>CM060962.1:172343817-172601317 GCA_030765045.1 Tenodera sinensis | reverse complement strand
GTGGGTGACGCAGTGGCTGGGCAGTAAAGCTTGGCTTTTCATGGGCTGTTGTGCCGGGGCTTAATTTTAGTTTTAGTTTACCAGCTATGCAAAGGTCATCAAGAGTGACTGAATGGGGTATAGCCAGAAAATTTAAATATACATTACATTTGCCATTAAAATATCTTAAACGTATGCCATTTTAATGAATATCGATAGAGCCATTTTAAGAAAATTAAAATTTTCTAAAAATGTCACATGTAAAGGGTAGTTTGGGGTGGAGGAATTTTGTTTAAAATCTTCGTATCGTATCCTTGAAAGATATTAATCTTAAAGACTAACTTTGGTTTTCAACCGAACACACACACATACACACAGACACACACACACACACACACACACACACACCATTACACGTGCGTGCAGACTTTTCTCCTAAAATGCTATTTTTGGATTCAGGGGCTTCAACACACATATTTTCCGTGAAATATCGATATGGATTTTTTGGGTCGAATACAATACCTACTTCGCCTACTTAGTATAAGTAGTATTTACACGTTGTTACATTAATTGGATTGTTGTTATTTAAAATGATTAAATAAAATATAATAACACAGTAGCAGCTAGTTTCACGAAATTGGCTCTGATACCCATCTTGGGTCCAAATAACCACAAGATACATTTATTGTTAATATTAATCTCGCTTCTAGTGTTAAGGGTGAAATTTCATGTAGTTCCAGATTTACATTGTGTCATTTAGATTATTAGTAAACAAATCCGTACGCTAGAAATTACACAAAACAAACTTTTAAATGTGGCAAAATACATATTCATTTGCGGTAGTAAATCTAATGCAAGACACATACACTGGGGCTCCACTTTACTGAAAGCCGCTATCGGTGAGCTTGTTTAACGGGAAGTGGCTTACCAAAGGAAGCACGCGTACTCCAGGAAATCATGTAACGTTAAATAAGACCACAAGGTCTTAGCGTTGCAACTCCTAGTCTGTATTAAATCCTTCCGTTCCATTTTTCTTCTTGTTCTTGTTTTATTCATGGTCTAGTTAACGCCGCCAGATTCTGCCATTGTTTCGCTTGGCATATAAGCTCCATCTCCCAGTGGTCTTAAATTGGCTGTCTTCTTAGGGTTGTTTATGCCGAGCGAGATGCCCCACGGTAACGTGCCTAGCGCGCATTCGGGAGGTCGGGGTTCGATTCCCGTGGGCTACCTTCCTGACCCATGGGTTTTTTACGGGGGTTCTCCTTGGTCACAAGGCGAATATTGTAAACGACAATTAAATCTCTTGAATTTCCTGTAAATCCTCATCCTCGGGATCGAGGGAGATCTCCGGGTAATCAGGGGACTTAGAGCTCGCAGAGGGGAGAATAGCCGGAGTGCGAGTCTCCCGGAGGAGTTCAAATCCGTAGTTCTTAGGAACCCTGCCCTCTGCTGTTATCTCTCCTGACGTCTGATCAACCTCACCTCACCCCTCCCTCTCAAGCGCGCCCCGTCATGAGCATAGGCACAGAAGAGATCGAGGTGCTAAGTCCCCCCTCCTAACCTTGTCTATCCTATCTTATCTAGGGTTACTTAAACCGAGTGAAATGTTTCCGTAACAACATGTGAGGTTCCCATTCTGGAGGTTCCAGTTTCGATTTCCATCGGGTCGACCACTCTGACCTGGTGTTTTTTTATCGCTTTCCCAGATCGGTAGACGGTTGAAGGTTACTGACATCAGGTTAAACACGGTCTCGTGAATAGTCTGCACACGCCAATAGACTGTACGAGGGTTAGGATATTTTGCTAAATGCAATGTCACTGCGTAAAGTCCGGTAATAGTGAAACCTAATTCCTTTTTGTCCTAGACTTAATGCTTGGAAATTCCTATGCCTGATCATGATCATAAATATGCAATGTCACATTCCAAATATTTAAGAGTACAGTGTCCATTATACTGAAACTGAAATATTCCTTTATGCACATACTGGAGCACTGAAATGCTAAGATAACTTTTGGAATTTTAACATTGAACGGCATTTATTGGCTGATTAAGGGTGAGGGATGTTAAATAAGGATGTGTTTACCACACTCCAGAGCCAACATTCTCTGTCTGTAATCTTCAGTCCTTTGCGTGCATTGGTGGTGAAAGCTATCGGAAATGTAAACTTCATTTGGTTAGCTATTAAGGGTACTGTTAACATTAAGTTAACTCCTTGATTTAAAAACCAACAAGCAAAAGTTCTTATAAAAGTTAAACATAACCCGTAAAAGATATATGAAGATAGATGTATAACGTTGGAATTTATATATTACAATAAGCACTTGTAATATATGGAACGGATTGTATTTTGTAGTTATAATCTTTATCTCAAAAGTATTTTTCTCAGAATAAAAGTTTAGTACAGTTTTATGTTGGTAATCTCCTTAGCGCGGTGGTAGCGCTGCTACTTGCCAAACGGGAGCCCCGGGTTCGATTCCCGGTACCGGCGTGGGGATTTTTCCCGCTGGGAGACCTTCAGCCTCGTTAGTTTCCTGAGGGGCCAATTGAAGAGCTGCCCCTGGTCGAGAAGACCGCATAACCGGCCGGGAGAGACTGGAGCGCTGACCACGTCCCACCTGTCTTACTGCTCCTACTCATGACGCCTGTGCTGGGCGGAGGTGGGTGACGCAGAGGTCGGGCGGTAGGACTTGGCCCGGATGGGCTGTTGTGCCACGGAGTTACATTTATATAATATAGTTTCACGTCACATTGGCCGGCGAATTCACCTGAAGGATTTGCAAATATCTGGTCTCAAACCACATGCAATTGATGGAATAAGGCCACTAATACATCCTTTCGTACATTAGATAGATTTTCTAACGTATGCTCCAATACACATTACCCTACCATTCAATTATACTGCCCGAAATACTGGTTGGTGATAATTAGGAGTGTTATCTTGAAGCTTAAAAACAACAGACTGCAGCAATAGGTTCACTACTGTCCACTCAGTAGTAGCATGAACAATCCGTCAAGATAAGATGTTAGTTGACTCGAATCTGCTATGTTGCATTTTGTATGTCCCGAACATTATGAGCTTGGTGATGACTGTTCGATGATAGTACGGTAGTGTGATTCTCTATGTATGATTGACAACTATACAAATGTATGAGAACCAAATAATTCCAGATATAAACAGAATACCGTAAAACCTGTCGGGCTGGATCCCCTGGACAAACGGGAAATAAATCTCGTAACAGAGTTGTTTACTATGTTAAATAATATCTACTTTAAATCGGAAAGCTGTCTAACGTGGAAACGGAACAATTTTCTGGAACCGTTTTCATAAACAACCTGATTAAGGTGGATGCGTGATTCATAGCTATGTAGTAAATGTTTAAAGTGACTTCTACTCATACGTGATTTGGTTGAAATCGACCAATCGTGTGCATTACATGAGAGACTTCATTCGCAAGTGAATGTGTATGGGGTTTAAGGGCCCGTCGACAACAAGGTCATTTGGAGAAATTATCAACTTTCATTATCACCTCCTCTAAATTTTAATTATTACCTTTCTGCTTTTCTTATGTTGAGATCAGATTAGAGAATCTAGCTGCACTGTCCTACAGGTGCGCAACAGTTTACGTGATTTGGCATAGCAGAGGCCGTAGGTTTAAATGTAAAACATGGCTGACTCTCGCTTCAGTGAAGCATCTAATGCTGAAATATATGAAATAATTCGAAGAGGAAACCCTCAGAACACCGAATACAGCAGGAAATGTGTTTGGAATAATCTTGTAGGCCGTGTCAATGGACGCTAATGTATGGCTGCTTCATCTTTCTTTTCAGTGGTTAGTAATAAAGTGAAATACTCTTCATAAACGCAGCTCGTGATAATGAAATTCTCTAGATTCGTGACTGGAGAGATTATCGTTAATTAGACAATCATTCACGGCATTACTTATGATAACCATTCAATTTGAGGGTAACTACTTGCACTGAAGTTCTAAGAACCGTGTATGTTGATGCAGGATGCAAAGAAGATCATAGAACGTTCTCTTGAGAAGAAGTCGCAACAGTGATTCTTGGCGGATATTGGGGGCAGAAAAGCCAGCACAGAAATGATATGAAAGTTATAACATGTAAGTTTAAAACATATTATAACCCATATTTTATTTACAAACTTTACTTCAAATTATTTCTTTATGATAATTCTGTACGATAACAGTTTTCTTTGTTTTATTAAGTGAGTATATGTGAGGATTTGACAGTGCTCAATGGCCCTCACAACGGCCCTGAAGGTTTTTTTTACTATCCCTATCTCCTATTAGGAGCGCAGTGAATTTAACACTGGATGAATATCCGGGCTTACATGCCCTACGTCCATGGGTGGGATCAGACCCAGAAACATTCCGGGGCCGGGAACAAGAGCTGCGACGCTCTGTTCCACTGCTCCACGGCAGGGATTTGTTTTATTAAAATGCAAACTTTTGTAAGACGGAAACTTGTAACACGAGGGCGGCGGGGGGGGGGGGGGGTACCAGAACGGTGGTGTTCTATTTTAGGCACGTTTTGCCGTATGTAGGTCATAAAGAAAGTTGAAAATTCGCTCTTGGAGACAGGCCATTTGTGATTAACTCTTTCTCACGTACAATTTAATATAAAGTACGCCTAAAAGCCCCTTGGATAGAAATGTTATCTTGCAAAAGGCATCCTACGGCACTTTTTTCATGCTAAAAGAAATTTATAACTGGTTTCTGATGAAATAAAAAAGAGGAAAAATGCTAAAATTCTAAACGTCATCAGTTGCAAGTAAGTTTGATAATCTAGCCAACATGTACAATTTTCAGATTTCTAATAAGTAAAGAATCGCTGTGCAAGTAAAATAAACAGTGTTTGTAAACCTGTTTTCAATTCCGAAGCAATATATTTTTCCCTCAAAGTTATAAACAACTAACTGGCATGTCCAACGTAGCCTTGGTAGATTTTTTTAACTTGAATGACAATCTTATTAATCTGCACTGGTTATTTATGAAATTGATCAGGAACGTGTTAATCATAGTAGATGACATTTTACACCTTTTTATGTTTTCTTTGGATTCATAGATATTTAATAACATAAAAGCTAAATATTTTGCCCCCCCCCCCCCCATAATACAGAAACCTTAACATTTATGTGCAACGAAAAAGAAATAAAGGTATGAAGACTCTCCTTTTCCAGGTCACCAAATTAACCACTTTGTAAAAACAATATGACCGTCGAGAAGAATAATAGTATCACTCGTTAAATATAAATTGTTGATTGATTCCTAACGTTAGTCACACAAAATTTTCTCTCACTATACGACTATAGAAGCATAGCATAGACTGCTAACAAATTTTATTAAAACATACGAAGGAAATAAGCAATTTAAAGAGGATTATTAAAATATTTTGTGCATATTGCACCATTCATACTGACAGACATACGTACGTTGGAAGGCTTCAAATAATAACCTTTTCGGGCTTTGTAAATTGAGGATATCTTTGACGTAACTTGTCCAAACATTCAATGACGGTGGTTGCTCTAGTCTAGACTATTTTTAAGTCTACGTGGACAAATCAGAAGTGAAAAGAAGGATGTAACTGATACCTTGATCTCCTTGCGGGCCTCTTGCATGTTTCATAGACCGGTGAGGTATACATTGTGGTTTGTATTGGAAATTTGGCAAACATTCTCCCAAGTATCTGGTTAGAGCACTTCCGTTTATATACCCACCACTTCTGAGCAACGTTGCTAGCCATTTAATATCACAGAAGCTAAATATTGAGCTTCTTTCTTTTATTTTCTTAAGCTGAGCGAAGATTGAATCAGCGACACTAATATTTGTATATCTAAATGCTGTCAATATAGTGGGTTGAACGCCGCTGCTATGGTTACGTGCCTCGGAATGCGTGTTCGGGGTCTGGGTGCACTTTTCTGCCAATGTACTGTACAGACTACTACTTAGTTTTATGAGGAATATGGGCTAATCTGTAGCTATCTGCGGGGCAGAAGAACCAACGTTCTGCTTGGAGGACGTGTGAGGTTGACTACATTATCTCTCAGTACCGGTTAGATCATCACCCACCTCGGGCATGAGACTACAGGCGTGAGATAGGCTTTGTCTGCCATGAGCTGACGTGCCACTTATTATTTTTCAGATCTAATAGAGGATTAAGGAACTTAATGCTTATATCTGAACTGAACGTAACGTTTACACTTTTATCAGTTATTAAATCGTCTATAATAACTACGGTTGTAATCTTGGGGACCGATTGACTGCTTGCAGTATATAAAAGGCCAACTTGACCTTGTGACAGCGCAAATTGTTGGTTCACTCACAACACCTATGGCGGCGCCGTGGCCGAGCGGTTAGCGCGCTCGCCTACCACCTAGGCGGCCCGGGTTCGATCCCAGGGACCCGCATGTGGTATTCGTGGTGGACGAAGCGGCGTCAGGGCGGGTTTTCTCCGGGTACTCCGGTTTCCCCCGCCATCTCATTCCACCGGTGCTCCATCTTCATGTATCATCAGTGTCACCGCCTGCGGTGCCGTAGTAGTAAAAGCGGGCGTTAAACACTACAACACACACACACAACACCTATCCACAGACATGTACACTCCTTCAGGGGCAGTTAATCCGAACGTATTGTATCCGTATGACTACAAGCCTAGTGAGAAGTTCGAGCAAATTAGCGTAACGAGCCCAGTTCTCTAAATGCAAAACGATCTTGACTCCGCACAAGGTTCATTTACTTCATTTCACACTGTTTAGGAAATAGTGTCACTTTCGGGACCTTTGAATCTACCTTGTTTATCACTGGAAAGGCATTCCTAATCAGATCATAATAATACATCTGGAATCGTACAGGAAGCAAAACACTTAAACTGGTAGATTTCGGAAGACATCCCCATTTTAAGGCATACGTTCTTAACCTTCTGTTAGGCGCGCGTCTTGTAGAACATTCATTCATAGAAGTTGTTATCCACATGACGAAGTAGTAACTCGGGAATTTTAGAATGGAAAACCTCCCAATGTAATAGACGGTATATAGAGCACGTATCCTCGTGAACCACGGCCCAGCAATATAAAGAACGCACTGTACAAATATATCCACAATTTTTACATAATTACAGCATGCTACCATTAAGTCTTATGCAACATTTAATAAAAAGCCATTAAATTGGAAGTAAGTTAATCATTCTGAGTATATTCACTCTCTATAAAGGTGTAGTCAATATTCTCCAATATATTCAGCATTTATTCGTAATAACAGAATGGTACTTGCAAAGTTTCATATAAATTGGCCAGTATGAGAAATGTTAGTACTTTTTTCCAGCTATATTCGTGATTCGTCCAGTTGTAGGATAGTGAAAGGGAATACATCTTCTGCCCCGAGATATTTGATGTAGACTGGAATCAACGTTACCTCCTGCAAAAGATGGGAACATGAATACACAAATATAAATTCAAAAGGAATATTTAAGCCATTGTCTGTGTATTTGTAGAAATAACTGAAGAAAGTAGATCCAGGAACAAAAATACTGATATTCATTAAGTATAGAGGGCCAGGTACCCCCGTTCCGACATATAAAACATCAGTGCAATTATTTCGTATTTTTAAACTTAAATTCCTGTGATTGTAATGTTCACTCTTGTATAAGTATTACCTTTTTTGTATTTGAGAGTATATTTGCTCAATTTGACATTAAGAAATGCTAAATCGACTCATTTATGAATTTTCAAGTGCCTGGGGCTAGAAACTGTTACTGTCGGAACCTCTATTACATTCTTTCCATTATTTGAAACAGTTTTAGTAATGTTTATCGGTTAGCTACTGTTTCTCAGCTTGTGTAAACCTCGTTTGGGGGGGAAAACTTAGGACTATGAACCTGCGAACATATTACTTTAGCCTCTTTACATGTAAAATCAACTATAGCGGACTGAATACACAGAACGGAAATTCTTTGCTAAATTAGCATAGACAATAAATTCCAATTTTCCATTTAGTGTATTGTGACAAAGTGACTTTATTTCCTTCTATCTGAATGCACAACAACACAGTTATCTTTTACTGATGTTACACACGCTTCAGTCGTTGGTGATATCACAACTCACAACTGTTTTATTCCCCCCGTATCTCTAACACACCATTTCCTAATTTTCTTCACCTTCTCTGTTTCTCAAACAACTGACTTTGACGACACGATCACTCAACACTAATTAACTGCGTCGCCATCTTCCTTTCGACGCGACGGTTCTCTCACGACGTCCTACACACACACACACACACACACACACACACACACACTCACACACACACATACACACACACAAAGACACACACACACACTAAGAACTGCCTGCTGCGACGACACACGTATCTAACAAACACTAACTCTAATACTCAATAGTGGCTGCTCTGGTCGCCTCGCTTCCTTATATAGCAAGGATGACGTAATAAGGACCTTTCTCGAACTTCACGTTTTCTGGAATCGCTACACATACGCCAGACACTTCTGGAATAATCTCGAAAACGCCTTTAACGTGCCGCTCTCATTGTTGTCACGTGTTTATGTGCTGTGTGGCAGCTTGACCTTGAGGGCCTTTGATACGCATCGCGCCTGGTATGTGTGTGAGGTAACCTGGCCCCGACAGTCCGTTGTTGTGCGCCGCGGCCGGCGTCACATATTAATAATCCATTTTTATGACTTCCAAAGTTGAACTTAATCATTTGTAGAGTAAATCGTATACACGTACTGCATCATCCTTTGGTGAGAGATTACTGTAGGTTTCGTATCTCACAATGCTTTTTGATTCAATACTGGAGCACCATGTGAAACAATCTAGGCCATTAAATAAACGCAGAAGACACCCATTATCAGGAACGTTAACGAGTGATTCGCCAGAAGATACAACATACTTCATTGATTTTATGACCCACGAGGCTGTGGTGAAGTCTTGTTATGAATTCTTGAAGTTCTGAACCGAAATTAGTTTTGCTTCAGTGTCATCTTGCCCAGAGCTATGACATTCTAAGCATACGTACATAAATGTTTATGCCTCACGTCGGCACGTTTACTAATGTCACCGCTCTGTATAAGGCTCCGAAATTTCTTGAAGGCAAAGAGAAATTTATAGATGATTAGTATTTCTAAACACTGATAGGAACAGCGCTGTTAAATTTGACATTGTATTCTTAATTATTCTGCTACTTTTTAACACTAATGGGGAAGGAGATGTTAGGCACGTTTTGTTTATATTTGTTTATAGAATTTCAGTTTTGGTACCGAGATACAGTCACAAGATGATCAACAAGGAAAGTATAATCCTAATTTTCAGAACCATTAAATTCTATGCTAATGGGTCAAATTTGACAAAAAAAAATTTCATGTGTTGCACTCACATGACTTTCTCTACTCTTGTATTAACTATTCCACGTGAGAGTACACCCCGTAGCACAACAAACAGTCCAGGCCAAGGTCTACCGCCCGACCTATGCGTCCCCATCTCTGTCCACCACCGGCGTCATGAGTGGGATGCAGTACTGGAGATGGGACGTGGTCAGCGCCCCGGTCACTCCCGGCCAGTTATGCGGTCTTCTCGACCAGGGGTCGCTACTTCTCAATAAAGTAGCTTCTCATTTGCTCCTCAGGTACCTAACGAGGCTGAGTGAACCCCGGACCATGTCTCCCAGCGGAAGAAAATTCCCACGCCGGTACCCGGAATCGAATCCTGGTCTCCCACTTGGTAAACAGTAGCGCTACCACCGCGCTAAGGAGACGATCTGACGTGAGGGTACTTTCTTGAAAATCTTCATGGCATATCTTTGGAAGATAACTTAAATATCATGTTTGGTAGTTATACGATTTTCGTTTGGGAATTTTACTATGCTCACACACACACACACACACACACACAAACACACACACACACACACACACACACACATGCACACACACATACACACACACACAATGCACTCCCACAAGTACACCGGGAGTGTCTTCTAAAAGTGCCTTTTTCAAGTTTAGGGACCTCCAAACATGAATGTCCTTTGTAATCTCAACATCATGGCTGCTATATTTCAGCTACCGACTAGGTACGTGGTACGAGGATAGAAACGTTGAAAAGCAAGACGTATGTTATCACATTGTATAAAACATAGACAGTAGGTGCATCGAGAGTTATTGATCACCTATTTGGGTGCTTTTATATAAATCGATATTAATTTCATAAAGTGAAATTATATACTACAACGAATGGATGTGTTAGCTTGCGTCATGTGGTTACTTGTTATTGCAAGCAGATCCACGTTTTCTTGTATTATTAGACGATCTTCTTCTTGTTCCCTAAAATAATTCATGATTTATTTATTAATCACTTAATACGTTTTAAGGTAAATAAGTTTGGTAAACAAATTGAAATTTTATTCTAAACTTTTGAAAACTGCACTGAAACCCCGTAAAACTCAAGGAATAAAGAAAGAGTTGATCTGAAAACTTGAAAGCTTGTGATAGAACATGCTGTAAATATCCGGCAAAATATTATACTAATTGTTTAAGAAATACAGTTTGCTTTCAATTGATTATTTATCCTTTATAGAAATATAGGATTTTAAATTTTGTCCCCTTAGTTTTACTAGGTTTTTATTGATTATTAATTTATCCTTAAAGTCATTTATTGCATTAGTAAAATGTTGGTCAGTATTTTTTGGAACTTAAAGCGCCTGACTCAGAAGTAAGAAATTTTCTTTAGGTTCTGGTCCATATACTCAGTAACGAAAATAAAGAGAAGCATTAGTTTCCTGAAATAGGCCGCACGTCGGAAGCTGCACGAATAACAAACTGAAATTACTGTAGTTGTGACGTAGAGAGAAGGGAAAGAAAAGAAAAAGTAAATTACAGGTGCACACTCATCCATCGCGTGGCCTCACTAAATGGCGGACATACGAGAGTTTATTCTGCAACAAGCACTGGCCATGGTGTCCGACAGGGAGTCCCTTACAGTTCCCAACCCTCTGGATATAAATCAGAACGTGGCTTCCGTGCGAGTTCACTACTCATACCACACATGCACCCCCTCATCCACTCCACTTTCCCCATCCCCATTCCAACACCCACTCCCTCCACACTCGCACTCGCTCTGGGGTGGTTTTGCGGACGGTTTTATACTTTTTTTGCGGTATATGTGTGCTCTCTTTTTTCTGTGTGTGTTTTTTCCCTCCCTCTCTTCCCTCTGTTCTGTTTGTCGAGCTGGACAAATACAATGATACAGAGTCCGTCCGGCCTTCTAGGTCTCCACTGATCCCTGAACATCGAAATTATCGTCGTTGTACTCATCATGAGGTCGAGTGGGTTCAACACTATTGAAGAGGCCTAGGCATCGTATACAGCTCAACAGCCCTACAGTGACTCTTCATATCTCCAGGCAATTGTTTGAACAGAAATCATGATTCCAGTGCTTTCCATTCACAGACGGTACCTGTGTGGCAAGCCCCTATTTGTGTTGCATACATAGCTCAAGCATTGGCAGTGATAACTATAAAGAGCTTTTAAATTCATATCAGTGCAAAATGCAATTTACATTTGTTTCTCTGCCACGAACCTAGTGTTTAGAGGAAGTATTACATTTCGCTTAAAAGTTCGATTCTAAGATTTCATCGGGTACATCTACATATCGTTAAGACCATTGATTCCAGAAAAAAAAAAAAAAAAAAAAAAAAAAAAAATAGAAAAATATCCATACGCACGTGTGTCTGTAAACAACATAACTCAAAAACGAAATTTTGCCAATTAGCAAACGGGGTCCAATTTTCACTATTTTTTATTCGTTTAAAAATGACTTTTTATTAAAACACCATACGTATATTTAAGATATTTACATGAAGAATTCACCGGGTGGAAGGTACTGCTTCCGTCATATGTTAACCAGGGATTTTACATAATGAAGGGCCCAAATGACCTAGCTGTCGACGGGCCCTTAAACCCCACTCACTCTCTCACTCACTCATTCACTCAATCACTCACTCACTCACTCATTCACTCATTCATTCACTCACTCATTCACTCATTCACTCACTCACTTACTCACTCACTCACTCGCTCACTCACTCACTCACTCACTCACCACATGAGTGAAACAAACATGTCCAATACAATTGTTGCAAATAAAGAACCGTATCAAATATTTGGAGTCATCTGGATTCTTGACGAATGTATATAAATGGTTTATTTCACTATTGTCACGCAAACATTGGGTGAACAACACTGTAAGACATTTTTACTATATTTCAAATCAATTTAGTCACAATTTAATGTTAAAAGGTCATGCAAAGTTTAATTTCTAAGAGTAACTTGGCAACATAACATTAACACATAGCAGGTATATATGTATATGAATTTTCTGGAAAAACACTGTGAAGTTTTCTTCATTCAAAACACAGTTTAAATTTTGTATAACTGATAAACAGAAACTTACTGCACAAAAGGTAGATTTCTTAACTTCACACAGCTTATTTCAGAGTTGTGTAATTGGTCATGTTAGAGACATCCATTGTTACTCAAATTTAGTGTCGCATAGATATTGACATCATAACGGAGAGAACACATGAGTTTGCAAACTAAGTAAGGTAATTGTTTGAGTTAAGAGTGTTTAAAAGACTGCTGAAACTCTTAGGGGGAAAAAAATTCTTTAGGTGACGATGGAAGGCATACAATTCTATTTTTTCTAACCTTTATTAATTTCAATTTTCTGTAACCCTGCAATTCTATTTGATTCTACTTAATTTTCTTAATTACTTTCTGTTTACACAGACCAGTGGAATAAATCGTTTCCTTCTCTTGTAACTACGTACTGTCTCACACATATACAAGACCCATGAATTTTCAGTTATTTACTTATGTTGAACTCTAACTGAAGGCTATTTCAAAGAAATGTATGAAAATCGTGGAATAGTAGACTTGGGAAGTAATTTTCCCGGTAGCGAGAGAGATTATGTGCACTTTAGAATGGCATAACAAATGTTACAATATTTTGCAAAGTATGAAAACCTTGTCCCGCTCCTTTACCAAAGAGGAGGTATGGGTTTTATAAGGTTTGCTGTTTAAAAATATAAAGGAGCCACAACACAGCTACATTGGCTCGCACCTTGTTTATGGGGGTTGCCTTTTGTTGGCTAATGGTTATTACCCAGTGACAGGGGGAGCGGTCCTCCTTTGAGGATTCTTATGGTGTGCAAAAATGTATACAGCCTGTGCTTGTTTCGAACACCCGGGCATTCAAACTGTGCAGTTATATGCTTAAATCCCGAAACTGTCCCGATCATGTATGAAAATTCTCACCTTTGATGTTACCTATAGTCTTGCACTCGATTTGAGAGCACTTAATCGGAATTTTAGCTTTTCCTTTGTTCTAGGACTTCAGGCAGGCAAGTGGTTAATTTAATTCTGGTCCTTTTTCTCAAATTAAACCTATGCATGAAATTGAGTACCCTATTTGGCATAATATATTTTGTTAAACTGAATATATTTTCTTAAATTTTAGCTAGTAAATAGATGTTCCATCTTATGGAGAGAAATTAATACCTGGCATATTAGTGGTTGAATACCTGTAGCTTAATGATATACATGTATAGTGTCGTAATAAGTTAAAAAGTCCTTTACATTCTATATTTTTTTAGAGAAATTAATATTAAGACATAGATATTTATAAATAATCCATTTTGCATGGTGCCTTATGAAAGAAAGGTTCGGGCACTTATGAATTACTGAGTAACTAACATTCACTGTAGAATCGATAAGTAAACTCGGTTGCCTAGTGTGCTTAGCGTTTGAGAGGTTCCTTTCTGCTGCAACATCTTACACTAGGATATATTAAAACATTTAGATACCGTTGCTTAATTCAGATTTACTCCTCAAGAGCAGATACCAATTAATATTATAACAATACGTCCTTAATTTTGTGGGTTTGTATAGCATTTATGGGAAACAGAGAATAGAAACCACGTGGTACTGGTCTCCCAATAAGAATTGTTGCTTTTTCTTTGTTGTGAGTGTTAATTAATACCTGACACAAAATTTAATGGCGGGTGACTCAACAAAATATCCAGTTAGAGACTTCCATGCCCTGTGATGTTATATAGTGAAACACGCTGTGAAATCACGCTGTAAAACCGGTGATATAAATATCATTTGTGTCCACAAAATTATTTGCACTACAGGAAAAAATAATGGTAATAGTCAGCTATCAGCCGCCATCAAATCTTGTGTCAGCCATAGCTACAGTAGTAGGGAATACAGTACTACAAGACCGAGTAAGCCAGCACGAAATAAAAGGTAAAGCAAATACAGCCTAGCTTGTTCATTTATACGCTTGGCTGTATGTGGTTCAATATAAATGCCATGCTCGAATCCTAATGATTGATGCGAGTTTGCTGTCTAAGGGCAAAAATTGGCATAAATGGCGTTTTAATTTATTTTACAGTCTTATTAATTGGAATTTACTTTCTAATTATATATAGATACATACATGATGTTAAAAACTGGTATTCCATATTTTCAGAGGTGGTAGTGTGGACCAAAATAACACTAAAGTGTCCGGTAAACATGGGCGCTAAAATGCATACATTAAGAGCTATAAGCATTTGTTCTTTTTCCGCTGTGGAACACACCTCTTTTACTGCAAATCTTGACAATTGCAAGTGACATACAGAATGCAGTAAACAAATGAGAGCACACAATTCTGTTATTCTGAAACAGCAGAGCCTCTAATATCATCTGCTTGCTATTATGTGGTGCATATAACTAGCACTTGTGAACCATTGCTAAACAAGGTGCTCAATATGGTTTTCATGTATAGTAAAGCACATTTCTGTCTGATGTCTTAGGGAATTACGCACTCTCTGAAAAACTACCGGATGCTGTAGCCATAGACAGTAACAGAGAAATGTGTCCTCAATTGTTTCCTGGCCTTGTTTCCATATTGCATGTACAATACTTATGTTTTAAATGTACCTATATGCGCTTATGTTTTAAATGCAGTGGGTTCTCCGAGTGAGCTAAAAGGGCAATTGTGGTGAACGGTGAAGGCTAATAGTGCGAGAGCTTAGAAAAGACTTGTGTCCAACACCCCAGGGGGTGAAGTGAATGGAAAAATGGGCTGCTTTGCGATTATTTTATTTTACCACTAAGCGACAGGAAAAGTGATAATTGAACCAAATACGTTAGTGAAATAACAGTGAGAATTGAATAAATTCCTATCACCCTACTAAAATCGTGACATTCAAAACCCTGTATATTCAAAATATTAATAGAACAACAGACTACGTATAAGTATTTTATTGCGGTGTAAATAAATCCTGGATTTTTTCATATATTCTGTCGCGTAACCGGTAGATACATAAGGTATTGCATTCCACCTAATAATTTGATATCGAAATGTAATCAGAAATAGTTGTTTTGAGGTCCCCTGAATCCAAATAAAACATTTTTAGAAAATAGTGCGCGTATGTGTACGTTCGTGTGTGTGTGTGTGTGTGTGTGTGTGTGTGTGTGTGTGTGTGTGTGTGTGTGTGTGTGTGTGTGTGTGTGTGTGTTCTGAACAACAAAAATCAAAAACTAAAGTTGGTTAAATACCAACTTTAAGTTTATCTACCAAGGATGCGACACAAAGATTTTCAAGAAAAAAGCCCCACCCCAGACTTTACATGGAACTTTTTCGAAAATTTTGATTTTCGTAAAAGTGCCTCTAACACTCGATGAAAATACTAGTTGTTTAAGATATTTTCATGACATATATCTTAAATTTTCTGGAAATTTCCTCACAAGTCCTTTTCACTCTGGATGACTTTTGCTTATCTGGTAAGCCGTAAGACACATGCAGTTAGCATCTTACTGCACAAAAAATATAGGTTTCGCTAAAACACACACTTTATGTGAAATAAATTTTATTCTGCAATGAGTCCCATCTCATGTTGGAATGAAAAGAAATGAAGGAATTCACAGTTTGGCAAAAAGAGAACAAAAATATTAAATACAAAATAAATATTATATTTTGATCTCGCAAAGTAAAATTTTAGTCCTCCTTCAGAATTGAAAGAACTCAATTCATCGCCGGATTAAGCAGTGAAAAGAAATAGGCCAGCATCCTCAGTAATTAAAGCTATATGCTAGTATTACCACGAAGTGAAACTATTGTAACATTCCGAAAAATAACACAACATGATTGTTTTGCACACAATCTATACCGGATGAAAATACTCTAGTCACCAAACTGCATTCTCTGTCAAGAAGTTGACATTCAAAACTGGGAACATCTTAGTGCATGATGTGTTCTTCAGCAATTTTGAGACAAGCCAAATGGACAAATGTAAGGAGGGAGAGGGAAAGGGTACTCAACTACTTAGTCATCAGCGTCCTTGAAAACATTTAATGGCAAAAACCAGATATAAACCTCAATATAAAATAAAATTACTAGGAAAAAAAAGGAACATAAGTATATATAAATATACAAATCAGAGAGCCAAAGGCCAAAATTATAACAAAGTCACTAAGATGTCAAAAGAGTATAATAATAAACATATTTATACTTATATATTTACCATTATATATTTATATATAATTATATATATATATATACATATATATAAAATTGTATATCCTCAAGTTCATGTTTGCCTTTTCTAAAGACTTCAAAACCCTTTCAACCGCTTGTTTGTCGTCCACCAAGAGTATGGCAGGCAGTTGCAGAGAGTCTGGAAGGTGCGCTGGGGAAATACACTCTAGCAACACGTGACGGACCGACAAAAGGTTGTTACACAGCGAACATACAGGAGAAGGGTCCGGTTTAGAAAGGTAACCATGCGAAAAACTGTAGTGTGCAATTCGCAATCAAGCCAAAATCATCTCCTTGCGACGAGATATTCGAGAAGAAGAATGGACAACTGTTTCGGGAAGCCAGGAGGCTAACAATTATTCAACAACCTGAGCATTAAATTATTATTATTATTTTTTTGTTTTTCTTTTGGAGAGGGAACTATTTCGGAGATATTCCTTGCTATTTTTCTGAATTTTCCAATACTTATACTTTTCTCACATGAGAAGTCATTATTAATTTTTTGTCCCTTGGCCATGCAAAGAGCGTGTAGTCATGAGCAAAACGGAATAGCACCTTTGATGTCAGATGCATGATATTCAGCAATCACTCGTGTGTGACATTAATAATTAAGAACCTTTGATTTCTGTGAATTTTGCCAAGCACTGCTTCCTTGCACGTCATCTCTTGCGTGTTCATTTGGCTTGTGAGGAAACTGTGAAACTAACTGGTTGTTTCCACATGGAAGAAGGCTTTAATTGGCCAGATGTCCACCCCACTACGCGAAGAGCCCTCGGCTGACATTTTCATCCGATAAATGTGACATAAGGAGGTGGCTTTGTTCTTTAGTCATTTATAACAAGACCGACTGTCCATTTCCAACAGTGAACCAAGTTCTTGTCAGTATTATATAAAGGAATATGATCATGGACGCTTCATAAAGCGTTGAATGGATTTAGGATACCAGTAACTTTGATATAGATATAAAGAGTGAGATGATTCCACGGTAAGGTGTGAAACTCGCATTTGGGGGGTCCCGGGTTCGATTCCCATTCGGACGGCCACTTTGATCATGACTTTTGTCGTGGTTTCACTGGGTTGGAAGACAAATACTAAGGTTGTTCCTATTCTACCACGAATTTTCCTACCGTCATTTCCTCTCATGTTTCATGTCGGGTTTGAGGCTTTGTAATGTCAGTTGGTGCCGGACACTTGGCACACATGTTTGCTCATTGGAAGGTTTTTCTCGGTCGTGACAGATGCCAGCCTTCTTTGAGCCACTCGATAGGTAGTTCCCCCCGACTCCACCAGAAGGAAGTCCTCTCTAAGCTGCCTTATGTTTGATCGGTCTTCAAGCATGGAATTGTTATGGAATTCTGTGTGTCTCTGTGAGCTTCTGCCTGCAGCCTATGGCCACCTGCGGGTTCCTCACGTCATCCGTTTCTCATGGGGGGAGTGATAACCATAAAAGGAGTCTTTTGTTCGAGGTAGTGAGGTATTTCTTTACATTACCATCTGATCAATAAGGGTTGATAATACTTAACAGAATAATTGAAGACAAGCAAGGAACTGAGATGAATAAATTAAAGTGGACTTGTTTTCATTTTAACGTTCCTTTCTGAGCTGAAGTGATGAAAGTCTTCGAGAAACACATAAGAATACCTTCCATAAACTTCAACCTAAAAGCTACGCTTGTGAAATTATTACCAATTCAGAACCTATCAACGAGGAATAGACAAGTTAGTTTTTCACCGTGAAAGAGAGCATGAGAATCTGTCTCAGTTAATTTCTAGCCACCCACTTTTTACCTGTTAATAGGTATCAGTCTTTAGGCTGCTAATGCTCAAAGACTGTTAAGACAAGCCATTCACTTTAGAAAATAAGCAATGATTATGAAAGGCGGAGAAGACACAACCAGAATATCAACTCCAACATTACAAAGCCTTCGCTTCAACGCGTGGCCGTATTACGGAGAATTGCTTACACTGCACTGTGCTGTTTATAGTCGGTTCTATTCCCCCTCCTCTCTCTCTCTCTCTCTCTCTCTCACTCTGTGTGTATGTGTGTTTGCCGGCTAATAAGTTAAAGTGAAGTCTGTGATGTTGAAAAGTTGATATGTTGTGAGATCATGTGTTTCAGTGCTATAATGCATTATGGCTGTTTAGTGAGCAAAAATTCTTAAAATTGAGCACAGAACCTTCATGTATCATTCCTATGTTATCACAGTCCATGTATGTAAGTAAAACGCCGATTTCCTGTCGGAGTCTCTGCTGTTCGTGCACCTCACACTGAAACCGTTTACAATCCGGTGAATGTATTTAGGAAAACTGGATCTATTTTCGATAAAAAAACAAAATCAAATCGCATGTTCTTACGTACTCTAAGACATGGGAGAAAAATTAGAAACCAAGTCCAAACATCTCTGAGAAAGCTTGCTCAGAAATCAGAAATGCTGCAAACCTCGGCTTGGAATGAACCGCGAGCTAAAGGAGTAGAAGTACTGTTTGCAAGTGGGTGTTGGATAATGTCAATGATCACTCTATTTACAGACGCACAGATGCAGTTGATGCAAATTTTCTTAAAACGTGAGAGAGATATGTAGCAATACAAACACATAATATCCATCATGTATAGCGAAGATATTCGTTATTGAAGTCACGGTGTATAAGACCGAGGGGGAGGCTCAGGCGGTAATGTCTGTGGCTCGCATGCGGGTGGTCATGGTTCGATCCCGTGGCCGCGCTTTCTGACATGGGTTTTTCCATGGTTTCCCTATGTCACTTAGGTGAATGCTGGAGTGCATTCTTTCATACCATTTCCTTTTGATCTTTCCTGGTTAGCTTTCAGTTGAGTAGTGTTGAGATGTCGGACAGATGGCGCGGATGCTTGCGCACGGTAACTGCTACTCTCGGCGCTAGGTGGTGTTTGAGCGGCGTCCTCTGTCACGAGAGATGCCTGTGTGACACCCATCGGGCCCATACAGCGCTAGCCCCAACCGGGCAGGGGGATGCCTGCGCGACAACGGACTCGCGGGGCCTGGCACCAGGATGAAGAGATCTCAGCACTTGTTAGGGACTTCCGCGCGTCTCTGTGTCCTGTCTAGCCGTGAGCCTGTGGCACCCTGTGGTTCCTTCATTTCACCATTGCCTCCTCTGGTCAACCACAATAGATAATAGTTGATCGCGGTGAGCGAGGTGTCCCCCATTAAATTATCCTATACCCCATACCCTGTACGGTGTATATGAGGAATCTGGAACCTATACACTAGATTTTAAAAGGTTACAAATATCCGACTCCTCTGATAAACAACGTGTTTCCCGGTACCAAGAAATCCCATTAGGTCGGCCATGTCTCCAAACAAAAGCTGTGTGTGGTTTTTACTATCACTGCATACATTGTCTTGGATTAGTGAAATTGCTGGGATCTCTCTTTGTGGACGGCGACACTGGCATCGTCTCCCCATTGATATGAAGGGAATAGAGATACAAAGAGACCAAATAGTGTAGGAGTCAGGCTTCTTTATGTGTATTGGTGTAGAATTCAGATTAAAATGACAGTTAAAGTACCATTCGTAAATATATTCTCGCAATAAGAATATTGTGTTTGTATTTGTTGTGTTTGTTATTTTCTTAGCAATTTTCGCCATTTAGTGTCCCCTTAAGCAGTTCTGTGAGGCCCTATACATCCATTAAGAACAGCTGTGATGCATTGATAATAGCAGAACAGTAGTCACACACCCCACACCACTGTAATCCATCCTCTGCTCTTAACTGAATGGATGCCCAGTGGATGTTAATAACTGCCTCGCTATGCAATATTGCAACATCGCTCTTGAAACTTGAATTTGATAATGATCATCTTCCCCTTCAGGATTTAAATCAAGCACGGTAATGAACCAATTCAGATCTGTCTATTTCCTGTCTGGCCTTCCACGGTTTTGAATGATGGAGGTATGCGCAGCAATACAGCGCTTGCATTTAATATTAAGCACTTAACTGTTAGTTATTGCATTCTTTCAAAATGTGCACTGTGAAACAGGTTACTAATTAAATTTGGATATCAGCACATTAATACCTACAGAACTATGCCCGGTTAAAATAATCTAAGTTCATTGTAAATTCAAATTATTGTCTAAATACTGAGCAACTTCCTTTGATGCATTTATGACGTGATTAAGTTCAGCTTTCACTGTAGGTACTTCTGTTTTCCTCGCGATGTAATAGCGTAGTGAAATATGCGCGAAGCAGCCTGTTTCTCCTTTCTGCTTTACTAGCTGGAGCATCGAACACTGGACCCCTCTAATCTTTTGCAATAACAGCAGTCAATGTATGTCACAACTGTCGTCACAACCTTACTCGTACAGTGAAATTAACATTAACATTACCTACTTTTTGTTGCACTTGAAACACACACATTAATGTCACTTATACAGTCAATTTGAAAGTTCTAAAGCAAGCTTTGAACTCCCACACAGTAGCACAAATTATTGCTGTGGAAAGTGGAAAGCACAGGAGGATAATATTGTTTACTGCAGTTGGCAGGGTAGTTTAAGCTGAAATCTGTTTTCAAACCAGACATCATATCGTAAATCGTGAACCCTTAAAAAGACAGCCAACCCAGTTTTGTATGACGT
This sequence comes from Tenodera sinensis, assembly GCA_030765045.1. Taxonomy (NCBI): domain Eukaryota; kingdom Metazoa; phylum Arthropoda; class Insecta; order Mantodea; family Mantidae; genus Tenodera; species Tenodera sinensis. The sequence goes on along the minus strand of CM060962.1, from coordinate 172,580,110 downwards.
AGTGCACACATGTGACACAACACCCTTTCGGGGACTCGCAGGAAAGGGGAGGACAGGCTTTGTGTGTTACAATCTCATAGGTACAAAGCCCTATATCCTCTTACCCCGTTAGTCCTTTCCTAGCACCTTTCGACTTTGTTTACCTGCCCTATAATTTAGTCCTATATCAAACCAATAAGAAACCACACTCACGTCATGGAGCACTTAGTTGGTTAACATTACCTTAGAAGCTGATCTTGAATTGTAATCTGCTTCCTTAAATCATAACTATAACCGTCCAAAATTTAAAGCTCAGAGGTTTCCTGGGTTTGAATTCTCCCTGCGTGTTACCAAGACAGGATGAACCTGTGTAAAATAAATGTAATACACGTGCGTGTATGTTAATGCGACTTTGGCAGCACTGTGGTGAAATTCATTTGCGTTTACATTAAAATATTGGCAAAGATATATCATTTCGTTTTCATACTAAGTTTTTTAACTACCAGTAAATTTAAACAAATTACCAAAATAGGTAGTTGTAAAGCGGTTATGTCGAATTAAATGTATTACAAATAGTGATAGGACCATACCACTAATTCTCAATATACGATACTGGTAGGGTAAAGGTGGGGCAAGTGGACAAACTGGGGACATTTTTTCAAATTTAAGGCCATACCAATTATTGCAGAACCACAAATTGTTTTTAGCACAGGCACTGAGCATTCATTTAAACAAATTGAAAACTGATTCTTCTGAAATAAGATCACGGAAAAAAAATAGTTGAAGCATGTTAGAATGTCCGTTACCGAGCAGGATGGCTCGGGAGGTAACGGTGGTCCGCATTAAGGAGGTCGCGGGTTTTATTCCCGTGGCCAACCTTCCTGGCACAAGTGCTTTTTTCGCAGATTTCCCCGGATTGCCAGGCAAATGTTGGGAAAGATTTCATACCCTGTGAATTTCTTGTCCCTCCATTTCGTTCCATTGCTCATTTCATTTCACCCTTTATCCTATTAGGCTTCTTTCGGGGATGGAAATAACGGCGAGTCGCGGTAGCAGCACGGCAAGAGAACACATGCGCGCTGGAAATCTCATTCCCCGGATTGGAAGGCGAGCCCCCCATAAGATGGTACAAGCCCAAGGGGGTTTCCGAGTCCCGGGGGGGGGGTTCCCTTGGGAGTATGAAGAACGGGTGGGAGAGGAACCGGGTTGAGCCAGCCTCCGCCGGGGTGCTTTTAACTGAAAAAATGTAGGCACCTTGCTACCTGCTCTGTCGTGGCAACGCTAGGCCACCCTTAGGATCCATTCGCCTCGTCACCCTACCAGAGGTGCCCCGTCTGGGACGTAGGCCGTGGTGCTCAGTGCCGCTCCGTACGTTGTCACTGAATTGCACAATGTGCGTTTGTCCCATTTCCTGGGTCAAACGGACTCCAACATTTTAAGTCAGTCAGCTTTCATACAATTGTGACACACAAAATATTGATCATTTCCGGTCTCTACACACTTAACATGGTACTAGTTTGCAGCATTGAGTTTCCTTTTCAGTGCCGACAGTTTTTCTCACTTTTAGATCATTTACACATCGCGGCTTGTAATAAAATCAGATTTCCTGGATTTTCATTTTGATTCCTGGTTTTATTTTAGTAATTAGCGAAGTTGGAGGAAGACTTAGCTGTTGGATGCTTGTCGAGGGTTTAAAAGCATGAGTTTGATCTTCTTATGTTGTTGTGCTCCCATTATTTGGGATTACGTCCTGGAAATTCTCCAAGGGAGCTTAGTTCTGAGATTCGAGAGTAATTTTCAACGCCAGTTTCTCTATTTCCACGTGAAACTGAACTTGGAACTAAATTTAACTTCAATACATATGATGCAAATGATTATTTTAGATTTGATCCACTTCTATAAATGTTTTAAAATGTTATTGAATTAATTGCGAGACGAAAACATCGGATGTGTTGCACTCGCATGACTTTCTCTACTCTCGTACTAAGTATTCCTACAAACTCTTACTCCGCTATCTTCATCTTAGTCGAGATAAACATGTACAGAAATTGTGTTATTGCTGATTTTCTTGTAGGTGCAACCGAACGGTAACGTCTGTGACCCGCACTGGGGATGTCGCGGGTTCGATCTCCATGGCGGTGCACTTGATATGGATTTTTTCATAGTTTTCCCATGTCACTTAGGTGAATGCTGGGGTGCATTATTTCATACCCCGGTTTCCTTTCCATCATTTCCTTTCATTCCATTTCCTTATCATCTTTCAGGTGGTGCAGCTCCAGGCGTGTAGTGTGGGCAATGGGAGGCAGCTGGCGTGGATGATTGCGCATGGTAACTGCTGTTCTCGGCGCTTGGTGGCGTCTTGTGGCCCTTGTCCTCCGTCGAGGGGGGAGGGGGGAGCGACGCGCTTCGTACGATACCGCCCCGGACTCGTGGTGTGATGCTGGCTGCTTGGCGGGGCCTAGCGCCGGGATGAAGACATCTCAGCACTGGTTAGGGATTTCCACGCGTCTCTGGTGGGCCTGTCTAGCTGCGGTACCTCTTCGGTTCCCTCATTTCATCCCTGCCTCCTGGGGGGGGGGGGGCGAGTGGTAGTCACAATAGACCTGTGTAGGTCGACGCGAGCGAGGTGTCCTCCGTACTGTATCACTTTATCCTTTACCTTTGCCCTTCTTGTAGAGGCAAGGGGAATATGGGAATACAATAGGCTTTGAGCAATTGTCAAATCTTTTAAAGCTGGTCACGATATGAAGGCTTCGAAATTCCATTCTCTTTGCACGGCCAGGACATAAAAAAGTGAATAACGACCTTCAAATTAAGAAAAATGTAAGTACTGCAAAACTCACACAGTTAAAAAGGAATATCTCCGAAATGGTTCACTCCACAAAAAATGCATTATGACATAAATTGTGTGTTTTAACGAGATCTACATTTTATGTACAGAAGGTTTGGTCTATTACGGTTTACTAGTTATGCAAAAGTCATCCAGAGTAAGCAAAACTACATAGGCTATAGTCAGAAAATTCAAAATATATATTTCATTTATCACAAAAATGTCTTAAATATATAGCATTTTAATCGAAACCGTTAGAGCCATTTTTAAGAAAATCAAAATTTTCAAATAATATCCCACGTAAGGGTTAGTTAAGGTTGGAGGAATTTTCTTCAAAATCTTCCCGTGGGATCCTCGAAAGATATTAAACTTTAATACCAACTTTAGTTTCTAACCGACTTTTCGTTTTTGCGTTATGGTGTTCACACACACACACACACACACACACACACACACACACACACACTCACACACACATACACACAGAGAGAGAGACACACATACACACACTCGCTCACGCGGCCCTTTTTCTAAAAATGCTTTTTTGGGGGGTTCGGGGGCCTCAAAATATATTTTTGGTGAAGTATCGTCAGCGAATTTTTGGGTTGAATACAGTGCTTCTCCTACTTACTATACGTAGTAGAGAAAGTAAAATGCGCTCTCCTTTTCTCACCAGAGCTGTGTCTGTCTGCCCCACAGCAGAGTCAAACAGAAAAAAGAAATCATGCTGGAGTCATTTAGTCTAGTAAGCTTCTTCGCCAATAGATGGATCCCTGATCTCACCATGTGTATCTAGAGCATTCGGTTATGTCTTAATTTTTCATGAAAACCTTACGTTTTATGTATGGAATCTTACAGTTCAGGTGACGAAATGACAAATATTTTTACATATTTTGTTTCTGTTGCTGGATTCCACGTTTGCTTTGCGGTAATGACAGGTCCTTTCCACAATATATTGACACAACACTGGTTTACATGAGGACTCTCAAAACACGGTGATACCAACATTGGTAAGAAAATTACACTAAATTTCTATGCAAGTCTCCGTCTGCCATCATCTCCGTTTGCCCCATGCTTGCCCTACTAATTTTTAAGTACCGATACTTGATACTGACTTTATAAAACAATTTGAAGGTCACAGCCTGTTCACTAAACAATGTTCTTGTTAGAGCTTTTCTGTGTATAAACATATGTAACCATCTATGTGTTTGCTTATCATTTTCAGATGTCGCGGTACCATACTCTGTCAGCGACAGCAACCTAGTCCTTCCATAGAGTTCTGTAAACTTCATTCGGTAAATGAATGTAAATGCTTCTTTAAATTTCTCATACATTATGACCTACCACGGCGTAAATATGTCTATCTGCATATATTACTTACTGGTCTGTTCTTATTACTACTGTCTGCATTAAAGTAGTTCCATATTCCAACTTATGTTTTATTCAATATAACTGTTGTACATTGGCAAAACCAAATGCGTATGAAAATTAGTAGTAAGCAAGTAATATTTATTCTAACAATTCTAAATATATAAATATACTCCTACTTTAATACAATAAGGAAATACAACAAATATAATTATTTATAGCCGTATTTCCCCACAGCATACAATTTAGTCCTCCTTTTGGAGTTGCTTATTTCTTAGATCCACTTATACCTAACTTTTTGTTTTAAATATGACGAAATTTATTAGGGCCACTAATTAATTTTACCTCTCATTACCCTTTTCCATTTTCTCTTTACTCATACTTCTTTTAACCATTTTAAGCTAATTTTCCTAAATATCTTCCTGGTTTCTCCATATATTCATCTGATCTTGAACTAAAAATATTCCTACCCTTTAACTCTATAGGAAAATATTTCCATTTTTGGGGTACTAAATTCTCTCTCCCTTTTTCTGTACCATTACATCCCAAAATATAGTGTCAATCTTCACAAAGTCTACCAAATTTCGTGCATCTCCCCCCCCCCCTTTTTATCCCTATGACACCATTAGGTTCATTGCCTCCGTCCTGGCCCATGCATAGACCATTTTGGCCTCTTTATTGCATACTTCGATGTATTTTTCTCTCCCAATTTCATTTTTAAGAATATGTAATCCATTGATGATCATTTTTCATTAAATCTACTTACAGTTTCTTGCTTTTTAATGTCCTCCATCCTTGCTCCAATTTCCCTCCAGAAACCTTTACTGTTAGTGTAGTAGTATCATATACCTATAAGGTACAGATGTGACCGGAGTATGACTTGGGAAACACAAAATAACAACTTACATGGAAGGAAAGAACGTATATTTTAATGCGCTTAAGTTTTGATTTGTTTCTGTCGATTTAACAGATTTTGGTTACCGAAGTAAAACGTAATGACTAAGAGTGAGTCACCAAGCCAGGCTATTGCAGAAACGTTATGTAGTGCATCGGCTAAATCAGCTTCATTCACAACTCAGTTAACGCTGCATTTTACATTACGCCATTGTTTATCATGTTCATTTAGAAACAAGAAACTATGGAATGTTACACTCATTCCTCATAGGAAACGCAGCCAGGAGACAGTTCGAGCTAATAACGTGAAATCTTGGCACACTTTATTCCTTATCTGACATAAAGTTAAACGCAACAACTTTCAGTAATGCAAAACTTAAAAATTTAAGAGTATCGGAAAAACAGCGAGGGTTTATTTTGAAGTATGAAGAATACTTCGATACCATCCTGTATCGAGAGTATCGAGGTACCATCCTTAATTGCAAATTTAGTTTATTTTGGAAATTAATTGTTCTACCACATTAGCCGTGTATGGCTTAAAGTTGGAAAAGGGTAGAATGAGACTGAAAAGTGCAATGCCATAACCGGGATTTGAATCAGGGATCTTCTGGTTTCCGTCCGGCTGCTCTAAGCACTGAGCTATCATAGCCAACGCGCCGACAGGACATAAAATTCTCCAGCTCACATTTTCCCGGTAAATCGCACAAGATCTCAAATCCATATGAAATAACATACGCTAATGGCAACTTACTATGCTGTAAGTACTTAAGTCCCGGACTTCATAGTATAACTAACTATAAGGTCAATCAATGAAAATTAATTGTTGTTTCACACTGGCCATGTGTAGAACAAAGTTGGAAACGGGTAGAGTAAGACTAGAAAATTCAATGCGATAGCTTTTATTACAAGTTGATTTTAGTTTGGTGCAGGCTCTGAATACCCTCAAGTTTCAACGTCCAAACTTTACTCTAAGGAATCCTGTTAGTGGAGATCGGAGGTGGGAGCCAATACACATAGTAGTGCAGCAACCTTTTAATTACCTTTACAAACCGCACGGGTCCGTCCCGTTATCCTCGTAAGTGTAAAATACTGTAAGTGATCTCTTTTAACCGTCGTGTAAACGTTACATGTTACAGCAGATATACATGCACGTTCGAGATTTCCACAGCGTTTACACTAAGAGCGTTTGCAGAGATTGAACTTAATTATACGGTAAGTAATAGGGTTTCTGTCCACGCGTAGAACTCTCCACCATTACTGATTGATTTAACATTGCTAGCTTCTAGGGAATCTATCACTTACTCTGTGGTATAGTGCTAGTATGTGTGCGTCTACGTGACCACTATCCAAAGTTTGCTCGAAGGGAACAGCGAAGTCTAGCAAACTTCAGTTTGTCACGCTCAGATTTTCATTCCCCGTTTCTCTACTGGTCATACTGGCCGGAAGTAAAAGTGCTTCTGATACGAATTTACTCCCCAAATGTTAAATTGAGTTTAACAAGTTCGCAATGGACAATAAAGGGGTACATTTAGCTCTTGTTTTCGAGAAAGAGCTGCAGCTATAGTGATTGTGCCCATACGTTCATTAATTTTTGTATAGAAAATGAAGACACATTCTGCTGAAAACAAAGTTGGCTTTCACTAAAAATATGCGAATTCTGTATTCTAATGCACAGACATGCAACAAGGGGCATGACGAAAACCAGAAATTTTGTACATTTCCATCATGCAACATTACCAGGTATAGAACAGCAAGGAGGAAGCGTTCACGTGAATAAATCTTAATGCAATATAGAGGGGTTAGGGGTACGGGTGCAGGTATTTTGATTACTAATTGAGGACATGTAATGAACAACATTACATCAATGTTTGCTTCATTTTTTAATTAATTTTGCTGATTAACAGAATGTTTTCAGGTTGGTTAGTACTTGCATCTAAGTAGGCATGGCACAGAAAGCATGATGCAGACTGGGCTGAATGGTGTACCGCTACCGAGTTCCAATGCTCTCTGCAAGCCTGATGACCTCGCAATACCTGGGTCAGTAGGTCGCACACTGAGGTGTGAAGTAAACGGACATTCTATACGACAGGCGCTGTTCATTTCGTGGTGCAGTTAGAACCATACAAAAAGGAGCAGTTAGTAAGCTTTGTGATTTGTTTGTGGGAAAACTGTTAGACGAAGAGAAAAAACAACTAACACACTATAGGAATACACATTAAGGTACCCATTATGAAAATACGATGTGCACTTATACCCCTATATGCATATGTCATACCATTTTTGTAAACTATTTAAATATCCCTTCCAGGCTTCTTTATACTATACATTACTTCAACTGCTGTTTGGTATGTAGATACACTCCTAGGCAACAGTTTCCAGCATCCCGAAAAACATGGTTACTGCTATAAACTTGAAGATGTTCAAAGTTTCTAACGCACAGAACTTTATTCTGCATATTTTGATTTTATGTTAATATTGTTTCTCAGTATAATTCTAGCTTCTCAAGTTCAGTCTACTCAAAGCATGTGTGAAGAACAACTGATTATCTGATTATCGTGCTTGTTGCTTTAAAACGTAAACTAATTCCCATATATCAGTAATGATGTAATAAGTACAATCCGATAGATAAGGGTAATAAAAGCTAGAAGCTAGTAATGAGGAAGAAAGGGGGAACGGAGAACGCATGTGTTTAAAAGCGCCCAAATCATCTTTCGAATATCCCGGCACTCATTAATTAGTAATGGCATTAGTAAAGCTACTAATAAAAGTTAATGAAAGTATTGTCCAGTATCTTAACATTACTTAACTCCAGTCATATTAGCTCAAAACACAAGTCCAATTCTGTGAAAATTGGTGGGAAAATCCATTTCTAGGTGGTCAAAAAATGAAATACCATCCAATCTAATAATCCGGGTGGAGGCATATCTAAACTAGAGATAGAACATACAAACATGCAGGAAGTTGCTGCTAATTAAACACCGAAGTTGTAAACGTAATTCAGAGAATTGTTTCATTTCCTAGGATTGGCATTTAGTAGTAAATTAACAGTTGACTTTACAACGCGTGATTATTTGATGCTCTCACACCTAGTAGTGTTCAGAGTAACTGAGTGTTTACTAAGCTTCCCAGATTGCACAAATAACTGTTTGTTCAAATGATGAACCATTTCATAAATAGAGAACTGTCACTATCCAAGAAAATCATGAGAGAGTTCAGTTCAATGAGCACTAATCTTCCCGTTATCTCACCCAGAAAATATCAGAGCATAAGTAAAGTAAATTAAATAACGGAACAGCTAAGATCGGGACATGTGGTTGTCCAATGATGTCTTGCATATATAAAATTCAGAAAAGTCATTTATACGTAACATTAGAACATGCTAATCGGACATTGTCCATCCAGTTGTACATGTAAGGGAAATAGGAGGTGAGAAGAAGGTTTGAAACCGTGACCTCTGACACTAGAGGCTAGCATGTTACCTCTAGACTACGGAGAAACTTGAAGAATCACTGTACTTGACAAATTAAAAGCTATTAATAGTTATGTGACAAAATCAGTCCAGTTACTTTTCTATCACGTTATTGTCTTCTAAACTTTTACCACCAATACACAGTTTTCATCCCGTCGTTAATACAATGTACAGTCTTTCGTGCTATCACAACTCACAACTTTTAGTTCTCGTAACCTTGCCTCAGTTTTTCCAGTGTCTTACCTCACTTTCTCTGTCTCTCATACACCAAATACGACGTTACAACCACTCGACGCTCCTTCAACAAACGACGCGCCGACACACGCGCAGCTGTCGCACGCTCACTGACGCACTGAGCGACTCATGCCCGTAACTGCAACTCTCTGCCGCTCCCTCGCTTCCTTATATAGAGGGGATGACGTCAAATGGACCTTTCTGGACTTCCACACACATGCCTGCAATCACGTTGGCAGATCATTCTCAAAAGCTCTGGAAAGAACCTCTTTTGGTTCTGCCGTTCTGGTTGCTGTTAGTCACGTACACACAAACAATTGCGCGAGGCAGCCTGACCTTGAACACCTTTGCCCACTCGCTGGCTCGGCATGTGGGGTGAACTACCCTAGCCCCGATAGTCCTTTGTTTTGTGTCGCTTCCGGCACAGTATTGATTCTATTAATATATTGTTTCTTTAAAACTTGAATGTTTGCCTAACATTTTAAATCAGTGTTTCACAGATTAAAATGTTACATTTCGAAATTTACTCTAGTTTAGTGCAATTAACGTATTTTCTTTTAAATACTTAAAGATTTAGATTTACAGCCTTTGTACTTGTCGAAAAAAAGGCAGATATGTTCAGGAAGGCAGAGAGACCAAACTTGAAAATAATAATTTGCCGGTGTTTTCCTTTGCGTTTGACTTGAAAATACGTAGGTCACTTTGAAATGCAAGAGATGCTTTCAATACGAAATATATAATTCACTTCTCGTATTTGTATAATCAAGGCCACGTTAAAGCTAATAGTTTATTTCTTTTGACCTATTGAAATACGATTTGGAATTCCAGTCTAGGGCATTACGTTACAGGAGAGTCTCTGTGGATCCTATGGCATATATGCCATTATTTGAGTCAGACAATCATTATGCAACTTGTGGCTGAAGTGGGTTTTTTTATGAGTGGAAACATTTTTCATCCCTCGTTACGCTCCACGAGTACCTCTTCTGACTTCTCGGTTTACCCTCTTCGTATGGAGGACTTACACCTCTCAGGACTTACAAGTGGGGCACCTGGAGTCAGATGCCTATCGTGGATCAGACAAACTGGATCAAAGAGTAGCCAGGATGGGTGATAAGCACAAAGCCTGGTATGAGAGTGAGGCAGGGGGTGATATTAAATGATGACATAAATGGAAGGAAAGGCGTCGATAGAGCAATTCTTGAAATAAATAGCGGGAAAAATCGGAGAAACAGGAGACCTCTTTGTCCATCACAAATCCCAAACACCGTCCCCTGACATCGAACCCGTGTCGCTTTGGTGAAAGACGAGCGATCTTACGAAAATAAATCCACGTTCCAGAAGTTGTACACATGATTGTCATAGCATTTGTTGACCACAATGAAATGTCAGAATAAAGAGTTCTGCAAAATCAAAATGAACATATATTGGGATATTTTAAGATCAGGGCCCATATTGAGCATAATAATTCAAATATATGCACGGCGTACCTTAAATAGGACGTTACTGTATAAGTTTTCTTTGTTGTAAGATGTATTTTTGCTTTATAACTTTGTTTATGCAAGTCATTATATACACACAATACTACTGAGTAATCTGTTACTATCTTTAAGAGGCGTTGTGAGTAAAATTTCTATTCTCGACATGTTTCAGATTAGAGGTGTGATTTTTTGTGTACGGTGCCCTATTGTTATTGGCAGTGAAGTCCTAGTTTCGCGACAGCGGGGAAATACTTAGTGATCAGTAGAGAGCAGAAGAGGTTTCGCGGCTCTTAGTCGACCGACGATACTGCTTGCTATGCGCACTGAGCGGATGACAGTACCTCCGCTGTAAATGTACTACGGTTTGTTGCGTAAGCCATTTCTGACAAAGAAAAAAAAAATTAAATGCTTAAAACGCCTAAACGTACTGGTGTATATCAAATCTTTAGATGTTAAAAGTGCCTCTCTTCGTAGTTAAAGCATTTCTGGCACCTACCTATATAGGAAATAGCCCATTACACTCCTCAGTTCCCTATGAGAAATGGTTGCAATTTCTTGACAAATTTCCCGAGCAGTGTACATTGCTAAATTCGTTTGTGTACACATCGATCGCTTGGCAGGTTAAAAAATATTTGGGTGTGGCTGATTCACCTGTGCTTCCTCATGCATTTTGATTCATTAGAAATTGTGTTACTGTAAAAAGTTATTCTGCATAAAAGCTATTTTGCATGAATTCACATTTTGATAAACTTTAGCGTGCTCATTATACATGCAGCTTTAAAATTGTAAAAGAACATGAAAAACAAAAGCGAGTCGGTCTGTCCGTTAGTGGGGGCCGGCGGGGATGGGGGTGCTGGGGTATTTGCAACGTGAAGCTTTACACACTTTGTAATCATAACTCACCCCAATGATTGACAGATTTACTGTGTATCTCCATGAACATTCGCTCAATAAACGAAGCTATGATGAATTGTTGCCACAGCTGTTACGATATGTACCAATATTGGCACGTATGTATTTTATAGCGAAAAGAAATATATATGTTTGGGGGATTTGTGTATTTACGAGCGTTTCATTCTCAATCCCATGCATTATACTCTTCAAAAAATAAGGTTTACAAAGACTCTACTAACTGAGGGGAATGTGCATTTATCTTACTCGAGTTTTGTTAGAGCTGCAGCTCATACTGTAGCTGTGTAGGGGAACGGTAGCTGTTCAGAAGAGCAGTAGTAGATAGTACCGTTCTTTCACATAACTAAACTAAACCCTAGCGCAACAGCCCATGAAGGGCCAAGACTTGCCGCCCAGCCGCTGCGTTCCCCACCTCTGCCCACTACAGGCGTCATTGGTGGGGTGCAGTACGTGGTCAGCGCCCCGAGCCCTCCCGGCCAGTTATGCGGCCTTCTCGGCCTGGGGTTACTACTTCTCCATCAAGTAGATGTCCCTCCGGGACCTAACGAGGCTGAGTGCACCCCGTGCCAGACCTCCCAGCGGGAGAAAAATCCCCATGCGGGTACCGGGGAATTGTTCTTTCACATGAGACAATTGAGCTACACTGCTATAAATAATATTAGTGTGTGGCAAAATTCAAGAACTGAGTAAGATGAACAGGTTGAAAAATTATGCAGTCCCGGCGTTATACAGGTAATGCCGTAAACACTGTCCACTGTATCGCGTATTAATTTCGACCGAAATGACTGGATTGCACCGCTGTGCGTGAAGTGACTTGCTCTAGTGGCGCAAGTGTGCCCGTTGGTCATAAGTGGTGAAAGTCCCAGGCTCAAATACTGCCACTTAAAGGTACTGAATGTATTTAGTAAATTTAACAAGAAGTAATGGTTTGGCATGGAACTAGTGTATCAGTTATATTAAGTGAATTTAAAGAAAGCACAAAATTGTTACTTATTAGAATATGCTTTAATGAACATCATAAATAAATAAATAAATTATTACTATTATTATTATTATTATTATTATTATTATTATTATTATTATTATTATTATTATTATTATTATTATTATTATTATTATTATTATTATTATTATTATTATTATTATTATTATTATTATTATTATTATTATTATTATTATTATTATTATTATTATTATTATTATTATTATTATTGTTGTTGTTGTTGTTGTTGTTGTTGTTGTTGTTGTTGTTGTTATTATTATTATTATTATTATTATTATTATTATTATTATTATTATTATTATTATTATTATTATTATTATTATTATTATTATTATTATTATTATTATTATTATTATTATTATTATTATTATTATTATTATTATTATTATTATTATTATTATTATTATTATTATTATTATTATTATTATTATTATTATTATTATTATTATTATTATTATTATTATTATTATTATTATTATTATTATTATTATTATTATTATTATTATTATTATTATTATTATTATTATATTTGTGATTCTGTGAACTTAACGTTTCAATGAAATACTTGTGAAGTGACCCAAACGATGAGAATGTGAAGGTTGTAAATTTTTAAATTGTGTCTATATTTTCTTTAACACCGAGTTAAATTTTATGCAACATTAAACGTTTTTCTAGGAGAACAGCAATTAGGCGTGTAACACTTTCAACTTCATAAAAAATAAGTCCCATATTAAATTATAAATTCCGAACTATGGTGATGACCTAAAAGGTCCCTTTAGATCTATTCCTGTAACTTAAGGAAACCTGTGCTCGAAATTGGAAAGAATGTGAACCAATTACCTGACGAGGAATATTTTAAAGTGACAAAACTACAGGTAAATAGACTTATGAGAAAATGATGTATTGAAACCTCACGGCTTATTTGTATAATACAATTATAGGCATATGAGTTATTTGTTTATTATTATAAATGCATTACTTTAGCACGAGTGTGGCAAAAACAGGATTAGTGAATCGTCATTTGGACTGCCACTCACTTTCTTGCTGACCCTAAATTTATTTTTCAAATTCTTTTAATGGTGTAACGCGTATTGCATATTTGATGACTGGCGGAAGAAACACTTTTGGCCACGCCTGCTTTAGCAAATCTTTTATCCTCTGTGTTTAAACTTGAGCTTTAGTTACTAAATACATTATTAAACTATTTTAAACACAACATTGTGCCTTTTATAACTTAAACTAATATTTTATGGTCAGAAATATTTATTATATACTACAATATTGTTTCATAATATTACATTTCATATGTACTCGCTTTCTGTTTGTGAAGAATCCCGACTGAACATCACATTATCTTGTTCCTAGGTGCTGCTATAAAGCAACTGCTGTTATTTATAACTTATGGGTATGTAGTATTTTTCCGGCAGTAAAGTAAATTACATTTCAATTGCTTTTAAGAAAGGTTTCATATACACATATAGGCATGTTCCTAGTGCTTGTTAGGTCTTTGGAATCACAGAATTTCCCGCAATAACCCATTTAGGAACCAAATGGTATTAGCGAACATTTTGTTTAACCCTTTCAGTCCCGGTGTGCATTATAAGAAACATAGGCATTTTTTGCCTATTTGTAATACTTTTAACGGTTTTTTCTGCTTTATTCTTTTTATATTGTTCGTCGTCAATTAAACATATGAATTTGAGCATGCAACCTCAGTCAAATGATATCCCGTCATCATCCACGCGTGTCATTACACCGATTATTTTACGTGGGCCCTCCTGGTACTTTACCACAGGCGCATTTGACTGCGGTTGCCGAGACTCGAACTTACGACCTCAGGCTTTGAGTGCATGGCCAGTGCACTACGTGTTGCCTTAACGATCATGGCTATTCAAGTCAGTAGGCTGAAGGTGTCCCAGACTGCCTAATCTAAACCGGTTTCGAATTAGAGGAATGTAGCCCATTATATTTTATGTACTCAGCCCCAATCAAAGATGTCTACACAACTATGGATTAGCTTTATTATGTTTATAAATAGGTTCGAACTACGTTAGCAGCCCTTTACTGACATCAAGTTTGAGCGAACACAGAATACGGAATAGAGTGCCCGCATGGCCTTTGAACGGAAGCCTAAGTTCATCTTGTGCGTTGACGCTGGCAAACAAATTATTTTTACACAACTCTCCTTGCCCATGCTACTTCACTAAGTGCACAGTATAGGTATATAAGTCGACTGTGCAGAACACGCGCGCTAAGCAGTAATATTCTCATTTCAAAGATAAAGCTAATGGTACAAACTAGGTAAATACTATCACGGTAACCACGGAGACGTAGGAGGGGTTTGGTGGTAAGTTGAACGTGGCTACAAACACGGTAGGTAGTAGTATTACAAACTAGTCGCTTTGTGACGTCTCTAACACTTGCAAGTGTTACAAAATTGAATATATGTTTCATTTCTTCAACATACTATTTTTATGTATACTCACAGTTCATTAGTGTACCACCAAGCTCATGAAATTGCATATCCTTGTCTATAATGGTTACCAGGAAGCAGATGAAGATTTTGACAGTAAGTCACATGAAGGCATTTTATTGTTCCAGGAGGAAGCTTTGAAGCAAAAGTCATTGCGGCCAGATCCGGGGCAGTATGCTTGGACAGAAGCGGGGTCACTAACGTCTCCATATTTTACATGCTGAGACCGGCGTGACCACTACACGCCTCTACACCTATTCCCACGGAGAGTATTTCTGAGGCCCCATCACACACCAAATTCCAAGGCAGACAATTTCTCAAAGCAGACTTCACCGTCACACTTCTAGTCTGTTGATAAGAAAATGAAATGACAGAAAATTGGGTCCAGCAAAATTCACGGTATTATATGTATAATGCACGCCAATCAAGGAAAATCGCGAAAAAATCCAATACCAAAGTGGTCAGCCTGATGGAATCGAATACAGGGCTCAAGAATGCGAATCTCACACGGAGCCATCTCACTCGGTTTGATCAATAATATTATTGTTCCGAATCGGAACCCTCCCCATTGTCTGTTATGAAGCCTTTCATTGGGACATCCTTCACGCAACGAACGTTTGTGTGATATCCGACCGATGCCCCTTTGGATTATTTGTTCCGATCACATTTGAGAAGTCTACTAACTTTACTAAATATCCACATGATTCCTATTGCTCTCTGTAAATGCAGAGTAAACAAACACGACATGGGCTAGATAACATGTTGCCACCCTGCATCAACTCACAGAAGTCATGTCAACAATCAGAAAGGATAGTACTGTAAGACTGTAACCTTGTCGGATGTAAATGAATCAAGCAATACCTGTATAAAATGGATATAAGTATAAGCATTTTTGTGACAATAACATCATAGTCGCATTTAAAATAAGAACAAAACTGCGGCTGAAGTCTTTAAAAGACAACCAGTATATCCAAGAGCACACAGATGTAGTCGCAGTGGTAAAGAAACCCAAAGAAACGCAGAAGCATACCAGAAAGGAGTACAGCTCTCCGGCACATGTACACGTCCTTAGCAGTGGAAGGGATTTTGTACGCTTCTGGAACTGTCCTCTTCTCAAACGCTTTAATCTCTCAAGGCGTTTCCAAAATTTACTCTCCGTTTAGGTTCATATGAAACCTTTTTCGTGAAATATTGTTATTGCCAATAACTCTACAACTTGGTCCACGTTGTAAAGCATGTTTGTCTTCCATAGTGTTTTTATTTAGTAATAAATTCAGTAGCTTTGCATTTTATGTGTTTTAGGTCTTTTGAACATTTTTATAGTAAATAATACAGAAAACTTGTTGCACAGTAGCTTTATATTTTCCTACGTAACAGCAAAGAGGGTCTATGACTACAATCAGTCTGCCGTTAGTTGCTCTGAACTGTTACTGCCTTAATAATGACACCGGAATACTTCCAAACTGTAAATAGAATTTGGACTGTCTTCAGCATAGAGTTACGCTCTACCGAAACTAAACCCAAATTAAATGTAAGTAAACCTCTTATATAATGTATAGTATTCGTAGAATTGAAAATAAACTAAATAACATACAGGGCATACGTAATATAATAAATAGTTAGGAACTAAAGGATTTATATGCTCCTTAAAAATAATTTAATGGCATAGGTTCGGTGGCTTTGGTGCAGTACATAAAGAATGTACTAAATGGTAAGACTGCTGCTAGGATTGATCGCATTGCTAGGAAAATAAACATTATACAAAATACAACAAATTAAGAAATTTAACGAGAAATTCAAACTTTATGATAACCAGGAACCATGATACTAATTTTGGTCAATGAGATAAAATAATTGTGCTTCTACGTATTCAATAATTGCAAGGAAAAACTAATCAGCAAGTCCTTCAGACGTGGCTAACTCGGTGCATTAAAAATACAGGTACAAACGTTCAGTGCATACAGCATGTTGCTTAATTGTGTGACTTCGAATGTGCCTTTACTACTTTTTCCAAATCCAATAGCTGTGTAATACTGATGTATTAGTGTAGTTGACCCTCAATGATACTGCTACCTGTAGTTTGAGTTTTATGAGTGTTGTAAAACAGTGTTCTGCACTCTTTTTTACTCAAGGCACAGCCCAAAAGGGCCTAAACTCGACAGGGCAAACCAAAATGTGTGTACCCTCAGTAATATAAGTCTCAATTTAATTACGAAATATTACGTCGTTATGTAATAAGCTATTATTATTATTATTATTATTATTATTATTATTATTATTATTATTATTATTATTATTATTATTATTATTATTATTATTATTATTATTATTATTATTATTATTATTATTATTATTATTATTATTATTATTATTATTATTATTATTATTATTATTATTATTATTATTATTATTATTATTATTATTATTATTATTATTATTATTATTATTATTATTATTATTATTATTATTATTATTATTATTATTATTATTATTATTATTATTATTATTATTATTATTATTATTATTATTATTATTATTATTATTATTATTATTATTATTATTATTATTATTATTATTATTATTATTATTATTATTATTATTATTATTATTATTATTATTATTATTATTATTATTATTATTATTATTATTATTATTATTATTATTATTATTATTATTATTATTATTATTATTATTATTATTATTATTATTATTATTATTATTATTATTATTATTATTATTATTATTATTATTATTATTATTATTATTATTATTATTATTATTATTATTATTATTATTATTATTATTATTATTATTATTATTATTATTATTATTATTATTATTATTATTATTATTATTATTATTATTATTATTATTATTATTATTATTATTATTATTATTATTATTATTATTATTATTATTATTATTATTATTATTATTATTATTATTATTATTATTATTATTATTATTATTATTATTATTATTATTATTATTATTATTATTATTATTATTATTATTATTATTATTATTATTATTATTATTATTATTATTATTATTATTATTATTATTATTATTATTATTATTATTATTATTATTATTATTATTATTATTATTATTATTATTATTATTATATGATCATCATCATCATCATCATCAGGACTACACTAAGGCATTTGTTAACAGTTAAGGAGCTCAGGAACTGAAAAATGGCCGAAAAATTATTATCAAGTTGAATTTTAGGTTTATGCATGTAAATATTCCCCAAATCTTCAACCATTGGTTGGGAGTGACCTTTTTTAAATGTCTAGCGCAGGCTTAAATATCATGTGCCCTACATTTAAACACCCCTTTTCCGCTTAAAGTTTCGGCAGTATGTGAACAAAGTATGGGCCCAGAAGGGCTCAAACACCACCAACTTCAACAGAAAGAAGTGGTTAAGTCATGAATCGGAAGAGAGAGACTACTAGACAAAAGATGGAAAGTGTGGCATGTGTAACAGCACAGTTTTAGGCCAAAGAGGCAATCTGACTCATCATCATGGTGCATGTATGTAGAAAAAGTGTTTTTTCTCGACCTTACATTTTTAATTTACTGTCTGCTCCATGCACATCAAGTTTTTTGCTATTCGCCTAGAATGTTCCAGCATGTGCTCCACTTATGTGACTCCAACTTTAGTCTTTAGTCTCAAAATCTGAAAACTTGCTTAGCTTCAAAAAAACAAATACAACAAAAATGTTTTCAATATCCATCAAAGCAACTGAAGTAATTACTTTAAAAGTAATTATTTCTTTCCAGCCAGAGAAACTTGTGATATTTTAGTTTTTGATGCTCATGGAGTATTTTGAGCACTAAGGTATTTTCGCAGTCAATAAATTAAATAATTAATTCCCTCAAAACCATGAAACAGATTGTGTTTTAACTTTTTAGTGGTAGTGTATAACATGATCGGTCTAAGTGTGTAAAGTATTGATTTCATACCTGTGAAAATATAAAAAATGGAAAATCCAATCCCACTGCCCCTTAATTGACTTCAACTCACCGTAGAACGTACACATTTTTAACACGAATTTTAATGTGAATAACTGTGCTCATACCTGAAATGTCATTTTTGAGCCGGCTTAGCTGCATCCGGACGAGAGAGTCGTGGCTGAATCTTTGACAAAGGAAGCCTCATTTCTTCATTGATGGATTTGAGTCTCTCCCTCCCTCTTTGATGTTTTAAGCACAGTCAATGTCGAGAATCCCAGTTCACTCAAATATGTAGTTGAAAATGGCAATAACACTGTAACTGTTCTCTCGGAGATAGCCGGGTATTCACTGCCTATCGACAACCAAAATGTTTCCAAAGGCAGTTCCAAAACTTTTAATTTCAATGTTCTGTCTGGTTTTAAATCTGCCAGTTTTTCTTATAAGCCAAACTTATTCGGAAGATGTTAGAATCAATGAATGGATCATTAACCCAGTGGAAATGTTCCACACTGACTCCAATAAATATAAATAAATAAATAAATAAATAAATAAATAAATAAATAAATAAATAAATAAATAAATAAATAAATAAATAAATAAATAAATAAATAAATAAATAAATAAATAAATAAATAAATAAATAAATAAATAAATAAATAAATAAATAAATAAATAAATAAATAAATAAATAAATAAATAAATAAATAAATAAATAAATAAATAAATAAATAAATAAATAAATAAATAAATAAATAAATAAATAAATAAATAAATAAATAAATAAATAAATAAATAAATAAATAAATAAATAAATAAATAAATAAATAAATAAATAAATAAATAAATAAATAAATAAATAAATAAATAAATAAATAAATAAATAAATAAATAAATAAATAAATAAATAAATAAATAAATAAATAAATAAATAAATAAATAAATAAATAAATAAATAAATAAATAAATAAATAAATAAATAAATAAATAAATAAATAAATAAATAAATAAATAAATAAATAAATAAATAAATAAATAAATAAATAAATAAATAAATAAATAAATAAATAAATAAATAAATAAATAAATAAATAAATAAATAAATAAATAAATAAATAAATAAATAAATAAATAAATAAATAAATAAATAAATAAATAAATAAATAAATAAATAAATAAATAAATTAATTAATTAATTAATTAATATATATCTGTGTGTATGTATAATTATGTATAAGCATTTGAGGCTTTCTACCCTAAAGTTTTCATATATTATGTAGAAGTGCATAGGAAGGAAAGTGTACCACAAAGAGGAAATATGTGATTTGTCTTAAGATATAAAGTTGTCGCCAATTGGAGAATGTAAGGTAGTAACTGTTGTACAATGTAATTATACATGTTTACACACCAAACTTTGTATTGAAGTTCAGTATTGCGACCCGAAGACGTTTAAGAAAATCCCCACATCCCAAACTACAGCATATATTCAGAATTTTTGGATACCTTTTATTTTCTCAAAAATGGTTTCAACAAGTTTGATTAGAATACGATACATTTAAGATATTGTCATCGTTTTGATTAACGGGTAAACTATAGGTGGATAAGAACTTGCTACATAATAAAAAATGCGAAATGTTTAAAATGCACGATCTACTTCAAATAAGTTTTGTGGTCGGTCATTTCCACAATATCATTTCTATTTTCTTTGCTACGTGTTAAACAGCGGAAGTATGGTATTCGACCGAAAAGTTCGATGTCCAGATTTCACCGGAAATATATGTTTTGAGCCCGCTGAATAAAACAAAAGCGTTTTTCGAAAAAGATCCGTGTATATGTGTGTCTGCCTTAAAACAGTATAACTCAAGAATTAAACGTCAGTTAAAAACCAAAGTTTGTATTTAAGTTTAATGCCTTTAATGCGAAATGAATATTTTCAAGGAAATTCCTCCATCCTAAACTACCCCTTACATGGACATGTTTTCGAAAATTGTGATTTTCTCAAAAATGGTTCTAACGGTTTTGATTAAAATGCAATATGGTTAAGATTTTTTATGGCCAATGAAGTGTATATTTTGAATTTTCTGGCTATATCCTAGGTAGTCCTATTTACTCTTGATGAATTTCGCATAGCAGATAGACCAAATCTTACTATGCAAAAATGTGGATCGCGTTAAAACAATTTATGTTAAATGATCTTTTTGTGAAGTGAATCATTTCGGAGATATTTCTTATTATTTGTGAGAATTTTGCAATACTTTCAGACGTTCTCATTTGAGAGGTCGTTATTCACATTTTATCTCTTGCTCATGCAAACAGAATGGGATTTCAAAGTCATCATACACCGATCAGCTTTAAAACATTTAACTATCACTTTAAGCCTATTGTATTCCCATATTCCCTTTGCACCTACAAGAAAATTAACAATAAGATAATTTCTGCAAATGTTTATCTCTATTAACATGAAGTAGATAGAAGAATAAGAATTGTTTGTGGAAGAGTAGAGAACATCACTTGAGTACAACACATCAGAATTTATATAATTGCTGTCACTAGTCAGTTTCTCGAGATGTCATGGCAGAGTATGGAAAGTGCTTGCAAATATCGATCGCACGCTTGTACCTGCAATGAAATGTTAAATGGAAGTATTTCTGCTAAGTTTATGTCGATTAGCTTGAAATAGAAAACTAAGCTGTCGTAAGCATTGTTAGTAGAAACTATATAAGAGCAAATGATAATGGTTAAAGAAAATCATATTATTGTAATACATCAGATTTTTAATACTTTTTACCGTTCGTTCTTGCAGCATACTGCACTACAGGTGGCGCACACTAGTGATAAACGAAACAAATGACAGTTGAGAAAGGTCATATCAGAAGGATACGTCCCAAGTATAAGTTCAAGTACACCAACTTCTATTTATGTCCTTTCTGCAGCTTTGGGAAGCATTCTACTGGCCTTCACAAGTAGCGTATATAAGACAATGAGAAGGTGTGTGTGTGTGTGTGTGTGTGTGTGTGTGTGTGTGTGTGTGTGTGTGTGTGTGTGTGTGTGTGTGTGTGTGTTTACATTTTCGCCCATGCAGAGGCGTCGTGTTTTACGTGCCCGGTTCTAGAGTATTCGCATATGGATATATAACTTCGAGTGAAGTCTCCAAATGTCAAATTGCCTTCCCACATACCCACAATATTTGCACGTGGCGAACGAAAAAGACAGACTGCGGCGCAAACTGCAGTGACGTAACTCTCCTAGCCTGAGCATGGCTCAATGAAGTAAATCCACATTCATCTAATACATCTATATTCTAAACAACCAAAAAATCGCTGGTTGAATTCATGCAAAAGATACAGTTTTATCATGATGGTATAATGTTAGCCATGTATCCATGTAACTCCGATTCGCGGCGCAGCCTGTCTCTTTCGTTAGCCACGTATTTGTATTGTTGTTGTAGTGTTTAACGCCCGCTTTTACCACTATGGCACCGCAGGCGGTGACACTGATGATACATGGAATGAAGATGGAGCACCGGTGGAATGAGATGGCGGGGAAAACGGGAGCACCCGGAGAAAACCCACCCTGACGCCGCTTCGTCCACCACGAATACCACATGCGGGTCCCTGGGATCGAACCCGGGCCGCCTAGGTGGTAGGCGAACGTATTTGTATATATGACGTCAGCAATTTCCTAACTTTTCAATTTTAGATCTTTCTACTTGAAAATTGGCACACTTGATACGAATAAAAAAACTAAATCACTGTGTAAAACCTCAATGTTCTAACTCAAATAGTTAATTACATAACAGAATTAAATACTTTTAGTTAACGAAAATAAAAATCATTATTTTAAATCTGCCTTCACATTTTCACAGAAGTTTAGTAGTGGCATTTTCTGACACTTAACTAAACTGAAAATAAATTAAAGCATTTGGTTGAATTTTGTGTTATTACTTGCAGAAAAATACATGTTTGCTTTTATGAAGTCGTTAGTGCTGAAATTCCTTTTCTTTTCGGTATAAATTATTTTTTGAGCCTATGAATAAGGCAGTCATCAAATGCATGTTTGAGTTTTTGGATAACAAGTTTGAGATCATGTATGCAAATTTACATACAAATCAGAGCAAAACTGAAATATAAGGAATAAAATTTCATACAAAATGCAAAACTGAGAGGGATAAAACCGCCAGTGTGATGCACCACAGTGTGTTTAAAATGAAGCGTATGGACGACTTAAAAATGTTGGGTTAAGAAAATTGTTTGGCCAAAATGATTCACAGGTGTCTATAAAATATTTATGTGATATAATTAAAATAACCGAAAATGCCACTTTCACCTAAAAACCTTAGTGCTAGGGTTCCTAACATGCGAGTACACCACTGCTTGGTCGAACAACAAAGGCACAACGCTCCACACAATCCCCTCCCTGCTGTGTACACGCCGGCTCCGGAGATTGGTAAAATGCCCCGTGAAGCAATAGGGAAGGGTACCTCTGCGACATTTACCATTAGTGAAAACAGAGGTAAAGTTGGAGGAAACCTCAATTAGGGATGATGGCCCTGGTAGGATTTCAGTAACTGATCTCCCGTTCATGTGTCGTAACCTTTACGATCTTATCAATACGGTATTCGTGCATACAAAATGTGTAACTCGTGCTTTTCAAACATTCCTCAATAAATAGCTATGCACTGTGTTTTAAAAATTCCGGGTTTTTGTTTCACACCTTAGACGTCTTGCGTCACCTTAGGCACTCCTATCGTATCTTTTTCTCATAGTGGTTGCTTTCATTTTTAGTGGTTACTGCAGTACATATTTGCGGATACATTTTGACAATCGTCCCACGACGTCACCGCAGCATGCGGTACACTTTAGGATGGATGCCAACTCCCTAAGGAAACTTTTTCTAGGCAATCGTGGTTGGCGCTCAACCGAAATGCTTTACCAGCCTGGAATATTGCCGATTTTCCGCATCTACGACTTTGCGGATGTGTTAGTCGTTTATGCTTTAGAGAAGAAAATGTATGTCTAAAAGCACCGTTAAATATATAGTGTTAAATCATTTTCAAACACACCAATAAGGAATATGTGGAATCCGGGATAGGATTAATGAGATTTTTGTTATATGTATGCCTGTTATTAAGTAAGCAATGCAACGTATTAATTTACATGTTTATATTTTATGTTATTACTTTCAAATTCACTCTCTATTTGTATTTTATTTAATGCAGGTTTTATGACCGTTGGTGTTTTTCTTTTTAAATTATTTTGAGTTTACGCACATATTTTTCTATATATGTGGTTTGTTGAATAAAGGATTTGTGTACACGCAAAAATTAATGGCGGCTGACAGTTGACTCTTATTATTCTTTTTCCTGTTGTGCAAATAAATTTTGTGCGTGCAAATGATATTTATATCACTGGCTTTAAGGCGTGATTTCACAGCGTGTTCAGTTATACAACACTTCATGGCGTGGGAAGTCTACGATGGATGTTGTATCGATCCACTCAGTACCTATATGAAAAGTAGATACATGATATTATATTGCTGTTATATTCTGTTCCCAAAGTTTTACTTGTCCAGACATGTTAAGCTTTCGGTCTCCTTTAGGTCTACGCAAGATTCAAACCATAACAGGATTCTTCCTCATGTACAAACATTATCGTCCACTGCAACGTCATTAAAGTGAAAGGTTTTTAATGTTTTCCTCTGAGAATTCGTAAAACACTTACTATAGTCAAGAGTAAGGCAGATATTTTGTTCCCCTGTTTATTAGAAGCACGGTTTCTTGGAATTGTTTAAGGATCTGACCGTATGTTTGATGGGATTAAGTGGAATCATCCCGTTACATGTAAAGTACGTTTTCCACCACTTACCTAGGTAATTTGAGAATGGATGTATTCCATTAAAAAATCTCTCTAGGTAATGGAGATTCCCGGAAACTCACACACAAGAGAGCAATTTTGGAGAAAGCCACACATGCTAATGTATACCTGAAAACTCAAAGGTGTGATAAATCCAAAGTGTCTTAGAGATTCAGTCTACTAATATGAATGAAACAAGCACATATAAGAAAATCCTTACTTCACAAAGTATTTACATAGTAATTTTTCTTATATTTGATCGCGGCAGACCTAGTCCACAAAGGCCTAGGATATAGCCGCTGCAATCACTGTCTCCCATTACATCCCTATGTCGGTACTACAAATTGAACACGTGTCCTAACTTGGTTCAGGAAGTAACTCTACTGGAGAGTTACGTAGATGGTCGTTTATACTTCAAATTCTCAGAAGTTACTCAAAACTTGAAACTTGCATTTGCTTAAGGAAGTATACGAGGTGTATTTTGTAGTTCTCCTAATAATCGTTAAGTATTTCCTTCTCGTTGCATTTATGTAATTCAGAAACCATAAGAGATACAATGAAGTAACAGAAGAACACTCCACTGGTTCGAACCTGGGATTTCAAGCGAGTTTCGCCTGTAGGTAATTGAGATGGTCTGTAGAAATAGTCCGAAGTGATATTTAGGGGTCGTTTTTGAGTTTCAAGTTTTAAGTTCTGCGTGGAAGGAACATAGCAATGGACAAAGTTAATAAAACTAAAGGATGCGAAACGTGCCGCTATACTGGAGTGGCTACAAGTGTGAAGCGCAAATGTGAAGTTCTAAGACTCGAAAACGGCCTTAAATATAACTTTGGGATAGGTCCGTTCTAATTTATGAAAAGTATACCAACTCAGATAACCTTCCATGAAACCCGAACAAAATCCTGCTTTCGAACCAGTTTGACGTTGCTTCTTAAGTACAAGAAAATGTGTAGCTCTCATTAAACCATTTATAAATAACGTTTATTGTAGCATTAGTCGTCTCTGAAAACTTCGTGGTTGAACTATTATACTCACCTAGGCGATACATAGTCTATTAAACATGCTTAGAAATTGGCCTATTTTCATTATTAGCAAATAGTAATCTACTTTAGTCGTTCATGTCGTTCATCCTTGTGTGGAGGTCTTATTGTTGTTACGGATATAGCTAGAGGTTTGGAAAAGATCAAGCAAAGTCACAAAATTAAAAAATGGGTTTTTAATGTAGAATTATAAACGCACCCAGAAATATTTATTCAACAGGTTTAATTGTGAAAATACTGTTCCTAGTCCACCGAAACGAGGTGTCAAGTATATGGACCTTATGCAGGATAATCAAAGTCCACTAGGAAAAGCTATATTCAAAACTGGTTCAATGTTTTCTCTTTCTTTCTTTGTTTGCACGTGTATTGCAGCCAAGAATAGTACCATGCTTCTCGAAAGCATTAAATTATCTTCAGGTATTAACATACATGTGTGTTCCATTGGCTAAAGAACTTCACAAGAACACCAAGACCAACTCCAGCGGCGATGATGGTAGTGGTGATTAATTCAACATAAGACAGCATGAATCACTGTTAATTATTATTTTATTGTACTCTGAACCTTAATACCAATGATCTATGGCATGCCCAAATTTCATTACCCTTTCCTTCTTCCTTTGGACTTAGATTATTATATTATTGGAAAAATGTACACTAAGAAGCACTGTTCAAACGTTTCACAACAAAATTGATAGTGTTAGTTCAAACTATTGGGTCACTGCTTAATGACAGATATCAGTGCTATGTAAAGGTTTACATTAAAACAAAGTTTATAACATTCACTCAAATTATATGGTAGCATTCGAAACTTAAAACTGTAGTTTGATAAAAAATCCAAATAACTATCCCCAAGGTTAATACGAGTAACACATAAATTTGTGGTGATGCGGTAACACTTGAACTATTCGATGTCAAATGTAGGGCTCCTGGTCATGAAAACCACACAAACACGGCCGGACTGGTTTCAGAGTGCTAACCGCATACCGTCTCCAATATTCTCTACTACCCATGATGTTCTCTCTGTGGATGGAGTAACAGGATAGTGGTACATCTTGCTTACTGCCCCTTTTGCTACAAAAGGTTGAATGGAAATTTACTCCCGTATTATATACGTCTTGATATTTTAATCGTTTTATAGAAACTGGTTTACGTTATATTTTTACTTTCTCTACTGGTAAGTAGGGGAAGTATTGTATTCCACCCAAAAATTCGATGTCGAGATTTCACCGTAAATACATGTTTCGAGGCCCCCTGAATAAAAAAAAGCATTTTTAGAAAAAGGTCCGTGTAGGTCTGTGTGTCAGTCTGTCATTCTGTGGACAGCATAACTCAAAAACGAAAAGTTGGTTAAAAACCAAAGTTGGTATTTAAGTTTAATGTCTTTTAAGGATGCGACACGAAGATCTTGAAGAAAATAGCCCCACCCTAAACTACCCTTTGCATGGAAACTTTTTTGAAAATTTTGATTTTCTTGAAAATGGCTCTAACGATTTTGATTAAAATGCCATATGTTTGAGACATTTTCATGAAAAATAAAATGTATATCTTGAATTTTCTGGCTATAGCCCCTGTAGTCGTATTTACTCTGGACGACTTTTGCATAACTGGTAAGCCGTTAGAGATAGACCAAATTATACTATTCAAAAAATGTAGATCTTTCTAAAATACACAATTTATGTCTCAATAAATTTTCTTGTAGGGTGAACCATTTCGGAGATATTCCTTGTTATGTGTGTGAGTTTCGAAACACTTGGAACTTTCGTGAAATGGGTCATCGTTGTTCATTTTTTTATATGTTAAGTGTGCAAAGACAACAGAATCTCAAAGCTTTAAAAGATTTGACTATCGCACAAAGCCTACCGTATTCCCTCTTGCACCTACAAGTAAATTAGCAATAAGTTGTACAAATGTTTATCTCAACTAACACGAAGAAGATATAGGAATAAGAGTTTGTAAGAATGGTTAGCACAAGAGTAGAGAAAGTCATGTGAGTGCAACACATCAGATTTTTACTGAATGAGTTATACAGAATGTTTCAACATAATTTCTCAAACATACATTACAAACGACTTTTCGTGTCACTCTTATAATGCAGAATTAAATGACTTTGTCCAATTTTCACTGACGCTTCACTAGTGTGATTCGGCTCAATTCTCAGTGTCACTTCCCTAGAATATTCGCGGCAGTGGGAGAGAAAGAAGCTTCCAGAACAATCCCGTTATCTCTCGATAGCAATTCCAGTGTTTACGTCGGTGTGAGAGCGCTAAGCTGTTCTCCTTATATCCACCGGCTAAAGGACGCCTCTACAGCCTCTACAGTTCGACTCACAGCGGTTGCTTCATAATACTCTGTCAGCACCTTGTCTGATAAGAGAAGCAGTAGAGTTTTACTTTAGTGTCATAATATCAGCATGATCTTCTGAAAATGACAAAAGTAGAACTAGAAAACTCATGCCTGTGACATTCAAGCTTATATCTTAAACATCTGGTACGTAAACATGGATTTATCTATGGAGTCTGGCATATCCTAAATGATATAACATATCTCACATGATTTCCTCTCATTTCATATTTTAATAGTTCCTTTGAAGCTGGTATATTGATTACATAATCTTGCTCTGGAGATTCTCGGCATTGGCAACGGTTGTGTATTGAAAGTAACAGTGACGTACACAAGGCCAGAGTAGAGGGTGATTTTCGAATTTCTTTGTCCTTTTTGGTACTGAGATAATATCCGCCTTCTTTATTACCCCCAGAACATTGCCCTAATATGGATGCCAAAGCGTCTTTAATCCAAACCCTGTTGGATATAACTTTGCCCCATAGATCTTAGCTGCCACGTGCACTAGTCACCTCTCATTGGCTACCTTACCGTGGAATATGTTGCGTGATAAAAGCTGGTTCTTTATTTAACATGATCCTTTACCTTTTCATAACGTATGAATAAAATATGTTAC
Organism: Tenodera sinensis; assembly: GCA_030765045.1. Taxonomy (NCBI): domain Eukaryota; kingdom Metazoa; phylum Arthropoda; class Insecta; order Mantodea; family Mantidae; genus Tenodera; species Tenodera sinensis. The sequence continues at coordinate 172,551,659 of CM060962.1, read as the reverse complement.
CAAAAGTGTTAATGCACCTGGAATTGATGCTAGTTCTTATCAACAAACAAGTGGGACGATCCTTCGGTTTAAAGGTGCCTCTCGAGTGTGTTTGTGGGTTTAAGGACACTCAACTTCGTGGTCATCAGCGCCCTTAAAAAAAAGGCGAAAGGAGGCTGAGGGAATCAGGAAGGATATCTGTGGGGCAAGGCTATAATATACACGGTTTAACAATAAATAACGACTGATACTAGAGTCAGACAGGTCTGAATTGTCATCAAAAACACCATTCAAGTGTGGGTGAAAGCGGTAAAGCTTGACTAAGATCCCTTGCACACTATGAGCTGTTAGCTGTAATTCATGATGGGCTTGACGGTGTCAATGTCTCGCAGATTGAATAAATAAATATTGAATCTTTTATCAACATAATGTCCAATGTCTAAAGTATTAGATGCTACAGTGAAAAACGAAGGTTTATGTATTAAATATGACAATAAGCCTACCATTTAAAGCGGTTTCTTAGTTATAAAATGAGAGCTATTCATGAAAAGTTTTAATATGTGTTGTATACATAATTAGTAATGTTATGCTTTATTTAGTTTATCTGTGTTATGGTCTGTGAGAAATGTTATTTTCCTTTAGATTCCGCAGAATAAGTATTTTTGTAAATACCATTTTCTGCAATATGTTTTGGTTATTTCAAACAATAACTAACATAGTGTCATTCCAATGGGAGAGGATGTGTGGTATAACGGGTGCTGAAATGAATATAAACGCAAATGACGGCGGTACTGATAACAGACCAGGAGAAGCCAGTCACTGCCACCTCTACCACGTAAGCAGCTGACATAGCTTCTATTTCCTGTTACACACTCCACCCTGGATTTATCATTTCATATCAACCAAATTTTCACGATATAATCCATAGTTACCATGGGCTACTTTGTGACCGACAGCGTGCAAACGGATGCTGGGCAGACACCAGGAGCATCCCTTCACACCAGCAAAGCAGTGTTCAAGCCCATATGATTTTGAACATCTCATGTAAAGTGAGAGGAAAACGGAGAAATTATAAATAAGCAGTGTCTATGATCATTAAAGTATGTACATAGATATGTTTGAGAATGCGTAAAGCGTATTTTCTACTGCTTAAGTTTTCATTCGCATGTCCTTTATTGCTATGTACTGGAATTCCATGCTACCCAGTTGCACACAAAATTTTGTGTTTGTTCCACTTGATAGGAGTAATCTTACTACCACCGCTTGTGCTATTCATTCACCTATCCACTACTTGTGCTTCCATTGGCACTCATAATGTCTTTTGTTTATTGAAAAAGGACTGGCGTTGATCCCGCACACGCTAAAGACACTAAGACGATACCTTGTCTTATATAAATAGACTGAAATGAAGGTGTTTGTAGCATATCCATTGCATGCTGGAGCGTTGAAGCTATAACTGTACTATATAGCACAGTTTATAAAAAGGCACTACTGTAACTTTAGGGTAGAAATGATAAATTTCCTGGGGCGTCCCACACCTTGCCAACCAATTTGCTTATAACTTAGAGCAGTGTTGTCCAACTTTCTTATGTGCTCGGGCATATTTAAGTCATGCCCAAGGAGGCGCGGGCGCCATCACAACCACCGTTAGGGCGAGCACCCTTCTTTTGAGAGGAAAAAGGGAAAGCACTGGTTAGGGAAGTAAGGAATACAACTTTAGGCATACAAAAACATACCTCATGGGTGTGCACTAGGAAGATATTCAGAAGAAAATAGTTTTGTCTTGGAATTTTAACGAATACTAAAAATCTTCAGATTAAAAATTTGTTTACGGAGGGCGCTGACTTACAGCCTGCTTTTCCGGTCTAGACGGATCCATTCGTTGCAGGTATTCTGTCCAGCTCACTTTATATTCCTGTACAATACAGCTTCCAGTCCGGTAAATCATCTTTGCCTAACACGTCTGAGTCATCACCTGCCATTGTTTGTTCTCGTACCTACAAAGAATCGCAATTTTGCTTTCAGTGTAATTCTACGAATCTCAAACTGAAGGCAAACACACTCGGTACTAGACTGCATGAGCTAGTAATAACACTCAAACTGCGCGATGGATTCATTAGCTTCAAGTTGGTTGCTGTCTACCTTAACAATGCACAACAGAAGGTTAAAGAATTTGAAAAGCTTTTGACATACATGAACAATTGACTATGTAAATGACGCTGTCAGTATAGTGAGGTAAATGATCCTGTCATGCATGCAAAAGTACCCCTGTTCGATTTCCGGCTGGGATAGAGTGTTCTTCAGTACTGAAAAATTCCTTCTGGTATCAAAATTGCGTGCATGCAGTATTACTTCATTTATGTATTCAATGTAATAGCAAAGTTCGTAGTACCTAGTACTCTTTTGAAAGAGTCGTAATAGCCAACCAGAGAGAGTCAAACTTATCTTCTTGCGGATCATTCATTATCATATTCATGAGTGATAATGCATAAGGAATGTACACATTTGTGTCAGTGAAATTTATGATGTCTGCACCAGTTTCGGAGACATGCATGTGGAAGATCGGATAGATGCAGCGAGCTTGCAGAGAGAAGTTCTCTCAGAAGTCCAAAACGTCGATGTTTTTTGAACAGAAGGGAACCATAGGGTCAAGGGATCCTTCCCGCGGGAAATGCGGACACGCACAGGCAAGTCTAAACCGAAACACTAAACGCGTGAGAAAGGGAGCTGATGTATAATTCGACGAGAATGTTGATCAAAATTCTGAATTATTATTTTGCATTATAAACAAGTAAACAAACAAATAAAAAGCCAACGGGATGATACCCTAAACAAAGACCCTCTATCCGACCCCTGCGCATTTCGACCCATCCCATCCTAGCTGCACACAAGCGTGTTCATGAAAAAACACGACAACATTACATAGGCTCATGATAATTGGCAGGTCCACCATAAATAATGAAGAAATCCCCACGCGGGATGTGAACTGTACATGACGCAACTGACCGGTATGCTACCCCACCCCCACTACAAAACGGAACGGGTTTGGGGGTTGGGTGAAAGCGCGTGATCATACATACACAGATGCACGCGCGCGCACACACACACACACACACACACACACACTCTCGCACACACACACAAATCTGTACTACTCTTCCCTATACAGTCTGCAAACTCTACGCTATTGTTATGACTGTTAGTAGGCCACGAGCAATAACAAATCTATCAATAACAGGCCGATTGAAAATGATAAATTCACCCTTCTCCCCATCTCCTACTGTCCTCTCCTAACAGAAGCATGTTGCCAACACACACACACACACACACACACACACACACACACACACACACACACACACACACACACACATACATATACAGGCACACACGCACACACACAATTGATTGGTCGCTGGAGGTAATGCGGAATCACGTTTATTCCCATCACCGTCCGTACAGCAGTATTGTGCAACAAGAGGTGTGGGGGGGGAGGGGTCGCTGGGTCACCCTCAGGGTCCCCCTTCCCACGCCATTCCCCTGGAGTCCACTCTCACATGGGTGGGATGAGATCCTGTAATCAGTTCAGTAGCATGCAGCGTGCAGGGGACCAAACCCCGTACCGCATACACACAGCATCCTGCTAACAGTGGCGTTCACACGGACCCTGGTCCACCGACCACGAGAATTCTATGCACCGGTGGTTTTTCAGCTTCCAACGTTTCGTTTTAGTTAACAGGGTTTGAACAATTTATTTTCGCTATATAGTTCGACCTGCCAAAGGTCCATTGTGACATTCCGATAATGTAGTTGACGGTTTTCTATGATATGATCTATGTGTTATCGACCTTAAGGTTGCAACTTCCGAAAATGTTCCTGCGTGCTTTCAGCATGTGACTTTAGAATCGTACATTTTCTTTATGATTCATGGGTTACTTCTAGAATTATAGTTCTCTTTAGTATTCTATAAAAACTTTATATTTTCAATTTAAAACTCCATTAGTACACCAATTATTTTAAGGGAACCTTTGCTTCCTACAAGAACAGTGTTTAAAGCCTCCAAAGTTAACTTGATTGCAATATTTCAATGCCCTAGGAACCAATGAACAATCAGTGCAAGTAGATGTTATGGCACCTAGTATATAAAGTTGCCAAATTCATTTTTAACCAAACTGAGCTATTCATTGCTTCTGACACATTTTACCCCAAGGAATCCAATACAGCCACGATATGAGAGCAATACGTAGTCAAAACTGAGGCTCAGTATCAATGTCCGGCAAATCCAGCAGCTATATTAACACTTTTAGTTTTTAATTCCGCCAAAACCCTTTTCGACCAATCAACGCCTTCCGTGTCTTCCCCGTTTTACAAAGGAAAATGTTGCCGGCTACACATGGTGTGAAAGTGACTTTCGTGAAAATGTAAGCAAATTTCTTCTTGTATCTATCATCGCAACAACAAACAAAGAGTTTTAAGAGAAAACAATGGTTATGTGTTTTGCGGTTGGGAGCGCGGGCGCACAGAAAAAAGATAAAGGTAAAATAAAAAAACCACTATGCTCATTAGCATACTGGGAAAGTAGCTAATAATTGAGTCATCTAAACAACTTGATTGTGTAGGAAGAACACTTCTGATCCAATGGTTGGACGTTTTTCCATTCCACCAGATCGGGAGTTTGACTTAATTGAAAAAGACTTGAGAAAGATATTGTCCTTCAGTTGTAAGAGGATGAATGAATTATCCAAAGCCGTGGAACAGTATCCAAGGTAAATCATATTGCTAATCACTACCGGAAATCTGCAACTGAAAAAGTTCTTACGAAGCATAGATAGTGGCATTTTAAGTTAAACCCAGAAAAAATCCTAAACAGTGTTGTAACTGATGGTGAGGTGCTTTTTACCGAAATGCAGTTTATAGGACTAAGCTTATTACTAGACTAATTTAAACATGACGCACATTACACCACAAAATTTAAAGAGAGAAGTACTTGTGCTAAGGTACGTGATGTGTCAAGATAACTATCAAAAGATTTTGGAGAAGAACAGAGCAGTGAGCTGGTTCAATTTTATTCTGCTTTAGAATACCAAGAAGTTCTAGGACATTAGAATAGAGAAAATTAAGACGAAGTAGTTCAACGGGAAGAAATAGACACAAATGTAACGTAAATTAAAAGGAAAGTTTAAAAATCTAAGAGTAATATTGTTAATAATGCTTCTTGATTTGTACTGTAAACAAGCGATACCTGTGTTTATTGGGTATTAAAACTGACCTTTTAGATAACCAAATTCTTTAAAAGGTTATTTTTATATTACGCGGACAACAGAACCTCGTTCAGTGATACACCTAATTTAGATTTTTTAATTTTTCAGTTTCAAAAACCACTAAATGCCAAATTTGGTATCAAACCCCACCACATCCAGCTTTCCTCAAACTTATTTCTGAAATATTTAAAAAAATATATTCCACAAGTACTTATATTCCAAAATTGCATGCTAAATTACTCATTTAATATTTTAACATTGAAGATAAATTACTTTGAATAATGGTTCATTTTGGGCAGTTGTTTGCTATCACCCAAAAATTAGATGAATGGATTTGGCGGCGTTTGATAGTAGACGCCTCTTATATCCCCTCTGTAAGTTATACGAGTATATGACACGACCAATTTCTCTATGCAATACCAGTTTATAAGTACCACATATGAACTTCTTGTTTCAATCCAACCGTTTTATACTAATTTGCATTCGAAATTCAACTGTTTCCACCATAAGTGACAAAAACATGACTCGCGAAGAATTTTGACTCACACATGCCGCTCCCTATTTGCTGTCTGTCTATTTGTTTTTCACATATTAGTGCGTTGCGTAATGCGTATTGCATAAATTGATGACTCGCAGAAGGCAAGCATTTTCATCATCTTGGTTTATATCAACCTGAGCAATGCATCTTAATCAATGAGCTCTTGAAAATAAGTTCATTTTACATATATCTGTTGTTGAACCTGAGCATACTAAAATATGTTAGAGTTAAAAGTGGTCAAGGAATTAACGTCACAAGAAAAAAAAAAAAAAAAAAAAAAAAAAAAAAAAAAAAACAACAACAAAAATAACAAAAAAAAAAAAGCTTGATTTTTAGTATTTTTCTTTTATATTTATTTCCTTCAATGTCTTTTAAATATGTATATGACATTTTTGATACGGCCCATGGATGCTTGCAGTATCACGCTGAACCGGCAGTGTATATAATAACTAGAGGGCAGAAGATAGGTTCTACTATTGCCACTCGCGCCTCGCCTGTACACAGGTATAGGCGTCTGCTGATGAGCATGCGTACACGACGGCTGCGTGGTATTGGTTACGTCATTCATTTTCCGATCCAACTGACCTGTATCTCATGTGACAGCAGGTGGTTCCGCACTCTAGTAATAACATACTTTGGTTTAATTGACTCACTTGTTACTCGACATCAGTCAACAGAGACCATAGATGATGCCACATATTTATCACGTTATAACTATTATATAATCTACTTTTGTCAATCATTGATGTGTTTTCTAGGTAGAGAAGTTACCTTTATTGCTATAAAATGATTTGTTTCATCTATAAAGGCTTTGATCGTGGAGCATAGCCCACACATGTATAATGCATATTAAAAAAAAAACAGATAGAAGGTAAAGACAAGAAAGAAAAGAAAAAAAAAAAAAAAAAAGAGAACAAAGAAATAGAGATAAATTGCTCCTGAATAGCTGAATCCATTGTGATCAGAATTTGCGAACCCTAATCATGAAATTGTCCAAAATTGACAGTTTTTCTGGTCAGACAGAAGATACCAACACGCCCATGCATTTTAATCAAAATCGTTACAGAAATTTTCAGAAAATCGAAACCTTCGAAAAATGTTCTATGTAACGCGTAGCTTAGGTTGGAACAGTTTTCCTCACAATCTTCGTGCCGTATCCGTGAAATATATTAAACTTAAATGTTGTTTAACCGAATTTTCGTTTTTGAGTTATGCTGTTCACAGACAGACACACACAAACGTACTCACACGAACTTTTTCTAAAACTTCTGCTTTTGGATTGGATTCAGGGGCCTCAAAACATATTTCTGGTGAAATTCTGACATCAAAATTTCGGGTCATATACTATACATCCCCTACTTACTGTACGTATTAGAGAAAGTAAAAGTGGCCAACAATTCCCAATTTGCTTCTGTATGAAAACTCAAAACCAGCTTTGGGTAATACAGGGTGCAGAGAAACAATATGCAGAAAACTTTTAAGGTATAGCGGCTTTAAAGGACTAGATTCCTGATTTAATGTTGATGCAGGTAGCGCTTAGTAAAATAGCTTATAGAGATTAAATAATAAGCTGGTCGGTCTGTGGTTGCTCAAATCGTCTTTGATGGCCGTACTCGCCTTCCATTGTTCTGGTGGCTCCTGGATATGTAGGACTGTGTTGAATTACTGGGGTTAGGTTGTCTGTCAACTGTTTTAAACTTGATTCTATATATCCCCTTTGCCTGGAGTTTTTCATGCTTAACTTCGGCGAATGCTGTTCTTACTGCGGACCGCGATGTGGCACCCGTACACACGCAAAGTTTGTGTAAACGCTTTATCCCTTCTATATCGCACAGATAAAGCCGCATTAAGCTGTTAGGTCCTTCGGCAGTGAACATCCCGCTCAGATAAACCTGGGCAACCTGTTCTCGAATGCTGGAATGCAAGCGGAAGAGAAGCAGACCAACGGCAGTTGGACCGATGTGTTAGACGAAAGCGTCTTACATCATAAGATACCGAAGTATATGTGGGAATATCCAAGAACTAAAGGCAGGAGTAGTGCTAGATTAGTTTTATACTGGTATCATAAATAGATCAGTTCACAGCAGAGCTAGGAAATATGTATAGTGAATAAACAATTAGGTTACGGTGCAAACGGAGAACCTAAAACCCGTTACTCCAAAGAGACCAATCGCTTAAGCTCCTGTGGACTCGCCTTGCATGAAATAAGTAGACAGCGGTTGTTATTTGGTTTAGCCACAAAGTACACGAAACACAGACAATCGCGACGTGTTTCATGAGCTCCGGTTGAAGATCAGGCGTTGAAAATACGCAAACAAAGGTAGAGGTGCGCTTTACAGTCACGTCAAAAGATACAAGTGAGTACTCCAGTTGTCATTATGGGGAGACTAAGACTAGAATATCTGTGTGTCTGTAAAGCGTTAACATTATTTATTAATTTCTTCTAATATAGGAACAACAAAGGTACATTAGTAATCACGTTTCCCAATACCTAACGGTAATATGGGTACTCTCATCTACGCTGGGCCGAAGTTTATTATCTGCAACTTTAGGTCGAGTATTACTCAGAAATCTTTCGTACGAGCATATAGGTAAATAATTTGAAATCAAGGTTGATTCAGATACTATTTTACCGGAGTAACTTTCAATAAACAGTTTAAATTGTGGAATATTTACCTACTGTATGAAAAGCACGTCTTTGAAGAACTCGGATTGTTGATGTTTAAGCTTATCTGACGTAGTCCGTAATTCAATAATATTTTTCCTTTTCGGCTAATGAATAATTATTTAACACGAACTTTATGTTTTGGGTTGTTACAATTCTACGTATAAATTTTTGTTCATAAACACGTATTTTTGTGTTACACAGTATACGTATTGTATGTGTAACACTTTCCTTATTTTCGCTGAAGTACTTCGAGCCTTATTCTTCTATAAACTGCTTAGTTTTAGACGTTTTTGGCATCGCTTTTTGTCATATTATGCTACTCTGTATTCAAATTCAAGAACACAGCAACTAAATACTAAGGTGAACCTGATTCCCTGCGCTGTGACAACTGGTTCCACATGTCAGTGTGCGCAGCAATGGACTGTACAAATAACACCAGAACTCTGACGTCACCGTATACGAGTATATCAACACTCGGCAACCTATTTCCACTATGGGCCCAACCAAGATCCGCTCTCTGTTGTTGTTGTAGTGTTTAACGCCCGCTTTTACTACTACGGCACCGCAGGCGGTGACATTGATGATACATGGAATGAAGATGAAGCACCGGTGGAATGAGATGGCGGGGGAAACCGGAGCACCCGGAGAAAACCCGTCCTGACGCCGCTTCGTCCACCACGAATACCACATGCGGGTCCCTGGGATCGAACCCGGGCCGCCTAGGTGGTAGGCGAGCGCGATCCGCTCTCTAGTAGTAACTAAGCTATTCATACATAAGTAGCAAGTTCTTGCCTTTAAAGGGTCTAAAGGGCTCATTTCATTTCATTCACGTCATGTAACGCATTAGAAAAGCTTCTGTGGCGGCTTGGTTCTATTCTCAAAATGCTTATTCTGGTACTGCCTTTCTATTTTACAATTTTCTGCTCATTTTTTATCCACTTTCAGTATATGAAACAGTGCTAATCTTAAATGAAGTTACAGCAGATAACATAGATTTAGCATGCTGTGAAATTATGTCAAGATAGACATTTTTATGTATTTCTACATTTTCTTATTATTACATGACATTGAAGGAACGTTGTCGGCTTCCTATCTCCAAACATAAAAATGGACTGTATGATCATTAGAACGCCGAACCGCATGCAGTCATATGCAATACAGGTTATTTGGACACGGAGAATGAATGACGTAACCGGTATCGCGCAGCCGTCTTACATACACGCGCATCAGCAGACACCTTCAGTTGTGTACATATGAGAATAGCAACAGTAGAACTCATGTGCACTAAACTTGTGCCTTATCACACAATCCGCCATCCTCCAGTGATCATGCAACTAAGTGCCTGGCGTCCTGTCTTTACATTCTGTGTTTTAGCTGATAGGCAAGTTACGCCAATTCAGTGTATGATAAAATATTCAATTGTATGCTACTTTGTAGGCTAAAGTTCGAAAATACGTGGCTTTATACGTTTCATGAAACATTTCTTTTGGGTATAAAATATTGAAATTGTAAATAATACGAACAAAAACAGAACTGAAATGAATTACAAAGTGTTAAAACCAAGTCTAAAATAAATCTTCGGCTCTTACAAACAAGTTCACGCAATATATTTATTACAAACAAGCTTAAGGTGTTTCAATTTTAGATACCACTCTAATAGCAGAGAACATTATAAGCTGTGTTAGCAACGAGAAGGAAATTGTGCCTTTGTTGTAAGATTTATAGGAAATAAAGCGTCAGAGAAGTAAAATGACTTCATGTTTTGTCGTTTTGTTACAATATCATTCGCGGGTTCCAATTATTATTTTTCTACAATAGTGCGGACCTCTGTTTTTTTAATCAATTGCGATTTACTATGGGCTGCCATTTTGTGTTCCTCTAAGCATTCTTAGAATTTAAGTCAATTATATTTCCCGGACTAGCACGTTAGTTCTTCTTCTAAACGATCAAATGTTGTCCTTCATCCTACACAGCAGTATGAGCGTGGGTGCTGCATGTTTTAAGCTCTTCCATACGAAGAGCTATTAGCTTAGTATGATAAATTCCTTGAACTTCCAATTTCTATCTTGTGCCTCCACAGTGGAGAACAAGGGCTAAACGACATTTGAAAAGGCTGTACTCTGATAGGACCTAATTTGTGTAAATAAAACAACTTTGTAAATGGTGTTACTTAGTGACTGTAATCCATGTTGAATCATGTGCATCTCTATGAAAACAGCATAGCTAATCTTATAAAAATTAACAATTCATAGGCAGTGCTGGCAACATGCACAGTACTGGTTGCATGAACATTCCGCCCACCTAATTAATGTCAATTATTTATATTAAATGCTCTTGTGGTGGGTCCAGCTAAACAAACAATAATAGTAAACTTATTAAACATTTTCAATTGCAAATAAATTATCACTCACAATTACAATAAAGCATCAGTCATCACAAGGTAACACAGAAAGTTTAGACATTGGTCTCTTAAATAGTGCATTCTTAGCTTTTACTGTAACCACTCGAACCAAATTGTCGTTACCAGAATGTATATCTGTCACCACTCTCATCTTCCACAACAATGGGGGGAGATTGTCTTCTTTGATGAGTAGCACGGATCCCACCAACACGTTTGGTTGTACGTCTTTCCATTTGTGACGTTGTTGTAGCTGATTCAAGTACTCCACCGACCATTTTTTCCAGAATAACTGAGTCATCTGTTGATCCAATTTCCATCTAGGCAAGTACCGAGGGTTCAGGTCTAGTAGATTAGAATTAGGAACTGCAAGTAAGGATGTACCAATTAAGAAGTGTCTAGGACTTAATACGTTAAGGTTTTCTGATCATTGGTAAGGGAAGTAAATGGACGGGAATTCAAGCAAGCTTCTACTTGGCACAGCCCAGTGTATAATTCTTCATAAGTCAAATATGCTAGGCCTACAGTTCCCCTTCAATAATACTTCACTGATTTGATACCAGCTTCCCATAAACCCCTCCTGTGCGGCGAGCTTGTGAAATATAAAGTTCAACTTTATGCCTCTCTGTGAACTGTAATCGTGAACATTTTCCTTGAATTTGACATCATTCAAGAGCTCCTTCAATTCTCGATTCCCTCCTACAAAATTAGTTGTTATCACTGTAAATATCTGAACATAGTCCTCGTCTTGCTGTAAATCTTCTCAAAGCAGCAATAAATGCTTGAGATGTCAGATCTGTAACTAACTCAATATGTACAGGTTTAGTCACCAAGCAGACAAATAGTGCAATGTAAACTTTCACCTTTTTTTGCTTCTAACTGAACCTTGTTTCATCAAAACTGGTTCACCATAGTCAACTCCTGTGTCAGCAAATGGACGTGAGATTGTAACTCTGAATTCTGATAGTTGTCGCATTAATTGCGTTGATGTGGCTGCCTTTATCTTAAAACATACCATACATTTGTTGACGATTTTCCGTAACAAATCTCTTGCGTTAGTTATCCAATATCTTTGTCTAATTAAAGACAGTAGTAATTGACCACTAGCATGTGCATGTTCTTTGTGTATCTCTTCCACTATGAGCCCTGTCACATTGTGTCTTGAAGGTAAAATTATAGGATGTTTCTTTTCAAACTCTAATGTATGCTTCAACCTACCGCCCACCCTGAACAATTGTTTGCTGTCAATGAATGGGTTTAATGTAGCCAATGAACTTCCTTTCAACGAACTACCGTTCTTTCACAGGCTATCCATTTCTTGTTTGTCTGCATCTGTCTGAAATTTTCTCAGAATTACTGTAGTAGGTCATCCAATTCTTGTACAGTTAAACCACTTGTTACCTTGTTGTTAGGATTCTCACAATTATAAACAAATCTAAGGCAGAATGCAAGAACCCTTCTAATTTTCAACCATGAATAACTAGAGTATAACTAATCATCAACTACTTAGCTCATTAATGTGCCTGAGGTTGTAGTTATCTTAGAATGTGTTCTAAATCTCTGAATAATCGAGCAAAGATCTTGATGTGTAGCTCCTACCATCAGTAAATCATTCAGTGCAGTACCTGAGCTTGTCTTTTCTGAGCCATTAAACACAACTCGTAGTTTGGTGGTAGAACTGTCTTCTTTCATAACTGCATGATGTGGCACATAATACGCTGGAATATTGCAGTTCCTCGTGTCCATGTCATCTTCCATGATGTTTACTTGCGACATATGATTCAGCTCCAAATACTCACCCATGAAATGGTTGTAATTTCCTCTAAGGTTTGGTTGTCTGCGCAATCTTCTTTCCAATTGATGTAATCTTGTGATTGCTGTATCATATGACTCCCCTAAGCTAGAATGATCCTTCCGAATAGGTAAACTAACTTGGTATCTTCCATCTTCTTGCCTTACAGTAGTATCTTGGAATTGCTTTTCACACTCTTTCTCCTCCAAAGAAAGTACCTTCTGACTAAGATTTTCTAACGCCCAAAATTTCTCCATCTGAAAATGTAATTGATCAGTGTGTGTGCGAAAATTGCATGTCGTTTGGCTTGCCTTTGATTTTTGACATCACTAACAGGGATGGTTCCCGAAACTATGAATCCTAAACTTGTATTCTGCAGCACTGGTAAATCTTTGCACTGATACCTTCCACCTAGTAATACATCAAGGAATATTTCATCCTCTAGGAGTAGGTCGACTTCATGTGGAGCATTGCAATTACTATCTGCTAATGTTATGTTACTTGGAATTTTCCAGTGACATGTATTAATGCACATAGATGGCATTTTCCTTGTGACTTGAGGAATTACAGAACATGTAACTTTACTTTGGTAATTTGTCACATTTGAATAAATTTCAACAATTACAGTGTGGGTTGTTGTAGTTACTACATTACTAACACCGTTGATAGGTATCTCAGTTCTTGTTTGCTTAAGTCCTAAGCGTTTGCAAAATGATATAATGAAGTTTAATTGAGAACAACTGTCCAAAAGTGCATAGCATTTGTGTAATTTGCCATAACTATCTTTCACCATAATTTTCCAAAACCATCATCTATCCGAGACCAGCGTAGATTTTTAGGAGTTGTTAATTTTTATCGACGCTTCATCCCTCATGCCGCCAGCATCGCTCCACCATTGAACAGCTGTTTGCAAGAAAAATTAGAAACCTACCACCGAGCTCCAATGGAATGAAGAAACTGAACTAGCTTTCCACAACAAGAAGAACGCTGTTGCAAATGCTGCACTCCTTGCACATCTCTGTGCAGGTGCACCTCTTTCTCTAATGGTAGAAGCATCATTGGCAGCAATTGGAGCTTCAGTTCAGCAACTTGTTGACGGTAACTGGCAAGCATTGGCATTTTACAGCCAGAAACTCTCTCCATCACAACAACAGTGGTCTGCCTATAATCGTGAACTCCTAGCCGCTTATGCCTCCGTTAAGAAGTTCAGGCACATACTTGAAAGAAGACAGTTCATCCATTTACGGATCACAAAGCTCTGACGTTCGCTTTCAAGCAGAAGCCAGAGAAAGCATCACCTCACCAGTCACGTCATCTGGATTACATTGCCCAGTTCACGACCGACACTCACCATATCCAAGGCGAAAGCAATATCCCAGCTGAAACACTGTCTCGAATTGCATCGATTGCTGAAGAAATTGACTTTCAAGCTTTGGCTTGTTCACAGGAAACTGACGACGAAGATCAAACTCTCATTCAATCCGGCACTAGCCTGGCTCTGAAGAAAATACTAATTCCAAATTCTACAGTTCAACTCATATGCAATGTATCAACATCTCACGCTGGCCCATTCGTGACTAAGAATTTCCGACAGCAAGCTATTGCATCTCTTCAGAGTGTATCGCACTCCGGTGTGAAAGCTATGACCCACCTGGTTAAGAAATCCTTTGTTTGGCCTGAGATCGATCGTGACTGTAGAGTATTTGTTCGTAACTGCATAGCCTGCCAGCGTAACAAAGTTACAAGGCATGTCACTAGTCCACTTGGTTCCTCCACCCCACCTAATCAACGATTCAAGCATGCACATATTGACTATCACTTAATTTCAAATTTTCCAGTGCTTGCTTTACACCCTGGATTTCCGTAACCACTTCCTTTACATGCTCACTTAAATCTTCCATATTTACAGTTAACCTCCTACCTTCCCTTTCTGCATTCTGTAACCTAACCTTACTGTCTTCCAATTCTTTGCAGGTTGTTCCTCTCTCATTATTCAATATCTGCCCTACTTCTTCCCTAAGCTTACTACTCTCTCTCTCTCTCTCTCTCTCTCTCTCTCTCTCTCTCTCTCTCTCTCTCTCTCTCAGATTTCTCAACAAATCGAACAAATTCTTGATTAATTTCTTTCTTTACATTTTCTATCTCCCCCGTAACCTGAGTTCTGTTCTCCCTAACCTCAATTCTTAAATTACCCACTTCACTTCTAATTTTCCCCAGAAAATGTTGGTTTTCTATTCTCTGTGCTAATTCTGTCAAGCCTCGATTATTACTCTTCAATTTCTCTGTCAAAACTTTTTCTATCTTTTCAGTTAAACTTTGGGTGGTCATTTCTAACTGTTCAACCAAACACTTATTGTTATTTTCCAATTTCTCTAATTTCTCAGTTAAACTTTTATTGTTACTTTCCAATTTCTCAGTTAAACTTTTAGTGTTATTTTCCAATTTCTCAATTAAACTTTTATGGTTATTTTCCAATTTCTAAGTTAAAATAATTTGCAATTTCGCACTTAAACTTTTATTGTTATTTTCCAATATCTCATTTAAACTTTTTTTCATTTCATTCAACATTGCCATTATCGGCCCTAGCATGTTACTTTGTGTATTTACAACTGGTGTTTGACATTCTCTAGCAGAATGACCTTCCCTTAGCTGTTCTCTTTGTTGTGATACATTTACATTCCCCCCTGCATTTGCTACTACATCTACAGTTTCCTTATTTACAACTTCTATCTCCTGAATTTTACTATCTACTACAGACTGTTCCAACATATTGCCGTTTCTAAGAAGCATCTATCTAAATATCACTGATAAACTAGTTTAACACTCAGTACCTTATTATTGTTGATGCACACCGATGTTGCCACCGTCCCTGAAGTTACTGGTCCATTACTTCGGCAGTCTCTGTAAATTCTCTTCTTCTCGAATCTTGTTGGCTCAATCCTTGTCGTGTCAGCTTCTGCTGGTCCTCTTCTTCTCGAATATCATTGGCCCAATCCTCGTCGTCTTATCGTGCCACACGTTGGTTCGCCATTTGACGCAAAATATTCCTCTAAGTCGAAGACGTCGCCTTTAATATCTATAAGATCTCGTCGCCAGGATATCTCCTATCCTGTGTTTGGTGTCCTGACTAGCTCTAGCAAGGGGTGCTAATCTGCAAGCTATGCGTGAGTTGTGGTAGGAATGGAACCAATCGAAGAATTAACAAACATTTTACTTTATTTGCAAATTTCCAGATTTGTGAAGAACTGCCGACGATATCTAAATAGAATATAACTGTCTAACTTCAACTGCAACGTTATAATACTTGAACTTTGTCACTCTTTGGCAACCACCGAATTATGTATATATAGTCTCTATAGCAAATAGCAATTGTTAAGGAAAAGGCTGATACATTTCTGTAAGGAAGTTAACCATGGCTCTTCTAAACGTTTTGGTTTTAGGACAATCAGAGCCTAAATTTCTGTATCTTTAACAGGATTAAGTAAATAATACCTACGAAGTCCAGTAAAAACTAACACCAAGAAATCTTCGCGCCGGCCAAATCAGAGTAGTTAAAACTACGCTTCTGTCTAGAGAATTCATGGTTTCTAGATAACACTTGAGTGGTAACCATCACGAAACGTGATGGAAGGAGCTTCGTCACACTGAGGGAGCTCAGTGGCGGGGTCTTCAGGCACAGAAAAGGAATTGTACTGACCGCCAAGGAATGGAAGGCACTAGCCAGAAATATGAAGGAAATCGACCAAGCATGGGCACACTGAGTCAAAAATGAAAATATAAAACGTTTGTTAAGAAGAACACAAAGAAAAATACTACAATATGGCCAATAGATTTACAAATTCGTAAAAAAGGAACCATATACTGGTTGAGAAAAGAAAAATCTGAAAAAGTAAAGGATATAACAGGAATAAATTGTCAAACCAAAGTAGACATAAAAAGAGCTCTTTTAAGGGATTGGCAAAACGAATGGGATAACATCAAAGAAGGGAAAAGAGTCTACAATATATTTCCTAAAATAAATAAAAGATTAAAAATGAAACATCTGAATCCAACAGAAGGACTAATTCATTTCTTGACTGGACATGGCCCATATAACACCTATTTTTACAAAATAAATAAATCTCCTACGAGCATCTGTGAGACCTGTGAAACTATAGATACGCCGGAACACAATATATTGGAGTGTGTAAAATTTTCAGAATTAGTAGAAAACGAAGTGCATTAATTTTCTCTTCTTGTGCCATATTGAAGCATGCAAAGGTTATAAGGAAAAGACCCGGTACTTGTCTTACCCTGTTGAAGCAAACTAGTGCTTAAAATACTTATGGTCGTGTCCATCTTGTTGACATGTCCTGTGTTATATCCGTGAATGTTCAAATTACCATTGTCTTAACCTTTCACTGTCTGTAGAACACTTCCGATTGTCCATAAACTTTCACAAATGCTATAAACTGAATATTTTAGTTCACTTTCCGCACTTACACTGCTGTTTTGGCCATAAATCGTCAACTAACAGTAACACAGTAACATTGTGCACGTTTACGCTGCAACCATTATTACTCTTAAGTGACGTTGTTTCTTACAACACCTTTACTTCACCACGAACTGTGTAAATTACCACAACTAATCCGGCTCGTAGGAGGACCAAAATGTACTCTGATCACTACTAATTTGAGTAAATTAAAAAAACAACTTTCTAAATGATATAATTTAGTAGCTGTAATGCATGTTGAATCATGTACATCTCCATGACAACAGCATAGCTAACGTTATAAAAATTAGCAAATCATAGGCAGTGCTGGCAACATGCACAGTACTGGTTGCCTGAACTAAGGCTTTAGGGAGGCACTCAGCAAATAGCAGTAGTGAATGCTGTGCCGTTGTTGGTGGTGAACGTGAAATTAAATTTGAATGCATAGCAGGTAATGGACCAAATGAATTTATTACACACAGTTTCCTTAGAACTGACGTTTTTACACTTAAAATCTCTATAATATGATTCTTCAAGGCGGACCTAGAGCGGATAGACCATATCACCATCACATTCGAAGACGTCCACTTCTTTACATGCGAATGGTGTGTAATTTGAATGACCATATTTCAAAGTGACCTAAATAAAAGCTAAATATTAAACGTTCAGCACCTTGATTTGGGCCTATTTCTTTAGAGTGGACAAAGCAAAATTGCCTTATGTTTGACAAAGGAGGGATAGCCACCATTTCATATAGCGTAAGATTGGTACCACTGTCTACAGTGCTAAAATGAAGGAAATGTTAAGCAAAAATCTGATGTGCTGCACTCACATGACTTTCTCTACTCTCGTACTAACTATTTGTACAAATTCTTATTCCTATATCTTCTTCGTGTTAGTTGAGATAAACATTTGTACAAGTTATCTTATTATTATCTTATTTTCTTGTAGGTGCAAGGAGAAAGTTAGAATACAGAAGGCTTTAAGCGGTAGTCAAATCTTTTAAAGCTTTGAGATACTGTTCTCTTTGCACACTTACCATATAAAAAAATCTGATGTGTTGCACTCACATGACTTTCTCTACTCTCGTACTAACCATTCTTACCAACTCTTATTCCTATATGTTCTTCGTGTTAGTCAAGATAATCGTTTGTACAAATTATCTTATTCGTTATTTCCTTGTAGGTGCAACGGGAATATTATAATACAGTAGGCTTTATGAGATAGTCAAATCTTTTAAAGCTTTAAGATTCAGTACTCTTTGCAAGCTTAACATGTACAAATCCTATGTGTTGCATTCACATGACTTTCTCTACTCTTGTACTAACCGTTCTTACAAACTTTTATTCCTATATAATTTTCGTGTTGGTTAACATAAACATTTGTGCAAATTAACTTATTGCTTATTTCCATGTAGGTGCAAGGGGAATGGTAGAATACAGTAGGCTTTGTGCGATAGCCAAATGTTTTAAAGCTTTGAGATTCTGTTCTGATTGCACACTTAACATATAAAAAATGAACAACGGTGATCCATTTCACGAAAGTTCTAAGTTTTGCGAAACTCACACACACACAATAAGGAATATCTCCGAAATTGTTCACCCTACAATAAAATTTATTCGAACATAAATTGTGTATTTTAGCAAGATCTACATTTTTTGGGCAGCATAATTTGGTCTATCTCTAACAGTTTACCAGTTATGCAAAAGTCGTCCAGAGTAAATACGACTACAGGAGCTATAGCCAGAAAATTCAAGATACACATTTCATTTGTCATCAAAATATCTCAAACATATGGCATTTTAATCAAAATCGTTAGAGCCATTTTTAAGAAAATCAAAATTTTCGAAAAATGTTCCATGTAAAGGGTAGTTCAGGTTGGCGCTATTTTCTTAAAAATCTTCGTGTCGCATCCTTGAATGACATTAAACTTAAATACCAACTTTGGTTGTTAGCCTAATTTTCGTTTTTGAATTATGCTGTCCCCAGACACACAGACACACACACACACACACACACACACACACACACACACACACACACACACACACACAGACACACAGGCAGACACACGGACCTTTTCTAAAAATGCTTCTTTTGGATTCAGGGGGTCTCAAAACATATATTTCCTGTGAAATCTCGACAATCGAATTTTTGGGTGGAATACAATACTTCCTCTACTTACCAGTAGAGCACTTTATACTTAATACATAATTATTATTCGGTTAAATTTCCGCCTCCATTTTACACGTTATAAATATTACAATTCCACTTTAGTTCCTACATTGTATGCCTTTTACTTTCTTAAATAGGAATAGGTTTGTTCTTTTTCATTCTTCTGTTATATCTGGTGATACTGCGTACCCATTAGGTGCTCAAAACGTTTTGAGACAGTTGGCAAAACATTCAGAGTTCATATATCACAATTTATTGGATGTGGAAGCTTACTGTAGATTAGAATAAATGTTTCCCTTTTACTTGCCCCATTTTCCTTATTCTAGTTATCATAACGTGCGATGCACAGTTGGGTCCTTTAGTTTTATTTAAATATCTCCAGTGTTTTGTAAGCTAATACTTCGCTTTCCATGAACTTCGGATTCCACGTACTAACGGGAATTATCCTTCCTTTTTTTTGTAAAGTTATTGTTTCCTTATTATAAGCACTATGCTCATTAGCATACTGGGAAAGTAGCTAATAATTGAGTCATCTAAACAACTTGATTGTGTAGGAAGAACACTTCTGATCCAATGGTTGGACGTTTTTTCATTCCACCAGATCGGGAGTTTGGCTTAATTGAAAAATACTTGAGAAAGATATTGTCCTTCAGTTGTAAGAGGATGAATGAATTATCCAAAGCCGTGGAACAGTATCCAAGGTAAATCATATTGCTAATCACTACCGGAAATCTGCAACTGAAAAAGTGCTTACGAAGCATAGATAGTGGCATTTTAAGTTAAACCCAGAAAAAATCCAAAACAGTGTTTTAATTGATGGTGAAGTGCTTTTTACCGAAATGCAGTTTATAGGACTAAGCTTATTACTAGACTAATTTAAACATGACGCACATTACGCCACAAAATTTAAAGAGAGAAGTATTTGTGCTAAGGTACGTGATGTGTCAAGATAACTATCAAAAGATTTTGGAGAAGAACAGAGCAGTGAGCTGGTTCAATTTTATTCTGCTTTAGAATACCAAGAAGTTCTAGGACATTAGAATAGAGAAAATTAAGACGAAGTAGTTCAACGGGAAGAAATAGACACAAATGTAACGTAAATTAAAAGGAAAGTTTAAAAATCTAAGAGTAATATTGTTAATAATGCTTCTTGATTTGTACTGTAAACAAGCGATACCTGTGTTTATTGGGTATTAAAACTGACCTTTTAGATAACCAAATTCTTTAAAAGGTTATTTTTATATTACGCGGACAACAGAACCTCGTTCAGTGATACACCTAATTTAGATTTTTTAATTTTTCAGTTTCAAAAACCACTAAATGCCAAATTTGGTATCAAACCCCACCACATCCAGCTTTCCTCAAACTTATTTCTGAAATATTTAAAAAAATATATTCCACAAGTACTTATATTCCAAAATTGCATGCTAAATTACTCATTTAATATTTTAACATTGAAGATAAATTACTTTGAATAATGGTTCATTTTGGGCAGTTGTTTGCTATCACCCAAAAATTAGATGAATGGATTTGGCGGCGTTTGATAGTAGACGCCTCTTATATCCCCTCTGTAAGTTATACGAGTATATGACACGACCAATTTCTCTATGCAATACCAGTTTATAAGTACCACATATGAACTTCTTGTTTCAATCCAACCGTTTTATACTAATTTGCATTCGAAATTCAACTGTTTCCCCCATAAGTGACAAAAACATGACTCGCGAAGAATTTTGACACACACATACCGCTCCCTATTTGCTGTCCGTCTATTTGTTTTTCACATATTAGTGCGTTACGTAATGCGTATTGCATAAATTGATGACTCGCAGAAGGCAAGCATTTTCATCATCTTGGTTTATATC
Source organism: Tenodera sinensis (assembly GCA_030765045.1). Taxonomy (NCBI): domain Eukaryota; kingdom Metazoa; phylum Arthropoda; class Insecta; order Mantodea; family Mantidae; genus Tenodera; species Tenodera sinensis. The sequence continues at coordinate 172,530,512 of CM060962.1, read as the reverse complement.
ATCCTGAGCAATTCATCTTAATCAACGAGCTCTTGAAAATAAGTTCATTTTAAATATATATCTGGTTGAACCTGGGGATACTAAACTATGTTAGAGTTAACAGTGGCCAAGGGATTAACGTCACAAGAAAAAGAAACTTGATTTTTAATATTTTTCTTTTATATTTATTTCCTTCAATGTCTTTTAAATATGTATATGACATTTTTGATACGGCCCATGGATGCTTGCAGCATCACGCTGAACCAGCAGTGTATATAATAACTAGAGGGCAGAAGATAGGTTCTACTATTGCCACTCGCGCCTCGCCTGTACATAGGTATAGGCGTCTGCTGATGAGCATGCGTACACGACGGCTGCGTGGTATTGGTTACGTCATTCATTTTCCGATCCAACTGACCTGTATCTCATGTAACAGCAGACGGTTCCGCACTCTAGTAATAACATACTTTGGTTTAATTGACTCACTTCTTGCTCGACATCAGTCAACAGAGACCATAAATGATGCTACATATTTATCACGTTATAACTATTATATAATCTACTTTTGTCAATCATTGATGTGTTTTCTAGGTAGAGAAGTTACCTTTATTGCTATAAAATGATTTGTTTCATCTATAAAGGCTTTGTTCGTGGAGCATAGCCCACACATGTATAATGCATATTAAAAAAAACAGATAAAAGGTGAAGACAAGAAAGAAAAGAAAAAAAGAGAACAAAGAAATAGACATAAATTGCTCCTGAATAGCTGAATCCATTGTGATAAGAATTTGCGAACCCTAATCATGAAATTGTCCAAAATTGACAGTTTTTCTGGTCAGACAGAAGATACCAACACGCCCATGCATTTTAATCAAAATCGTTACAGAAATTTTCAGAAAATCGAAACCTTCGAAAAATGTTCTATGTAACGCGTAGCTTAGGTTGGAACAGTTTTCCTCACAATCTTCGTGCCGTATCCGTGAAATATATTAAACTTAAATGTTGTTTAACCGAATTTTCGTTTTTGAGTTATGCTGTTCACAGACAGACACACACAAACGTACGCACACGAACTTTTTCTAAAACTTCTGCTTTTGAATTGGATTCAGGGGCCTCAAAGCATATCTCTGCTGAAATTCTGACATCAAAATTTCGGGTCATATACTATACATCCCCTACTTACTGTACGTATTAGAGAAAGTAAAAGTGGCCAACAATTCCCAATTTGCTTCTGTATGAAAACTCAAAACCAGCTTTGGGTAATACAGGGTGCAGAGAAACAATATGCAGAAAACTTTTAAGGTATAACGGCTTTATAGGACTAGATGCCTGATTTAATGTTGATGCAGGTAGCGCTTAGTAAAATAGCTTATAGAGATTAAATAATAAGCTGGTCGGTCTGTGGCTGCTCAAATCGTCTTTGATTGCCGTACTCGCCTTCCATTGTTCTGGTGGCTCCTGGATATGTAGGACTGTGTTGAGTTACCGGGGTTAGGTTGTCTGTCAACTGTTTTAAACTTGATTCTATATATCCCCTTTACCTGGAGTTTTTCATGCTTAACTTCGGCGAATGCTGTTCTTACTGCGGACCGCGATGTGGCACCCGTACACACGCAAAGTTTGTGTAAACGCTTTATCCCTTCTATATCGCACAGATAAAGCCGCATTAAGCTGTTAGGTCCTTCGGCAGTGAACATCCCGCTCAGATAAACCTGGGCAACCTGTTCTCGAATGCTGGAATGCAAGCGGAAGAGAAGCAGACCAACGGCAGTTGGACCGATGTGTTAGACGAAAGCGTCTTACATCATAAGATACCGAAGTATATGTGGGAATATCCAAGAACTAAAGGCAGGAGTAGTGCTAGATTAGTTTTATACTGGTATCATAAATAGATCAGTTCACAGCAGAGCTAGGAAATATGTATAGTGAATAAACAATTAGGTTACGGTGCAAACGGAGAACCTAAAACCCGTTACTCCAAAGAGACCAATCGCTTAAGCTCCTGTGGACTCGCCTTGCATGAAATAAGTAGACAGCGGTTGTTATTTGGTTTAGCCACAAAGTACACGAAACACCGACAATCGCGACGTGTTTCATGAGCTCCGGTTGAAGATCAGGCGTTGAAAATACGCAAACAAAGGTAGAGGTGCGCTTTACAGTCACGTCAAAAGATACAAGTGAGTACTCCAGTTGTCATTATGGGGAGACTAAGACTAGAATATCTGTGTGTCTGTAAAGCGTTAACATTATTTATTAATTTCTTCTAATATAGGAACAACAAAGGTACATTAGTAATCACGTTTCCCAATACCTAACGGTAATATGGGTACTCTCATCTACGCTGGGCCGAAGTTTATTATCTGCAACTTTAGGTCGAGTATTACTCAGAAATCTTTCGTACGAGCATATAGGTAAATAATTTGAAATCAAGGTTGATTCAGATACTATTTTACCGGAGTAACTTTCAATAAACAGTTTAAATTGTGGAATATTTACCTACTGTATGAAAAGCACGTCTTTGAAGAACTCGGATTGTTGATGTTTAAGCTATCTGACGTAGTCCGTAATTCAATAATATTTTTCCTTTTCGGCTAATGAATAATTATTTAACATGAACTTTATGTTTTGGGGTGTCACAATTCTACGTATAAATCTTTGTTCATAAACACGTATTTTTGTGTTACACAGTATACGTATTGTATGTGTAACACTTTCCTTATTTTCGCTGAAGTACTTCGAGCCTTATTCTTCTATAAACTGCTTAGTTTTAGACGTTTTTGGCATCGCTTTTTGTCATATTATGCTACTCTGTATTCAAATTCAAGAACACAGCAACTAAATACTAAGGTGAACCTGATTCCCTGCGCTGTGACAACTGGTTCCACATGTCAGTGTGCGCAGCAATGGACTGTACAAATAACACCAGAACTCTGACGTCACCGTATATATCGACACTCGGCAACCTATTTCCACTATGGGCCCAACCAAGATCCGCTCTCTAGTAGTAACTAAGCTACTCATACATAAGTAGCAAGTCCTTGCCTTTAAGGGGTCTAAAGGGCTCATTTCATTTCATTCACTTCATGTAACGTATTAGAAAAGCTTCTGTGGCCGCTTGGTTCTATTCTCAAAATTCTTATTCTGGTACTGCATTTCTATTTTACAATTTTCTGCTCATTTTTTATCCACTTTCAGTATATGAAACAGTGCTAATCTTAAATGAAGTTACAGCAGATAATATAGATTTAACTTGCTCTGAAATTATGTCAAGATAGACATTTTTATTTATTTCTACATTTTCTTATTATTACATGACATTGAAGGAACGTTGTCGGCTTCCTATCTCCAAACATAAAAATGGACTGTATGATCATTAGAACGCCGAACCGCATGCAGTCATATGCAATACAGGTTATTTGGACACGGAGAATGAATGACGTAACCGGTATCGCGCAGCCGTCTTACATACACGCGCATCAGCAGACACCTTCAGTTGTGTACATATGAGAATAGCAACAGTAGAACTCATGTGCACTAAACTTGTGCCTTATCACACAATCCGCCATCCTCCAGTGATCATGCAACTAAGTGCCTGGCGTCCTGTCTTTACATTCTGTGTTTTAGCTGATAGGCAAGTTACGCCAATTCAGTATATGATAAAATATTCAATTGTATGCTACTTTGTAGGCTAAAGTTCGAAAATACGTGGCTTTATACGTTTCATGAAACATTTCTTTTGGGTATAAAATATTGAAATTGTAAATAATACGAACAAAAACAGAACTGAAATGAATTACAAAGTGTTAAAACTAAGTCTAAAATAAATCTTCGGCTCTTACAAACAAGTTCACGCAATATATTTATTACAAACAAGCTTAATGTGTTTCAATTTTAGATACCACTGTAATAGCAGAGAATATTATAAGCTGTGTTAGCAACGAGAAGGAAATTGTGCCTTTGTTGTAAGATTTATAGGAAATAAAGCGTCAGAGAAGTAAAATGACTTCATGTTTTGTCGTTTTGTTACAATATCATTCGCGGGTTCCAATTATTATTTTTCTACAATAGTGCGGACCTCTGTTTTTTCAATCAATTGCGATTTACTATGGGCTGCCATTTTGTGTTCCTCTAAGCATTCTTAGAATTTAAGTCAATTATATTTCCCGGACTAGCACGTTAGTTCTTCTTCTAAACGATCAAATGTTGTCATTCATCCTACGCAGCAGTATGAGCGTTGGTGATGCATGTTTTAAGCTCTTCCATACGAAGAGTTATTAGCTTAGTATGATAAATTCCTTGAACTTCCAATTTCTATCTTGTGCCTCCACAGTGGAGAACAAGGGCTAAACGACATTTGAAAAGGCTGTACTCTGAGAGGACCTAATTTGTGTAAATAAAACAACTTTGTAAATGGTGTTACTTAGTGACTGTAATCCATGTTGAATCATGTACATCTCTATCAAAACAGAATAGCTAATCTTATAAAAATTAACAATTCATAGGCAGTGCTGGCAACATGCACAGTACTGGTTGCATGAACATTCCGCCCACCTAATTAATGTCAATTATTTATATTAAATGCTCTTGTGGTGGGTCCAGCTAAACAAACAATAATAGTAAACTTATTAAACATTTTCAATTACAAATAAATTATCACTCACAATTACAACAAAGCATCAGTCATTACAAGGTAACACAGAAAGTTTAGACATTAGTCTCTTCAATAGTCCATTCTTAGTTTTTACTGTAACCACTCGAACCAAATTGTCGTTACCAGGATGTATCTCTGTCACCACTCCCATCTTCCACAACAATGGGGGGAGATTGTCTTCTTTGATGAGTAGCACGGATCCCACCAACACGTTTGGTTGTACGTCTTTCCATTTGTGACGTTGTTGTAGCTGATTCAAGTACTCCACCGACCATTTTTTCCAGAATAACTGAGTCATCTGTTGATCCAATTTCCATCTAGGCAAGTACCGAGGGTTCAGGTCTAGTAGATTAGAATTAGGAACTGCAAGTAAGGATGTACCAATTAAGAAGTGTCCAGGAGTTAATACGTTAAGGTTTTCTGGATCATTGGTAAGGGAAATAAATGGCCGGGAATTCAAGCAAGCTTCTACTTGGCACAGCCCAGTGTATAATTCTTCATAAGTCAAATATGCTAGGCCTACAGTTCCCCTTAAATAATACTTCACTGATTTGATACCAGCTTCCCATAAACCCCTCCTGTGCGGCGAGCTTGTGAAATATAAAATTCAACTTTATGCCTCTCTGTGAACTGTAATCGTGAACATTTTCCTTGAATTTGACATCATTCAAGAGCTCCTTCAATTCTCGATTCCCTCCTACAAAATTAGTTGTTATCACTGTAAATATCTGAACATAGTCCTCGTCTTGCTGTAAATCTTCTCAAAGCAGCAATAAATGCTTGAGATGTCAGATCTGTAACTAACTCAATATGTACAGGTTTAGTCACCAAGCAGACAAATAGTGCAATGTAAACTTTCACCTTTTTTTGCTTCTAACTGAACCTTGTTTCATCAAAACTGGTTCACCATAGTCAACTCCTGTGTCAGCAAATGGACGTGAGATTGTAACTCTGAATTCTGATAGTTGTCGCATTAATTGCGTTGATGTGTCTGCCTTTATCTTAAAACATACTCTACATTTGTTGACGAATTTCCGTAACAAACCTCTTGCGTTAGTTATCCAATATCTTTGTCTAATTAAAGACAGTAGTAATTGACCACTAGCATGTGCATGTTCTTATGTATCTCTTCCACTATGAGCCTTGTCACATTGTGTCTTAAAGGTAAAATTATAGGATGTTTCTTTTCAAACTCTAACGTATGCTTCAACCTACCGCCCACCCTGAACAATTGTTTGCTGTCAATGAATGGGTTTAATGTAGCCAATGAACTTCCTTTCAACGAACTACCGTTCTTTCATAGGCTATCCATTTCTTGTTTGTCTGCATCTTTCTGAAATTTTCTCACACTTACTGTAGTAGGCCATCCAATTCTTGTACAGTTAAACGACTTGTTACCTTGTTGTTAGGATTCTCACAATTATAAACAAATCTAAGGCAGAATGCAAGAACCCTTCTAATTTTCAACCATGAATAACTAGAGTATAATTAATCATCAACTACTTAGCTCATTAATGTGCCTGAAGTTGTAGTTTTCTTAGAATGTGTTCTAAATCTCTGAATAATCGAGCAAAGATCTTGTGTGTAGCTCCTACCATCAGTAAATCATTCAGTGCAGTACCTGAGCTTGTCTTTTCTGAGCCATTAAACACAACTCGTAGTTTGGTGGTAGAACTGTCTTCTTTCATAACTGCATGATGTGGCACATAATACGCTGGAATATTGCAGTTCCTCGTGTCCATGTCATCTTCCATGATGTTTACTTGCGACATATGATTCATCTCCAAATACTTACCCATGAAATGGTTGTAATTTTCTCTAAGGTTTGGTTGTCTATGCAATCTTCTTTCCAATTGATGTAATCTTGTGATTGCTGTATCATATGACTCCCCTAAGCTAGAATGATTCTTTCGAATAGGTAAACTAACTTGGTATCTTCCATCTTCTTGCCTTACAGTAGTATCTTGGAATTGCTTTTCACACTCTTTCTCCTCCAAAGAAAGTACCTTCTGACTAAGATTTTCTAACGCCCAAAATTTCTCCATCTGAAAATGTAATTGATCAGTGTGTGTGCGAAAAATGCATGTCGTTTGGCTTGCCTTTGATTTTTGACATCACTAACAGGGATGGTTCCCGAAACTATGAATCCTAAACTTGTATTCTGCAGCACTGGTAAATCTTTGCACTGATACCTTCCACCTAGTAATACATCAAGGAATATTTCATCCTCTAGGAGTAGGTCGACTTCATGTGGAGCATTGCAATTACTATCTGCTAATGTTATGTTACTTGGAATTTTCCAGTGACATGTATTAATGCACATAGATGGCATTTTCCTTGTGACTTGAGGAATTACAGAACATGCAACTTTACTTTGGTAATTTCTCACATTTGAATAAATTTCAACAATTACAGTGTGGGTGGTTGTAGTTACTACATTACAAACACCGTTGATAGGTATCTCAGTTCTGGTTTGCTTAAGCCCTAAGCGTTTTCAAAATGATGTAATGAAGTTTAATTGAGAACAACTGTCCAAAAGTGCATAGCATTTGTGTAATTTGCCATAACTATCTTTCACCATAATTTTCCAAAACCATCATCTATCCGAGACCAGCGTAGATTTTTAGGAGTTGTTAATTTTTATCGACGCTTCATCCCTCATGCCGCCAGCATCGCTCCACCATTGAACAGCTGTTTGCAAGAAAAATTAGAAACCTACCACCGAGCTCCAATGGAATGAAGAAACTGAACTAGCTTTCCACAACAAGAAGAACGCTGTTGCAAATGCTGCACTCCTTGCACATCTCTGTGCAGGTGCACCTCTTTCTCTAATGGTAGAAGCATCATTGGCAGCAATTGGAGCTTCAGTTCAGCAACTTGTTGACGGTAACTGGCAAGCATTGGCATTTTACAGCCAGAAACTCTCTCCATCACAACAACAGTGGTCTGCCTATAATCGTGAACTCCTAGCCACTTATGCCTCCGTTAAGAAGTTCAGGCACATACTTGAAAGAAGACAGTTCATCCATTTACGGATCACAAAGCTCTGACGTTCGCTTTCAAGCAGAAGCCAGAGAAAGCATCACCTCACCAGTCACGTCATCTGGATTACATTGCCCAGTTCACGACCGACACACACCATATCCTAGGCGAAAGCAATATCCCAGCTGAAACACTGTCTCGAATTGCATCGATTGCTGAAGAAATCGACTTTCAAGCTTTGGCTTGTTCACAGGAAACTGACGACGAAGTTCAAACTCTCATTCAATCCGGCACTAGCCTGGCTCTGAAGAAAATACTAATTCCAAATTCTACAGTTCAACTCATATGCAATGTATCAACATCTCACGCTGGCCCATTCGTGACTAAGAATTTCCGACAGCAAGCTATTGCATCTCTTCAGAGTGTGTCGTACCCCGGTGTGAAAGCTATGACCGACCTGGTTAAGAAATCCTTTGTTTGGCCTAAGATCGATCGTGACTGTAGAGTATTTGTTCGTAACTGCATAGCCTGCCAGGGTAACAAAGTTACAAGGCATGTCACTAGTCCACTTGGTTCCTTCACCCCACCTAATCAACGATTCAAGCATGCACATATTGGCTATCACTTGAATTCAAATTTTCCAGTGCTTGCTTTACACCATGGATTTCCGTAACCACTTCCTTTACTTGCTCACTTAAATCTTCCATATTTACAGTTAACCTCCTACCTTCCCTTTCTGCATTCTGTAACCTAACCTTACTGTCTTCCAATTCTTTGCAGGTTGTTCCTCTCTCATTATTCAATATCTGTCCTACTTCTTCCCTAAGCTTGCTACACACACACACACACACACACACACTCTCTCTCTCTCTCTCTCTCTCTCTCTCTCTCTCTCTCTCTCTCTCTCTCTCTCAGATTTCTCAACAGATCGAACAAATTCTTGATTAATTTCTTTCTTTACATTTTCTATCTCCCCCGCAACCTGAGTTCTGTTCTCCCTAACCTCAATTCTTAAATTACCCACTTCACTTCTAATTTCCCCCAGAAAATGTTGGTTTTCTATTCTCTGTGCTAATTCTGTCAAGCCTCGATTATTACTCTTCAATTTCTCTGTCAAAACTTTTTCTATCTTTTCAGTTAAACTTTGGATGGTCATTTCTAACTGTTCAGCCAAACATTTATTGTTATTTTGCAATTTCTCTAATTTCTCAGTTAAACTTTTATTGTTACTTTCCAATTTCTCAGTTAAACTTTTAGTGTTATTTTCCAATTTCTCAATTAAACTTTTATGGTTATTTTCCAATTTCTAAGTTAAAATATTTTGCAATTTCGCACTTAAACTTTTATTGTTATTTTCCAATATCTCATTTAAACTTTTTTTCATTTCATTCAACATTGCCATTATCGGCCCTAGCATGTTACTTTGTGTATTTACAACTGGTGTTTGACATTCTCTAGCAGAATGACCTTCCCTTAGCTGTTCTCTTTGTTGTGATACATTTACATTTCCCCCTGCATTTGCTACTACATCTACAGTTTCCTTTTTTACAACTTCTATCTCCTGAATTTTACTATCTACTACAGACTGTTCCAACATATTGCCGTTTCTAAGAAGCATCTATCTAAATATCACTGATAAACTAGTTTAACACTCAGTACCTTATTATTGTTGATGCACACCGATGTTGCCACCGTCCCTGAAGTTACTGGTCCATTACTTCCGCAGTCTCTGTTGATTCTCTTCTTCTCGAATCTTGTTGGCTCAATCCTTGTCGTGTCAGCTTCTGCTGGTCCTCTTCTTCTCGAATATCATTGGCCCAGTCCTTGTCGTCTTATCGTGCCACACGTTGGTTCGCCATTTGACGCAAAATATTCCTCTAAGTCGAAGACGTCGCCTTTACTATCTATAAGATCTCGTCGCCAGGATATCTCCTATCCTGTGTTTGGTGTCCTGACTAGCTCTAGCAAGGGGTGCTAATCTGCAAGCTATGCGTGAGTTGTGGTAGGAATGGAACCAATCGAAGAATTAACAAACATTTTACTTTATTTGCAAATTTCCAGATTTGTGAAGAACTGCCGACGATATCTAAATAGAATATAACTGTCTAACTTCAACTGCAACGTTATAATACTTGAACTTTGTCACTCTTTGGCAACCGCCGAATTATGTATATATAGTCTCTATAGCAAATAGCAATTGTTAAGGAAAAGGCTGATACATTTCTGTAAGGAAGTTAACCATGGCTCTTCTAAACGTTTTGCTTTTAGGACAATCCGAGCCTAAATTTCTGTATCTTTAACAGGATTAAGTAAATAATACCTACGAAGTCCAGTAAAAACTAACACCAAGAAATCTTCGCGCCGGCCAAATCAGAGTAGTTAAAACTACGCTTCTGTCTAGAGAATTCATGGTTTCTAGATAACACTTGAGTGGTAACTATCACGAAACGTGATGGAAGGAGCTTCGTCACACTGAAGGAGCTCAGTGGTGGGGTCTTCAGGCACAGAAAAGGAATTGTTCTGACCGCCAAGGAATGGAAGGCACTAGCCAGAAATATGAAGGAAATCGACCAAGCATGGGCACACTGAGTCAAAAATGAAAATATAAAACGTTTGTTAAGAAGAACACAAAGAAAAATACTACAATATGGCCAATAGATTTACAAATTCGTAAAAAAGGAACCATATACTGGTTGAGAAAAGAAAAATCTGAAAAAGTAAACGATATAACAGGAACAAATTGTCAAACCAAAGTAGACATAAAAGGAGCTCTTTTAAGGGATTGGCAAAACGAATGGGATAACATCAAAGAAGGGAAAAGAGTCTACAATATATTTCCTAAAATAAATAAAAGATTAAAAATGAAACATCTGAATCCAACAGAAGGACTAATTCATTTCTTGACTGGATATGGCCCATACAACACCTATTTTTACAAAATAAATAAATCTCCTACGAGCATCTGTGAGACCTGTGAAACTATAGATACGCCGGAACACAATATATTGGAGTGTGTAAAATTTTCAGAATTAGTAGAAAACGAAGTGCATTAATTTTCTCTTCTTGTGCCATATTGAAGCATGCAAAGGTTATAAGGAAAAGACCCGGTACTTGTCTTACCCTGTTGAAGCAAACTAGTGCTTAAAATACTTATGGTCGTGTCCATCTTGTTGACATGTCCTGTGTTATATCCGTGAATGTTCAAATTACCATTGTCTTAACCTTTCACTGTCTGTAGAACACTTCCGATTGTCCATAAACTTTCACAAATGCTATAAACTGAATATTTTTGTTCACTTTCCGCACTTACACTGCTGTTTTGGCCATAAATCGTCAACTAACAGTAACACAGTAACATTGTGCACGTTTACGCTGCAACCATTATTACTCTTAAGTGACGTTGTTTCTTACAACACCTTTACTTCACCACGAACTGTGTAAATTACCACAACTAATCCGGCTCGTAGGAGGACCAAAATGTACTCTGATCACTAATAATTTGTGTAAATTAAAAAAAACAACTTTCTAAATGATATAATTTAGTAGCTGTAATGCATGTTGAATCATGTACATCTCCATGACAACAGCATAGCTAACGTTATAAAAATTAGCAAATCATAGGCAGTGCTGGCAACATGCTCAGTACTGGTTGCCTGAACTAAGGCTTTAGGGAGGCACTCAGCAAATAGCAGTAGTGAATGCTGTGCCGTTGTTGGTGGTGAATATGAAATTGAATTTGAATGCATAGCAGGTAATGGACCAAATGAATTTATTACACACAGTTTCCTTAGAACTGACGTTTTTACACTTAAAATCTCTATAATATGATTCTTCAAGGCGGACCTAGAGCGGATAGACCATATCACCATCACATTCGAAGACGTCCACTTCTTTACATGCGAATGGTGTGTAATTTGAATGACCATATTTCAAAGTGACCTAAATAAAAGCTAAATATTTAACGTTCCGCACCTTGATTTGGGCCTATTTCTTTAGAGTGGACAAAGCAAAACTGCCCTATCTTTGACAAAGGAGGGATAGCCACCATTTCATATAGCGTAAGATTGGTACCACTGTCTACAGTGCTAAAATGAAGGAAATATTAAGCAAAAATCTGATGTGCTGTACCCACATGACTTTCTCTACTCTCGTACTAACTATTTGTACAAATTGTTATTCCTATATCTTCTTCGTGTTAGTTGAGATAAACATTTGTACAAGTTATCTTATTATTATCTTATTTCCTTGTAGGTGCAAGGGGAAAGTTAGAATACAGAAGGCTTTAAGCGGTAGTCAAATCTTTTAAAGCTTTGAGATACTGTTCTCTTTGCACACTTACCATATAAAAAAATCTGATGTGTTGCACTCACATGACTTTCTCTACTCTCGTACTAACCATTCTTACCAACTCTTATTCCTATATGTTCTTCGTGTTAGTCGCGATAATCGTTTGTACAAATTATCTTATTCCTTATTTCCTTGTAGGTGCAACGGGAATATTATAATACAGTAGGCTTTATGAGATAGTCAAATCTTTTAAAGCTTTGAGATTCAGTACTCTTTGCAAGCTTAACATATACAAATCCTATGTGTTGCATTCACATGACTTTCTCTACTCTTGTACTAACCGTTCTTACAAACTCTTATACCTATATCTTCTTCGTGTTGGTTAACATAAACATTTGTGCAAATTATCTTATTGCTTATTTCCTTGTAGGTGCAAGGGGAATGGTAGAATACAGTAGGCTTTGTGCGATGGCTAATGTTTTAAAGCTTTGAGATTCTGTTCTTATTGCACACTTAACATATAAAAAATGAACAACGATGATCCATTTCACGAAAGTTCTAAGTTTTGCGAAACTCACACACATAATAAGGAATATCTCCGAAATGGTTCACCCTACAATAAAATTTATTCGGACATAAATTGTGTATTTTAGCAAGATCTACATTTTTTGGGCAGCATAATTTGGCCTATCTCTAACGGTTTACCAGTTATGTAAAAGTCGTCCAGAGTATATACGACTACATGGGCTATAGCCAGAAAATTCAAGATATACATTTCATTTGTCATCAAAATATCTCAAACATATGGCATTTTAATCAAAATCGTTAGAGCCATTTTTAAGAAAATCAAAATTTTCGAAAAATGTTCCATGTAAAGGGTAGTTCAGGTTGGCGCTATTTTCTTAAAAATCTTCGTGTCGCATCCTTGAATGACATTAAACTTAAATACCAACTTTGGTTTTTAGCCTACTTTTCGTTTTTGAATAATGCTGTCCCCAGACACACACACACACACACACACACACACACACACACACACACACACACACACACACACACACACACACACACACAGACACACGGATCTTTTTCTAAAAATGCTTCTTTTGGATTCAGGGGGTCTCAAAACATATATTTCCGGTGAAATCTCGACAATCGAATTTTTGGGTGGAATACAATACTTCCTCTACTTACCAGTAGAGCACTTTATACTTAATAGATAATTATTATACGGTTAAATTTCCACCTCCATTTTACACGTTATAAATATTAAAATTCTACTTTAGTTCCTACATTGTATGCCTTTTACTTTCTTAAATAGGAATAGGTTTGTTCTTTTTCATTCTTCTGTTATATCTGGTGATACTGCGTACCCATTAGGTGCTCAAAACGTTTTGAGACATTTGGCAAAACATTCAGAGTTCATATATCACAATTTATTGGATGTCTAAGCTTACTGTAGATTAGAATAAATGTTTCCCTTTTACTTGCTCCATTTTCCTTATTCTAGTTATCATAACGTGCGATGCACAGTTGGGTCCTTTAGTTTTATTTAAATATCTCCATTATTTTGTAAGCTTATACTTGGCTTTCCATGAACTTCGGATTCCACGTACTAACGGGAATTATCCTTCCTTTTTTTTTTTTTTTTTTTTTTTTTTTTTGTAAAGTTATTGTTTCCTTATTATAAGCACTTTACTTCACAACGTATTCTCGATGTTAGACCCAACTGTATTTCTGTTTTCAAATAAAAACATACCTGAATCATTAGTCGGGCCCTTAAACAACAATGCAACAAGTGCTATACCTAATGCAAGTAATTGAGATTTTAAGACGTGAGCAGTAACGAAAATCTAAGGTATGTAGAAATGTTAGTATCTACTTATATCTCTTTTTCGCAACATAGACTTCAGGTGTCTGTATAAGAGGAGTGAATAACAAGTCCTAGTCTTTAAGAGATAACGAGTTCCCCTACAAGTGTTTATAATTGCTCTAAATGTATAGCAGCCAACAGCAACTTATAAGGTTTCAATTATACGCCAGCTTCATTTTTAACTGTCTATTATGCTCTATCGTCACTGAATTACAATGCCTAAACTCCGATTAAAATACCTTTCAGGGCTAACCCTTACAAGCAAAGTATTTGAAGTTTCATAATCAATATTCTGTGTTGTGAAGTCATAAGATTATATGTGTATCTAAGCGATTATGGCATTTTTATTGATATACGTTGAGTTAATATAATCATAAACCTGTCAAAAATTGACGAATGTACGATTTTAAATAGATAAATAGAACATAACGTTACTCGGACATAACTTGATATCAGATTTGTGAACAGAATAGTAACAGCCCAAAGCCGATAATATGACACATCAGCTTACGGCTCCCCATCAAAGAATTTATGGACTACTAAAAGCATCTAACCGTAGGCTAAAACACAGACATGGATTCTGCAGTGCAAGTACATATACAAGAATAAACTTTCTGTGCTTAATATTGAAACGAACAAAAGATAAAGTTCTGCAGCTAGTTCAAAGTAAATTACAAATAATAATTTCGTCTAGCTGGCCCATCGTAGGGAAGTGATTTATTGAGGGTTATATTTAGTCTTAACGCAAAGAGAAAAATCTTCAACTACAGTCCTTTTAACAAGTATCAGGTATGTATTTTAATATAATCTGTATAAAATTTCTCTCTGTCTCTGTCTCTCTCTCTCCCTTTTTCAACAACGAAAAATCTTACAAGAAAGCAAGTCAATACCGTGATTTCTATACTGCACACTTTAAAGTACTCCGTGTTTAACTTTTGAAAAGAAAAGTTTTTATTTTTTTATTTTGTTTTTAGTTTCCATAAGACATCCTCAACATGTAGAATCAGGATACCATTGCTGTTTTACCCTTCTCGCCATTTAAATGCCCATACGCGGTCTTTAGAAGGACCTTTTGCAGATATGCAAAATCCACGTTAATTATTTTCCTGTTCTCTTATTTTCTTACATTCTTTCATTTTTCATTACGGAAGTTCTCGTAAAATTCCGCATAAATGCAAATCCAGAACGATCACAACAAATAACTCAGTTATATACAACAGAAGCGCCATATATTGGACTATAAAGTGATTTTCAGGCTAAGAAAACGTTTTACTGAAGAATTGGTGTGTATTTTAAGATAATCGCGTATTTGTACTATGATTTTCATAACACTGTGAAACACATAATATTGTTTAGAGGCAAAGGTTTAGTAAACTATGGTGCCATCTACCACAGGCTGTGTCAAAAAAAAATCTTTTGGAAGGAATAAGAGAAAAATCTGGAATTTGCATACAAACTGGCAAAAATTGCGTAGTAAGCAGTATAAAGAGGGAAAAATATTCGCTACAATCATAGATATTCTTATAATTTAATTTTATAGCTACGCTGTAAGCATTTCCCAAAAAAGGCTAATTTTTCTATCTGGTCATGTTCAAAATGTTAACAATAGAACGGAATGACCTAAATACATATTCTTTTGTATCTATGTCCTAAGACCTATGCAGAGGCCTAGAAAGACAGCCAAATGTTTAGCAGAATGATATACAAGTATACTTGCTATGATTTTTCACGTTGTTTGCATGAGTGCAAAAGAACACACAAATGCTAAATAAGCACTTGCAAATATTGAGTTGCATTCACATGACTATCTATCCATGATTTTTATTTAACATCAAACAGGTTTTCTTACGAAAACCTATTTTCATATCCGCTTCATTTTAATCGGAATAAACCTTTACAGAAACTGGTTCATTACGCCTTGTAAGAGCAAGGAGTAAACTGGAATTCGAATCGATAGTCAAGTGTTTACAAGCGGGTCACTGCCAGCTGGTTTTGATATTCCACACTCGTTTCTTGACATTAAAATTTGAAATAAATTGTGCTTTTTAAAAGAAATCTACATTCTTGTAAATTTTGTCTTATCTCTTAAGATTTACCGGTTTTACAAAATTATAAGGGACTTCTTCTGAATGAAGAATTTACAGGATATTCCTAGAACTTCAAGATATACACATAACTTGTCATGAAAATATGTCAAATATATGTATATATACATATTATTCACAGTAGTTAAATCTATTTTCACAAAACAACTTCTTTTTTTTTTGAAAATGTGTCCACTTTAAGGTTTCTTTTTAATTCAAGAAGCCTCAGAACGTGTGTTCCTGGTGAAATCTATACATGCAATTGTTGGGTGGAATGATACTTCTTTCAACTACTAGGTACACAGAAAGCAAAAATCTATCATGGAGTATTTGAAAATTAAGATACAACGAATATTGTAAAAACGGTTAAATACAGAGAAACGATTGACATAAATTTAAATTATAATGAGATTTGTACTTTATTGCTGGAAATGAGCTTTTTCTGTCTTTTGCAGTTTCGCACTTATCCTGAATCGCAAGCAATTCTCTCACAATGAAAAGGTTTCCAATGCCATTCAAGGAAAACGTGATGTATCCATTTTATTTGCCATGTCAGAATCTCAAGCACATGGCAATTTACTCAAAATCGTTACAGAAAGTAAGAAAAAAAACGAACATTCTTCCGTGTAAGTGACAGTTTGGTTGGAGATACTTGGTGTCCCATCCGTGGAAAATGTTGGAATTAAATAGAAAGTCTGGTATTTATTCAACATTTTTCTTGTATTTTCTCTATCACGTACATAGTACTTAGAGAAGGTATTGCATTCCAGCGAAAGGTTCGATATCTCGATATCCAGAATTCTCTGGAAATGCACATTTTGAGGCTCCCTGGCTCCAAAGAAAGCATTTTTAGAAAAATTGTGCTCCTGTGTGTGTGTGTGAGTGAGAGAGAGAGAGAGAGAGAGAGAGAGAGAGAGAGAGAGAGAGCCTTAAATACCAGTTCTGCTTCTTCCCAGGTTGCGACACAAAGTTCATCAAGAAAATTCTTTCACTCCAAATTATCCTTTATATGTCAAAGATATTTTCATGGCAAGTTAAATGTTTATCTTGAACTTTCACCCTATGTCACTTTTGCATAACTGGTAAACCGTAAAAAGATAGACAAAAACTGAGTACATAAACAATTTAATATAGTTAAAGCCCAAAACTTACAATGTAAAATACATATTTGGTGGAGTTAACCATTTCCGAGATAACCGCGTTTCTGGTTTAATCTTCCCAATAGTTATACTTCTCTTAATTAGGCAATAGTTATTTGTTTCTTTTATTTCTCTTAATTGGGGAAAGAGAGCGGAATTTCGGAGCCACCGCAACAACCGTCTCTTAAAAAACTTGACCATCTCTTAAAGCAGGGCTGAGCAACTGGTGGGCACTGACCTCACGGCCTTGCACTGATAACTATGTTTAGCAGCTAAAAGAACAATGGTCACTCAAGGTAGCTGCGAATTGCCCAGGCCTGGCTTAAGGCCTACTATATTCTCCTTTTTTCCATTGTACCTACAACTAAATGCGTAATAAAATCGTTTTTAGAAATGTTTATCCATATTAAGATGTAATGTCACTTTTCACAGTGACGTCACGTGTGCAAACAGAGTATGAAACACAGTTGCGCATGCTTTTCAGAATATGCCTTTTTTAATTTCAGGAAATCTAAAAATGTGTTCTATTTATTGTAATCTCGAAACTGTATTTTTGAGTGAAATACAATACTTCATATACCTACTATAATTACGTAGTAGAAGTGAGCGGGATGGCTCCGCTTTTACGTGTGATGCTTGCATTCGGTAGGTACTGGATTCGATTCCCGTGGTCGGTCCATGTTTTTTTTGCGGGAGTATCCTTGGGTTGCTGGGCAAATGTTAGGTAGGATAATTATGTCCCCCCAATTTCCTGTAATTCCATTTCGTTTTCTCAATCAATTCGTTCATTCATCACGTTGCTTCTTTCAGGTTCGCAAGTGTCAGCGAAGGCGTTAGGTGCAGCTTGGCAGGGATAATATGTGCACAGGAACTCTTTCCGTCGCTCAGTAGGATCCGGGTGGAAAAGTGTGCAGCATCTGTGGGGTTGGATCCCTTGCCAAGGTCCCCATGATTTGGCCCCGAAAGACCTTAAGACTTCGAGGTGTCGTCAAACTTGGGAAACCTTAGGGACCTCTGTCTATGTCTGTGCCATTAATCTGGATTTGGCCGCCCGGTGTCTCCTCTCACCTCATCCTTCCTCCCGAGTGTGCCCCCTTGGGGACACTGGTGCAATAAGCCCTAGACATCGGTGCCAAACCCCCTTCCTAGTAGTAGAGGAAGTTGAAATAAAGCTTTATACCTTCCCTATCATTTTTACGAAGCCTGTTTTGGTACACTAGTGAAATTATATAGCGCAGTAAGACACGCTATTTACTGCAATATGTGACAATTAAATGTTCACTAATGGCTAAAACAGATACTGGACGCATTTTCATTTTGTTGTGCAGCTATCCAATTTTCTTAATGCTAAGCATTAAAATGGATTTTTAAATTACATATATTAGTTAATTTGTTTGTGGTTCAGTAGATTTTAGTTTCGTATTTTAACAAACTAAAAGTTGCAGCACCACAGCCAGCAATTAGGACATTATATCTATGCCTGAAAATCAAAGTCAATTCTTCTTTGTATCACATATACTGCATGAAAAATGCAACATGGCCAGCAAAAAAATGTTTAACGCTCGTTAATTATCATGTTCGGCTACAGAAATTAATTTTGAAATATTTCAGCGCGGCTGGGATGTTCAAAGCACCGAAGTATGTGAACCAAAAGTGATGAGAAAAATGTTGAAAAAGTGTGTAAATGTTCAAATTATTATTTTCCCTTGTATGTAGCAGGCCACCAACCAAGCAGCGAAGCAACCACCCCAACCACGCTTTGTATTATAGATACCACAAAAATCACCACAACAAGAGAGTTGTACAAAGGTTCATTTTTATTTTCCACATCATACAGCAATAAAACAACAAAGAGAAAAATCGTACTTCAATGACAGACTAACGCTATTTCATTTTCTGGTATTTTATTCCATTTCATGTATTGAACTACACATGTCTTTGAAATTTTGTTTTGCTGGTACAAAAAGTTGCAGCAACGATATACACAAAATGCATTACAATACTGTTTTACTTCCATTGATGTTGCAGCAGCTTTTCAAAACTTTTGCAAGGTGAAAATGATAAAAAAAAAATTAATTAATAAAAACGGTTCCAACCAAGAGGTAGTCGATAACTCTGGGTCCACCTTTTGTGAAAATAAAAAAGGAGCGTAAGTTTAAATCAGTTTAAAGGAGGTTGGATTTACCTCCTTCCACTTTATGCGGACTGTGCCACTCTTTTAACACACAATTGTGTTGCAGTGGCGGTTTGGTTACATGTACGTTGCGTTTGATTTACGAAAGTACTTTGAAAACTTATGCAATTAACATATGTTCATTAGTGACTTCTTTGGTACTACTTACGTTTAATAAGTCAATCAATATTTGGCAACAAAGGCGAATTGCATAGTGTTAGAAGATCCACCAAGTGATCGTCGCGTAGCCTATTGCAATGCAGACTTTTAATATTTTTCAATTTGGAGAATCGCAAAGCTATATTCACTCTTATACACACTATTCTTGCAAAAGTTTATTTCTCTATCTACTACATTTTAGTCGACATAAGCACTTTCAAAAATTATCTTGTGGCTAATTTTCTTATAAGTGCAACGGGAATACGGGAATACAGTAGGTTTTAAGCGATAGTGAAACGTTTTAAGAGCAGATCGCTATGCGAAGCCTTTGAAATCCCGTTCTCTTTGCTAGGGTGAGAGGCAAAAGCGGATATATTCCTCTTTTAAAAAATTATAAGTATTGCCAAATTCAAACAAATAATAAATATTATTTCGGAAATGGTTCACTCAAAAGAAAAATAAGTATTTGACATAAATTGTGTTTTAAGGATATTCACGTTTTATATTTAGTATGATTTTATCTGTCTCTTGCTGTTTACCGTTTATCCAAATGATATTCAGAATGAAGAGGTGTTCAGAGGACATAGGAAATTCAAGTCATAACTTAGAAACTGCCATTGAATCGCCTGTTTGTGTGCGTCAGTGGATACTGACTGTCTAGTTGTCAATCTACACGTCAGGCACTTGCTGAGTCACCCTCCAACAGAATGAGGAGGTGGGGTTGTAGCGGCTAATTACGTAAGCGTCTCCAAAAAGACAGGGTTGGGAATCGCTGGCTCACATTAACGAGGATACCAGCAGTTAGAGTAACCTTCTTTTAAAATTATTTATTGTTAGGTTAGTATAACTTATGTACTGCTGGTGTATATTATGTTGTATATGTTCAGTGGATTCTGAATGTTCCGGAATGCTTTTCAAGAATCTTACCTTCTGGCGCCCATTGCCTCGGCATAACTTCAGTCGTAGTTACAAAAACTCTTCCTCCTTTATCTCTAGGAGCGGTCTCCAAGCTAATCTGGGGATTATCTATTAAATACACTTCAACCTTCCCGTAACACAAATTAAGTAACTTATGTATGCGGAAATTTATAGTCCGTATGTAGCACTCATGAATGATTTACAGTTCTGTAGTTTTGCATCTTGTCTTGTCTTGTCCGTCACAGTAAGGATTCTGTCACGTCAGCCGATGGTTTATTGTGCGTCAGACCCCGTGAGAAAGTATGATAATAAAGTACCCTACAGGCGGCCAGAACGCATCACAGACAGAACTACTACAATGGGTCCCTAACAGGTGTAGGCACTTCTTCACCTAGTGGTGTTCCTGGTCGCCACAGTGAGCGCGCCACCAGTCAGGTCCGGCTGATCAATCAGTCCCCCTGAAAGGTGGCCAGCCAGCCACAGCGCTTCACCTCAGCCGAACATCATATTTTCAGAGCACGAGCTCCATCACAGAGCATCCTATCAGTGACCTCGCCTGACTCCTAAAACCTGGAAAGACCAGACGGATAGAGAATGAAATGAAAGGGAGTGATTCGGGTGATATAAGGTAAATATCCTTCCCAGTACTCGCCTGAGTGACGCGAGAAACTCCCCGAAAATCCAAGGTCAGGAAGGTCAGCCACGGGAATCGAACCCACGACCTCCCGAATGCGGGCATTACACCCTTAGCCATCCCGCTTGGTGTGGCCACCTTAACTTCTTGCTCCTTCAACAATGTTTTTCACTCTTAGCAATACAATTTTTCACAATCGGTCGCTCTGTTACATTTCACAAATGCATGAGCATCACTCTTAATGCATTTCCGATTCATACATATTTACTATAATTTAACTTAATCTGTTTTCTAAATAATAGTTGACTAAATATTTTTAACAGTTTTGAAACTTCCACAACTTATTTAAACTTTTACTTCGTTAACACAATTTTTAATAAAATGTAGGTAAATGAGTCACAAATATTCACACAAGCTTTTGAGGGTAATTTATTAAAATACGTGTCTCCCTTTTAAATAGATTGCCTATATGAATATAGATTGGTATATGAATAGCTGGTTTAAATAAGTAAATAAGCTTAAATAAGTAAGCATGTACTTACTAAATTGTGTACTATTGTGTTTGTTGGCAGAAAAGTGACTCATTTCCTTGGATCGTGATGCAAATCATTCCCTAAGCTTACCACATTTACTTAACTTTGGATTTCAACCAGTTGTTTTCACTTCTGTAACCGATTTGAAAGATGTTGCCAGAAACAAAAATGCACATATTTTTGTGAAAATAAAAGAGAGGCCCGATTGCTTCTCAGTTAATTCTACGCTTATTTACTCTGTAAATAATGAGAGGTGGGATGTCCCAAAGTAAATGAGTTGCATGTAGCTTAAGTCTCCACACCAGCCACAATATAAAGACAACTTTTTCTGCTGAAGAGAAGACATTGGGGGACTCGAAGTTTCTACAAACGAGTCAAACACACTTGGAATTATAAGTTCGTGGGTATGATGTCTGCTAAACTTTACAGAGGGTTCTTCTTCATTTTCATGAGTGCACATGCCCCATTTTTACTTTCGGTGTTACTTGCTGTAATGTAAAATGACATCCACGTGATCTTATCTGTTAGATTTCACACTTGCAGTGTCTCTTATACACTTTTGCCTGAGTCGTCCCACTCCGGATAACTTGAGAACTGCCAAAAGTTTCATCACACCTTCCCCAGACACAACTGGAAGAGACAATCTTAAGGTTTTCTTTGTTCATAATTTATTTCATTTTATGTTCTTATAGCATTTAAGTTATAAGAAAAAAGTTTCTTTTGCAATTGAAATGTAATTTGAATATCATAATAAATATAGAATTTGGCAAACATGTCCCGGTATAAGGAATCAAGTGCCGGGATGGAAATTTTTCAGAAATTATTTATTTACTTATTTACTTACCTATTTGTTTATTTAGTTAATTACTTATTCATTCATTCATTCAGTTATTTATTTATTTAAGCAAATACATGATCCAAGATTTCAGAAAATAATTCTTCCTTTTACTTCTGCGTTAGGTTCTCGACTGGAATTTTTTCTGAGAAGAAAAATGCAGTTCTTTTACTTGACTGGTCATATACTTCTTATGAATATCTTTGTCTTCATCCATAGATCACTACCTGCTATAATAAAACTGTAGCACTTTGTTGAATTGCTTTCTTTTTATTTTTGAAGGGTAAGACTTAGAACAAGTTATAATTTTGTCTTGCATGTAGGTATAAATGGTTGGCACCCTAATAAACACGTAATGTACAAACAATGTTTCTTTAACACAAAATATATTTAAAATAACGGCTATGTCGTCATCCACTTTTGAGGTATACGCTATTACTGTTATACATTTTCTAATAGTTTTTCTATTTTTTAAGCTCTGTCACTACTCAGTTGTGTCTCGCGATTTCATGAAAAAAAGTATGCAGCTTAAGCACCCAGCTTTTAAATGTGACTATCGATTAGGTAATGTAATGTAATTATTTCTACAAAGATTCATTTTGCTTAGTAGATGAAAGATAAGTATTTATAACAATAGTATGTAGAAGCTATACTGAAAT
This sequence comes from Tenodera sinensis, assembly GCA_030765045.1. NCBI lineage: Eukaryota > Metazoa > Arthropoda > Insecta > Mantodea > Mantidae > Tenodera > Tenodera sinensis. The sequence continues at coordinate 172,507,606 of CM060962.1, read as the reverse complement.
AAACAGCACTGGGTAGAGGAATGTGAGTGTAACACATTGACTTTGTAATTATTGTTTAACCACAACTTAACCAATTAATATAATGAGTGTTAAAATTGGCAAACATTTCATTCTTTTATCTATAGTAAGTAGGTTATAAAAGCCCATTTGCACTGTTTTTGCAGATGACGTCACAAGTATACTTGGTTGCCTCTCCCCGCAATTGGTAAAGCACTGATCTATCCCTAGGGATCAATAAAGGCTAGTGACTTTCTTTGACATATCTGTTTCCTATACTATCTTGCTCCTATATGGTATTTATGGTTTGATAACAACTCCAATTCTCGGTAGTATTCTTCACTTCCAGCGTTCAAAAGCAAATGCGTGCAATGTTTTCAAGCAGTTAAAGTAGGCCTGGGCAACTGGTGCTCTCTGAGTGCAACCCGCTCATTCTCCTGCAGTGAGAGCTGCATGTTTAAAGATAAAGAAAATGAAGTTCGCTCAAACTATTCCGCGAGTTACCCAGACCTGAGTAAAGCGAGTGAATGAATGCATGTATTGGTTTAAATAAAGGTAATACATCCATTATCAATCGTACGAGTCCCTATCTTTAGTACGTACTTTTATAACACACCGAGTGATAAAGCAAGAGAAAAAGCTAGAAAAAGGAAGCTAGCTATAAGAAGACACCACCGTGCAAAAGGTAAGACAAAACACATTCAACTGTAGCGCCTTAAATAAAAGTACTACTCAAAAGAACGTCACCCGTATTCGAACGGACTGATATGGTTTTTAATATTACACTAAGAATAGTTAATAAAAATAAATAAACTACAGCGGATGAACAGAAAGTGAAATAGATGAAATAGTACAAATCTAGGGTACAAACATAGTTTGGTAAGTTTAGCTCCGCTTGCACATGTCCTCTACTATTAGACCTCTCTGATCTCGTCTGTTTCACCAAGTAAACATTTGCCTTCTCTATCTTCCAGTAGTGTCCAACACACCTTGAAACATCCATTATAGGAATTTAGTGAGTGGTGACTATAACCATATATCCCAATTATTTTGCAAATGCCAAATTTGTGGATCAGTAATTATCAAGTTGTTTGTGTTATCGTGCACAAGTTTAAATGTGTAGTATCCGTGTTAAAGTCTAGGGCAAAGGATATAGACACACAGGGGTGCACCTCGCTCACGTCGACCTACACAGATCTATTGTGATTGCCACCCCCAGGAGGCAAGGATGAAATAAGGGAACCGAAGGTGCCACACAGGGTCGCAGTGACACAGGCCACAGAGACGCGCGGAAGTCCCTAACAAGTGCTGAGATCTCTTCATCCCGGCGCCAGGTCCCGCCAAGCAGCCATCACACGCGAGTCCGGTATCGCACTGAGCGTCCCCCACCCCTCGACGGAGGACAAGGGCCGGCCAAACACCACCTAGGGCCGAGAACAGCAGTTACCATATGCAATCATCCAGGCCATCTGCCTGGCACTGCCAACACCACACGCCTGGAAGTACACCTGAAAGATGGTAAGGAAAAAATGGAATGCAAGGAAATGAAACCGTGGTATGAAATAATGCCTAAATGTGACAGGGGGAAACCACGGAGAAACCCATGTCAAAGTGCACGGCCCCGGGGATCGAACCCGCGACCTCCCAAATGCGGGCCACAGACATTACCGCCTGAACCATCCCGCTCTGTAGTGTCCGTGTTAAGACACCTATGTATGTACACGTGGATGTTATTTATTTTAGAACATTGCAAAATAATTGTGTTCCATACTATGCAATGGGAATCATCGACCCTCTTTATTTACTAACATCGATTGGAAGCAAAAAGTTGAAACGATATAAAAATGTCCAAGCACAGAAGCATTTAACATGCGTATAGTATATTAGCACAGGGTTTAGGATAATCTTCAAAAGACAAGCCACGCAACATTTTGTGGAACCTGTTATTTAGTTGGATGGCCTATTACAGGGTTTGGCTTTGTACTGAACCTTATTATAAACTCGATGAGCCACATACTCTGGTAATCGGTTTTTGGTCAGATTTTACAACTATTTTAAGCAGTGTAATTTAGAGACAGCGGACGCAACAGACTATGTTAACTAGCATGTAGGCAGCTGGGTATAGCTGAAAAACATACCAGCAGCCACAGTAAAATAATTGCTGATTCTGCAATAATAAAACACACTAGACTTTTTATTGCCGTATGACAAGCTACACTTCCTCCAAGGCAATTTCGTAAATTGTAAAGAGATTAAGTTGAAAACTATTATAGCATCAGGTAATCCGATATAAAATATATTTTAAGCTACGTTAAGAAATGCTAGTGCATTTGGTAATAAATTTGAACATGAAAAAATCTAATGTGCTGCACTCACTTGACTTTCCCTACTCTTGTATTAAGTATTCTTAAACATTCTTATTCCTCTATCTTCCTTACGTAAGTCAAAACATTTCTAGAAATTATCTTGCATATTTCCTTGTAGGTGCAAGAGGAATATGGGAATACAGTAGGCTTTGAGCGATAGGCAAATCTTTTAAAACTGGTCGCTATATGAAGGCTTCGAAATTCCATTCTCTTTGTACGGTCAAGAGATAAAAAATCAATAACGAACTTCCATTTGAGAAAAGTTTAGGTGCTGCAAAACTCACACAAATAACAAGGAATATTTCCGAAGTATTTCACTCCACAAAAAAAAAATTGCAAGTGGACATAACTTGTGTGTTTTAACGAGATTTACATTTTTGCAGTAAGATTTTGTCTATCTCGTACAGCTTACCAGTTATGTAAAACTCATTTATAGGACTACATAGGCTATAACCAAAAATTCAAAATATAAATTTAATTTGCTATCAAAATATTTTAAACATTTTAATCAAAATTTTTAAAGCCTTTTTTGAGAAAATCAAAAGTTTCGAAAAACGTTATATGCAAAGGATAATTTAGCTTAGAGGAAATTTCTTCGCATCCTTGAAATATATTGAACTTAAATACCAACTTCGGTTTTTAAACGACTTTTCGTTTTTCAGTTATGTTTTTTACAGACACACAGACAGAAACACACACACACACACACACACACACACACACACACACGCACACACACACGGACCTTTTTCTAAAAAACGTTTTTTTTTTTTTTTTTTTTTTTTTTTTTTAAAATTCAGAGGGCCTCGTAACATGTTTCCGATGAAATCTCGACTTCCAAATTTTGGGTCGAATAAAACACTTTCCCTACTTACAATACGCAGTAGAGAAAGTAAAAAATGTGTCCAGAATTCTGAACGAGTTGGGTACAGAAAAGATAGCCAGCAGTGATGAGATTCTTAAGGAATATGTCCGAAATTCGCTTAATTAAAACACGATTAACTAAAAGTACTCTTCTTATGATGTAGGAACATAATAGCTGCTAATACACATACACGGTGTTCCCGAATCTCTCTTTGCTCCTTGAAGTAATATAAAGTAGTTGGGATCGATGCGCCCACAATGTTGGAAGTATGGTACAAGATTTTCAGTGATATTCATCATTTAGATGTTATGCTTCTGTAATTTATGTATGCGTAAAGGCACTGTATGTATTATAGATATAAAACTCTACAGCGGGATTGGCTTCGCAAGCTCTTCGTTAGAAAGCTGCCGCTCTGATCACTTGTACTTTATTATTATTATTATTATTATGATTATTATTATTATTATTATTATTATTATTATTATTATTATTATTATTATTATTATTATTATTATTATTATTATTATTATTATTATTATTATTATTATTATTATTATTATTATTATTATTATTATTATTATTATTATTATTATTATTATTATTATTATTATTATTATTATTATTGTTGTTGTTGTTGTTGTTGTTCGTAGTAGTAGCAGTAGAGTAGTAGTAATAGTAGTTTCGCGGGCCAAGGCTTACTACAGGCGTCATGAGTGGGGTGCAGAGCTGGAGGGTGGCACGTGATCAGCGCCCCGAGCCCTCCCGGCCGGTTATGTGGCCTTCGCGACCTGGTATCTGTGATTATAGAAAGGGACATTCAGTTTCGGGGCAAGTTGTTGATTACGTCAGAGAAATCTTTTGTTAACATGGAAAAGTCTAGAAGGAGAGCTCGTCGAAAATTACAATCTGAACAGCACGGTAAGCAAGATTTTACGCATTCACTTGTCTTTTCAGCCCTATGAAAGCCAATTAGAATGTAAATTACAACCTCGAGACCATTATTAAATCGTATGCAAATTTCCAGATCTTAACTGAATACGATAACTTGTTCAGCGATGTAGCGACCTTCTACTTCAAGGAAAAGGTCAACAAAAACAATGTGCGAAAGAGTGAGAAGCTGGCTGCCATCCTGGACTCTCCTAACTGTTACGTCAGAAAGGACAGCGATGTTTCGTTTGCCTTCAAGGATCAAAATATCTCTGGCCAACGTATCTGTGAATATTAATCAACGGTTTGATTCCAAATTTTGCCACAGTGAGTGATTACCATTCTCAGCACCGAGCGAGGTGGCGGCACGGCAGTGTGTGCGGCTCACATTCGGGAGATCTCGGGTTCGATCCATGTTCCGTGGTTTCCCTTTGTCGCTAGGCAAATGCTATGGTGGATTCTCTTCTCCACGGATTCCTTTCCATCCATTTCTCATATCCCTCCCTTGTTGTCTTTCAGGTTTGGTTAGTAGCCCAGTACTGTCCACTGGATGCGGACAGTTGCCACAGATGCATGCGTTATGGAAACCCTTCCCTGGCTCCTCCTGGAAGTTGCCAACCGGGCCGCTAGGGTCGCCTCGTTGTCCTCTCCCGTTAGGGACCTCTGTACGTCTCTGGGCTTCACTAGCGTCGTTCTCTGACTAGCCTATGGTCTTACTTCGCTTCATCCCTTCCCCCTGGGGATAGTAGCCCGCAAAAGATCATGTTGGGGGTCGTGGTGTCCCCCTTGCGCTCCTAAACACACACACAAATACGCACACACTCACATTTTCAGCAGTATGTGACAAAACGCACTTGCATCGTGCACATTGTAGGTTTCATAAGTATAAACAAGTTAATGGCAACTCCCAAGAATTCAACAAGGCCAATATACTTAACATAAAACTGAAGTACTGCCAACCTTACAACGGTATTTACTGGTATCAAACCGGTCAGCAAAACTATTTCAGATATCTTTTTTGAAACATTTCCAGCGTACTGCATTTAATAATGCGAAATTTAGTTGTGAGACCAACAATTATAAAGCGTGGCAACTCATTTAAGCACTAACACGATAGCAAATAAATGCACACGTGGAATATAGCGGTATCTATATGATCATTTAAACCCAACAGTTTATGTACCTGCAAGATAAGGCTTATATTGTCAACTTCAACACCTACTACGGTCACTTGTTATACCTAGCTTTCATTCAGGAACAGTTGCTGGTATTGATGTCAACCAAACAGATGGAATGTCACCAAATCAGAGAGCACTAGAATGGGATATATGTATCACAGTTGGCTTTTAATGACTTCAAATAGCTCGTTTCATTATATCACCTGCCAAATGGATGAATTCGTCTCACTGGACGATACGACAACGTTTTGAAGCTTCTCCGAGATCCCTGAACCTATAAGTGTGCTATTTGTATGTATGTTTTTTAACTTCCTCCACCCCGTATAGTAAGTAAAGGAAATTGTATTGCACCCAAAACTTTTATGTCGATATATCACCGGAAGTATATGTTTTGAGGTTCTCTGAATCCAAAAGAGAGCATTTTATTACAAAAAGGTCCGTGTGCGCGCGCGCGCGTGTGTGTGTGTGTGAGTGTGTGTGTGAGAGTGTGTGTGTGTGTGAGTGTGTGTGTGAGAGTGTGTGTGAGAGTGTGTGTGTGTGTCTGTCTGTCTGTTTCTGTCTGAACAGCATAACTCGGAAACGAAAAGTCCGTTAAAAGCCTAAGTTGGTATTTAAGTTTAATGCCTTTCAAAGATGCGACACAAAGATTTCGAACAAAATTCCACCACTTTAAACTAACCTTTACATGGAAAATTTTTACAACATTTTTATTTTCTCAAAAATGGCTCTAACGATTTTAATTAAAATGTCATACGTTCAAGATATTCTTAGGGCAAATGAAATGTATATTTTGAATTTTCTTACTATAGCCACTCTTGATGACTTTTGTATAACTGGTAAACAGTAAGAGATAAACCAAATATTATTATACAAAAATGTGTTGCACTCACATGACTTTCTCTACTCTTGTATTAATTATTCCTATAAACACGTATTCCTCTATTTTCTTCACGTCATTTGAGATAAACATTTACAGAAATCATTGCTTGTATTCTTGTAGATACAAGGGGAATATAAGAGAAAATCCAGTAGTTGGATAGCCGTTCTATTTTAGGTTTGTCATAAAGACACGCGTGCCAATAGACCTGCAGAAGAAGACAAGTTTAAATATGAATGATAAAGGACAAAAAATCTTATACGTAATGCAAAAATATTTGATAGATAAAGTGTAATAATGTCACCAATGTATGTCACCAAGTAATATGTATAATTAGTAATTTCTTATAACAGTGTTGACAAAATCAAGTGCCCTGTCATGGCCTACATTAGGTTTTGAGCGATAGTCGCTATATGAAGGCTTTGGAATTGCATTCTCTTTGCATAGCTAAGATATAAAAAAGTGAATTACGACCTTCCATTTAGCAAAAGTATAAGTATTGGAAAGCTCACACAAATAACAAGGAATATCTCCGAAGGAATTTACTCTACCAAAAAATAATTAGGACAAAAACATTTCGTATTTCAACAAGATCTATATTTTTTGTCCAGTAGGAATTTGTCTACCTCTTACGGTATACGAGTTACAGTTATTTAAAAGTTATCAAGAGTAGGCAGGACTACATAGGCTATAGCCACGAAATTCAAAATGTACATTTCATTTTTGATAAAAATATCGTAAGCATGTGGCATTTTAATCGAAATCGTTAGAGCCATTTTCGAGAAAATTAAAATTTCTAAACATTTTCCATGAAAAGAATATTTTAAGGTGGAGGAATTTTCTTCAAAATATTCATGTCGCATCCTTAAAAGACCTTAAACTTAAATACCATTTTTGGTTTTTAAGCGACTTTTCGTTTTTGTGTTATGCTGTTCGCAATACACACAGGCAGACACGCGCGGACCTTCTCCTAATTTTTTTTATTCAGGGAGCCTCAAAACGTGTATTTCCGGTGAAATCTCGACTTCGAATTTTTTGGGTGGAATACTATACTTCCTCTACTTACTATACGTAATAGAAGAAGTAAAAATATGGGTCTCGTTAAAACACTTTTTTTTTTTTTTTTTTTTTTTTTTTTTTTTTTTTTTTTTTTTTTTTTTGTGAAGTGACAGATTTCGGAGAAATTCCTTGTTGTTTCTTAAAGTTTTGCAAGGCTTATACACCATTCTCAAGTTGGAGGTCGTCATTTAAAGAGAACGGAATTTCAAAATCATCATATAGCTACGACTCTTGAAAGATCTGACTGTCGTTTAAAGCCTACCGTATATCTCTTGTGCCTACAAGAAAATTAGCAATAACTTCTACGAATGTTTATCTCGATTAACATCAAGCAGATAGAGGAATAGTATGTTTCTAAAAATAGTGTAAAAGAGTAGAGAAAGTCTTATGAGTGCAACACAGTAGATTTTTCTTTTTGTTGATACCTGAAGGACAAGTGTGTGTACCATTCGCAGCTGTGCATGACATTTTGGAATGCAGCTATAAACTCCATCATATCTGATCTCTTCGATGTTTTTAGAACAACTGCTTTGGCTTACAGTGAGCGTTACAAATGATTCCATAAGAAGTTTTGATGTGATGAAAATATATTCCATAAATGAAATAAATAACTCTTTCGTATTTTTGATAACTACTTGAAACCAAGGAGTACTTTTGTTAGTGCCCGGGATGTGAGAAATCAGAACTACGTGCAGAGGGGAAATAGTGACACCTCGTATCTGCTTTTTGTCAAGTTTACAGGAGAAGCAAAAAACACGCTTTAGCTCAGAAAATGATAGCTGTTAAGATGTTAATAATGCTAATTCTATTCTTATCTACCTATTAATCCATTCTGCCAATAATTCTGTATAATTTAGGTATATTTCTTTGTTTTATTGTAGTTACGTGTTGCAGTATAGAAAAAATTCTTAACTATTGCAGATACGTGATTTCACTTCCATATGATTCACATTATTTTGTTACAAAAGTTTATTATGGATCAAGAATTATGTTGTTTAACTATCTTTTTAACAATAATTATTATTTATTTATATACACAGTTTCAATATTTACACACATATTTCTGTGACTAAAGAATCTTCTTTCTCCATTCATCCCTATCTATCCATTCAACTTCCTCCAGTCCTCTTGCTCTCATTTCAGTTCTTATTTCACGCATCCACGAGTTTGCAGGTCTTCCTTATCTTCTTCTTCTTCTTCTTCTTCTTCTTCTTCTTCTTCTTCTTCTTCCAGGTGAAGTCCATTCCAATATCTTTCTCGATAATCTATCTTCATTCATTCTTCTAATATGTCCGTACCAACTCAGCTGTTTATATCTTACATAGTCGAATATGGAGTTCTTATTATTCATTTTTTCTCTTATAATATTATTTCTTATCTTTTTTTCCAATCTTGAATATCACCTTCTTAACAAATCCATTTCCATCCACATAAATTTTGATGCTAAATGTTTGTTGAATTTCCATGTTTCAGCTCCATATATGATAGTAGTTTTCACTATTGTGTTATATGTCTGCAATTTATTCTTCCTGCTTGTATATCTGTTCTACAGGATACTATTTAGCGTTCATGTTATAAATTTACCTTTATTGATTCTGCTCTTAATGCTCTTAATTTTTCTATTTATCTTCCTCATCTATTCTACTCCCAAATACTACCAGCTAATCTGATGAATCAGTATCTGCCTCTGCTACCAAGTCAACCATCTGCGTGTCACCTTGGCTTTTGAAGGGTATTTATTTGTTGCACCAATGTTTCAATTATATCAGTCTCATAACCAGAACAATCAGTACTGAAAATACCGGCACTATAGTGTATATTCTTGTTAACACCTGATGTGTTAACACTTTCTGCAACGTTTGTTACCCCATCTCCTATTTATCTGCAACAAACCATCCACATTCATCGAGGTGTTTTCTTGTTAACCCAGTTGTAAAGATAGGCTTATTTCTATTGTCGTTTTCAGACCCTGCGAAGGCGTTGCACAAGGACATTCTTTTTTGGAGCGTGAAGAAAACATATTGTGTAATTAAGTACATGTAAACCAGTTTGTCACTTCCTCTTTTCTTACTCCTTTTAAAGTCATCCCTTTGCAATTTTTCGTTCAATAATACAACCTAAAGCCAAGATCACCGAGTTAGAGTTTCCACCATTATTTTCTTTATGAGAGTATTAATTAATTTTTAAGCTATGACTTGGGATTCTTATTTAAGAATTATTGAACAAAATGTAAGAAATGCTTAAGTGCTTGTGCCTATACAAGGGAAGTCATAAATAAGAACAATAAATTATTTTCGACAAAGTATTAGTAATTTTGGCACACCTACACGAAAATTATTAATTTGCGGATTCACTATTGGATACAAAAGTCCAGCTTTTCTTAAGAAACTGCACTGCATTGCATATAATTAATGGGTTTAGCATATTCAATAATGTTCGGATGTGTGACTTTTGTATTTATAATAATCTGGACTCTTTCTATAAATCTAAGTATAATTTTAAAAATTGGAACCTGGTCGCGATCCTTATATTTACTCATATAATCACCAAACGACCGTGTACATTTTCGCAAATCTTGAAGTTATAAAAAGAACTAAGGACCTATAAACTAGGGCTCCTTGACTATAATCAAGTTCATCAATTATAATAATTTTCTATGCTGATGCACTAAATTAACATGTTATTTAGGATAGAAAATATTTTCCGAGGAACTCACGAACACCTTACTGGTCCTCCAAAAAATATAGCATTAAGGTGAGGATTCGTTTTAGTACTCGGACAGATCACAAAAAGACACAAAGCTATGGTTTCTTCCTTCATCATATTATTAAGTTACATACCTTGAATTTTAGATGTTTTCAAAGTACTAATGTATGAAAATGGTCACCCAACAAAATGAACGCTGCTTCCCTGCACTCTGCGACTGAACACCAGAATGAAAACTATTTGTGTTTTAAGTACTGATAAAGTTGCTTGGTCTGTTGTATGTATTGTTGGGCGCTTTGTAAACATTACCGACCGTAGCAAAAGTCGCTTCGCTGCCAGCTGTATGCATTCCATAACGTGCTTCATTACTCGTACTCACATACGAGATTACACAAACCAAATATATGTCAAGTATACGTGATTTCACTACTCATCACATACGAGGTATCACAAAATAACTTTGAACAGAGCTTGACATTCGAGGAATCACATATTTCAATTTTTTGTATGAACAAACTTTTTGTAAGGTACGGGTTCTAAACGTAAAGAAAGAGCTTTCTTTTCTGAAACGATTCATGTAAAGAAACTCATTTTCGGCCAAAAGTGTAGATACGAGGTGTCACTTATTCAACGACGATAGAGAAGTAAGGTATAATATCCGTGGTTAAAATCGTAAATTTATGAAATGAATACACCCTTTCCAATGTGTGTTATGAAGTTACTAGTATATAAGTAAGATTTCAAACGCATTTTATAAATACGTTTTTGTTAAGTATATTAATATAACCATTAGTTGCTGAAACCAATTTAGTTCAGGTAAAATGTACGTCAGCATTTACAGCACAGAAAAAGCCACACACAAACGCCAGACTGTCGTATATTCGAAAACAATAAAAACAGTAAATGGGCAAAACTCTGTTTCAACATGTAATAGTTGCAGCTGTTGTCATTGAAATATGGATGCTAAATAAATGAAAAAGAAACTTTTGTGTTTACAATTTGTAAGCAATGTAAGCCTCACAATGATAGGCATTCTCGCATTGCAAACAAGTTCACTTCTATTTTGCTGTAGGCAAAACACATTTAGCAGTGATTTTATTTATACAGCATTTCAGCAGATTCAGGGGTGTTTAAAACTTCTACCTGAACATAAAGTATAATGGTGCTCCGGTTTTCATGAGTTAACACTAATACTTCTAAGTACAAGGTGTTTGACGTGTTTGTTCAGAAAGTCAAAGGATTCGACGAGACATGGATTTGTTTTTAATTATTTTAAATGAAATATAAATATAAAAAACTTCGCACAAACTCTGTAAAAGTGTAACAATATGCAATCATATCTAATTGCCTTAGTTTAGAGATATTTTTATGTCGGCACTTTGAAACACTTGTATACTAGTATGAATTCACGAAATTAAAAGATGTCGCAAGCTCACATTGGCTAAGCCAACTGTTTTTCGCTGGTGTAATAGAAACAATCTTCAGATCAAATTCTTCTTTCAGGATTGTTTCATATCAGCAGCCTTGGAACATATTACTTATATCCAATGGCCTTGGTGTTAACTCGTACAATTTTTTATTTTTTATTTTTTTACTTTGGGTTTTTAAATTAGATAATTTTAAATTAGATATACACACACGACACACACACACCCACACACACGCATACACACACACGCAGAGAGAGAGACCTTCAAACTCTTATTCATGCTTCCAGAGTCTGGGAAGGAGAGCATACGGAGTAATCTTGGCTAGAGAAAAACTCCTACCACAAGCCGAGAATTAAACCCGAGTCTCCTCACACAGTAGACAGGTGGTCTACTGACTGAGCTATAGTGCAGCTCGAGAACGCGTCATCTCGTTTCTGCTGTTATAAGTAGCGTTTAAATTCCAGCTTTGAAACAAGTGGAGGTACCATATTGCATCGTTGACGGTATTAACGCTGGTTCCTTTTTCTTTGGGGCATATGAACTCCACTAAATCCAACACTAAATTACTAACAATTCTTGACTAGAAGAGGAAGGTTGAAGTTCTGGCGGTACATAGCCCTATATCATTTCAAACTACCAACAATGGAAATGGAGAGCACCAGTAGCCTTGCTGAGGCTGAATTGTGAAGAAAGAAAAGAAAGAAAACAGTCAGCTATCAGGGCTTTCGATATAATCATTCAAGTCTTTCAGAATTTTCTTCTTTGTTAAATTTCTTATCAGAAGCCGTTTGCCCTGTGTAAATGTGGCCAGTTTGTGGAAGAATTTCTGAAATCAGAAACCCATCAACACTTCAGGCAGTATATAGACAGCAAAAGCTGTCTAAATAGGCCACAGGTCTAAATCTGCCATGATTTGCCTTATTACTTGCAGGGCCGAAAACGAGTGCAATTTATGTGTTTGTTTTTGAGACCCTGTAGGTAACAATAATGTGAAACTACATTCAGGAACAGGTTCTTATGGGAGAATTACACCAGTTTACTGTTTTAATTAGAGTAAATTAAATTAAAGCGATCGAATGAGATGAGCGAAATTGCAGTCGTGTAAGGGCAAGCAGAGGACTAAAGAGTTATAATGTACACCTTTCTAGTGGTAACAATATAATATTCCTTTGCTAAATGTAACCATTAAATCCCCCCCCCCCCACGGCACAACAGCTCTATCTGAACCAAGGACTACCGCCCAGCCGCTGCGTCTCCCACCTCCACCTACTACAAGCGTCATGAATGGGGTGCAGTGCTGGAGAGTGGTACGTGGTCAGTGCTCCAATCCCTCCCGGCTGGTCATTCGGTCTTCACCACCTGGAACCATTAAATTAAATGGAGTGTTATTTATGGATGCCCTTTAACGGCTATGGTTCTCACCGTCCCATACTATGCTGGGTGTGAAAGATGGCTTAATGTTGCTCAGAGCGCTCTTTATCATACTTTACGACACGGGATCACCGTCTTTACTCCCCTTACAAAGGCAGCCATGCTATGGATTTTTACGCACCAAAAAACTAATGGCCCACCATCGGGTTTGAACCCGGGACTTCGGGAACCACAGCTAGCATATTACCCTAGACCATAGAAGACGATGGCGAATTATAATACCTAAGTGTTATCACATTAAAAGCGCTTCATTATAACCATGCATAGGAACTCTGAAACAGTGGACCTCGGGTTGCCTGGACTCAAACTATCATGAACTGTCATGAACATATACAACAGCAACCACGAGTCGCCAACGGCAGGCAAAATGCGATCTCGTGATTGATCTGCACACACCAACAAACTGAGGGAGGGAGGGGGTTGGTTTGTTATCTACGACGTCAAAGAGTAAAGTTTGTTAGCAGTTCAACCTAATTTCCTTTAGTGCTCACCTTAGTGCTTGGAAATTCCTATGCCTGATTATAAGCATAGATTCAACAAAACTAATCATACGAAACGTTTCCGAACTGATAGTAAAGGTACCGTGAGGCTCGCATTTGGGAGGTCGTGGATTCGATTCCCTTGGTGAAACTTCCTGGCCCATGGGTTTTTGGGGGGTTTCCCCGGTTTCCCCGTTTCCACCCTCTTTCAGGGTCCCAAGTGTCACCGAAGACTTAGGCACAGCTTAGCAGGGATGATATGCGCACAGAAACTTTTTCCGCCCCTCGTTGTCCGTGGGATCCGGGTAGAGGGGGTGGCATATGGGGGCGTTGGATCCCCTCGGAGTCCCCTCGGAGTCCCCTAAGATGGCCCCGGAAGGCCTAAAGGCCTCGAGGTGTTTCCAAACTTAAGGAAACCTTAGGAACCTCTGTCAATGTCTTATCGTTAATCTGAACCAGGCCGCCCGGTGTCACCTCTCACCTCATCCTTTCTCCCTGGCTTGCCTCCTTGTGGGTAAAAGTACAATAAACCTGGCTTCGGTGCCAAACCCCCTCCGTATATCTCCTATTCCTATATTCCTACAGCAAAAGAAAGTGTGCTGTCAGTGTAAATGGACTGTTGCTTCGTTATTAGTTTATTTATGGGTTAGAAATAGAAGACGCTAGTAAATTTCCACATTCCCATTTAAGCTTAGTGAGCTTACTGCTTCTTCGGCTATGTATTGTAGAAATAGCTAGTTATACAGATATGCCATTTATACGGTAGCCGCAGAAATGTCAAGTGGTGGGAGTAACAAAACATGCTAGAATCTGTTCGATCGCGTACCCAATAATACTTGTAGTATTGTTGGACTGCGATAAGATAAAAATAGCCACCTGATTTCAACATGAAAATTCGGTTCGGAAGCTATCTAAAACTATATATTGAAGAAGAGCATGCAGATCTCTGAGCAAACATTAAAACTTAAGCTAGTGAATTTAATCTATCTAATATCTTTAAACGACCAATTCTGGTATATAAATATGTTTCGCGTATCTCGGAAACAGCTTTAACGATTTGGATCAAATTTTGTACTCAGATAAGGTTTTGCTTTTGAAGTTTATCTATGGTAGTTTCTTTCCTAAAAAAACGGTATTTTACAAAAAAAAAGTTTTATATTGTCTTCTACAAATAAGTCATAGAATGAAGTTAGAGTTATATTCATATTGTTTTCTCTACTCACTTTTAGGTAACACATTCATATTTCTTTCTATACCTACTCTTCTATAAACAATTTATATCATCTATGGGTAGATTTTTCTATGTATGTAACCGTTAATCTCGAAAAGCCTTGACAAATCACCACAAAATCCGGCACATACATCTATTTTTTCATGGAGAAGATTTTTATGCTACCTATTTTAGTATACAACATTCACATAGTCTCCCCTACTCACTTTTCATTTACGTAACACATTGAAATATTCTTCTTTACTTATCTTTCAATATACAGTTTACACAATTTTTATGGCTGAAGTATAAATGTAACGTATTACATTCACACAGTTATCTATTCACTCTCATTTTACGAGATACAATCACACTTCTTTTTCTACTCGCCCTTCAACATACAAGTCACACAATTTTCCATCATTGAAATATAAATGCAACATATTACATTCATACGGTTTTCTATATTCACTGTTCTTTTACGAGGCACAATCACACTTCTTTCACTACTCGCCCTTCTATACACAACAGATACAACTTCCTATATATCTGAAATAGAAGTGCAACGTATTACACTCACATGGCTTACTCCACTCACTCTTCTTTTACGAGACAAAATCACACTTCTTCCTTTAGTCGCTCTTCAAAGCACAGTTTTTATATGTTTAGAATAGAAACGTAACGTATTACATTTATACGATTTTCCCTACTCGCTCTTCTTTGACGAGTCACAATCACACTTCTTACTCTACTCGCCCTTCAGTATACAGTTCATACAGTTTTCTATATGTTTGAAATAAAAATGAAACTTATTACGTTCACAGGGCTTTCTTTGCTCACTTTTCTTTTACGTAACAATTCACATGTTATTCTCTACTCGTCCTTCAACATACAATTCATACAATATTTATATGTTTGAAATATAAATGGAACTTACTGCTTTCACAGTATTCTTTCTACTCGCTTTTCCTTTACGTAACAGTTCACATGTTATTTTCTACTCGCCCTTCGATGTACAATTTTCTATGGTTGAAATATAAATGTAACGCATTACATCTAAGTATAAGAATTCGGTTGCGCGGGTACTGGTAAATAAATGAGACAAACGTGCATGGTAGATTAGTTAAGTTTTGAACATGTTTTACACCTGGGAGCCCTCCAGAGAAAGAAGTTGTAATTGAACACGATTATTTGTTACCGAATGCAATAGAAAACATTTTAATTGAGTATTACATATTAGCTATGCAACAGTACAGATACTTGCAGAGCAATGGAAAGTAAGCGGAAACGCGTATTTAATAATGATGAACAACTAGGTCCCAATTCCGACTAAGGAGTCCTATTAGAGTTGTAAAACTAACATAGGCTATCGTAGACAAGTGAGCGTAGGGTCGTCGGTAGTGTTCCTAGTGGAATTGGTCAGTTAAGAATCTACCCGCATTACCTTTACGTTAGATGTGTTGCATATTTATCGGGCGTTACCTCATATCGATCGCGTTGTTTACGTTTTTTATCATGTTTCACTAGATTCCTCTGGAAACAGGAAGCATTGAACTTTGAAGTCTCCCGAAACTCAGAGAGGGTATGTAAAGGTCTGCTTAACCTATGGAACATTAGTGTCTTCAAAAACATTTGGAAGCTGCTCTAAGCATACTACAGTCCAGATTGAAGACTCTGTTATTTTGATCCGAAAGGTACAATTTTTATTTTGATCACAGTGAGCAAAGTGATGATCACACAAAATTTTTAGTGATCATTAAGTTTGAATTACTCATTAAACTTCTTAATTCGTTGTAATTTATATTATGTTTCTTTCCCTAACAATGCTATCAATACTACCAGTGATCCTATAATTGACGACGTTATTTATGTATCGTACCAAAACTACCAAACCGCAGTTTTGGTAGAGCACAACTCTGAGCAATATTGATAAGACATGCAACTTCTTTACTATCTCTGTTTTACTATTTGTAGCGGGCGCGGAGTTACAGTTTAGGACTTTAGGTGCTTGCCTTACCGTTCTGAAATCTCAGGTTCGGTGTTCTGGCGTGTTGATGCTATAAATAAGACCCATTCTTATTGTCCTCTTTCCCAGGAGGGAGTAAGGAAAGCAATAACAAGACAGGCATATCTTTGGTTATGAGCTGGATTTAATTAATTATCAAAATGAATATCTGACAGCGGCTAGGCAAACCACTTTCTCTTAATTACTTGTTTTGCACCTTTACTTCATATTCATGACTATTTCCCCTTTACCCCCTACTTGTAGGAATGTAAGTGGATAGCAGAAAGCGCTAATGTTAACATGTTATTGGCACTATTCATAGCCGTTGTCTAATAATTTAATTGTTCATTTTCCTGCAGCCGCACTGCTATTGAAATGTGTGGGAATTTATCTGTGTCTCATTCTCTCATCGGTCCTCTTTCTCACATATGCTGTCACTTTTTCCAGCTCCCTGTGCTGCTGACTCAGCTTCGCTTAATTCTGCTGTAGAGACAACTCCGTATTTGTCTGTCTGCTAAATTCTTATTTACTAATTGCTACAACTGCCTAGGAGACTTTCCTTAAGTATTTTTATAAATATTCCTTCTGAAATACATTAGATTATAATATTTTATATTAAAAATGTTTACAGCATTTCTATTTGCATTTGTTCATCTTACCTACTTATGTCCATTTTAATGCCTTCTTTGTCATCTATTGCCCGCATCGTAATTTAACCGAACAAAACAAATCGGAACAAATTGTCACAAGCGCTCGTTCTGAGACTTCGACGCCCAACAGCGTCCAAACCGTGCATTTCCAGACAGGGGTTCCTTCTTGAAAACCCATCAGTTTGCCATCCTGCACAACATACAAAGCGTTGTCGGTGTTTTTGGGACACCTTGTATACGTAGAATAGTACCGCGTGCTGGAGGACAGAGGGAGTATTGTATAGCACCCAAAAATTTGATAAGAGATTCCAAAATAAACCCACATGTCGAAGCCTCTTAATCCAAAAAAGGCGTTTTAGAAAAAAAAATACACTCTCTGTGATGCTGGTGTGTGTATGTATGTGTGTATGTGTGTATGTGTGTGTGTGTGTGTGTGAGAGAGAGAGAGAGAGAGAGAGAGAGAATGACAGTCAACACCAAAAAGTCCGATAAATACCAGACTCAGTATTTAAGTTCACCATATTCCAAAGATGCGATACATTAATTGCAAAAAAGAACCTACCACCCAAACTTGCTTTACCTGGAAACGAATAGTTTTTTTTCTTTCTTATAGCTCCTCATTCAGAAGAAATTTTTATAACTTTTTATCACTTGTAGGCGTTAGTAGATGGGCTAATACATAATAATACACGAAGATTAGACCCCTCTAAAACACATCATTTATTTAGAGTAACAATTTTGTTTGTATCAGCTATTTCTCAGATATCCTTTATTATTGATTTGAATTTTTAAATTCCTTTGTCCTTTTTTAATGTTGTAGCTATTCAGTAGTTTGTCGCGATATCTTAGAAACCTTTGGAATTTCAACGCCAGGTATCGCAACTTACTTTTAAACCATCCATGCTGTTTCCTCTATCCCCCTTACTCTGTCAACATAATGTAAAATGCAACTATTTCCACAAAGGTTGTTCTCAGTAACATGAGGTAGATAGAAGAACAAGCTTTAGTGAGAACCATGTGTGTAAATATGAAAACCAGTAATCCTATGCACTTTTTTTCCGTTTCCCTTCTTTGGTAGGAAGAAGGTTGTGAGCATAAAATAGTGTTTAATATGTAATAGCGGTGAACTTCCTTTCACTTTACTATGTAATTCTGCGACAGTTAGTTATTTCTGGACAGCTTCCTAATCTTGTTTGATGGAAGTCTATCTGCAGTTAGAAACAAATAGAATTTACTTAGCTTCTAGGTTCTTAGACTCTCACAATTTAGAGCCCAGAGCAGCGATGTGCAGATGCTTACAAAGTGGCAGGGAACAGTTACACGGGCAGTGAGCACATTCCATTGGAATAGGTGGGTGACCCCACAGTTTACCGTACTTTAGTGCACTGTGTGGCTTAAGGTTGCCTTAGCAGGTAGGATTTAAAGAAAAAATTCATTACAAAGTAAAACAAATAAGACTTATATCACAATTTCCCTCCAGCTAGAATCCCACTTCTTCATAGTCACGCTGGAAGGATGTTGAGTGTGTTTGGATTAACGTACTTATATCAACAGTTCCTCTAGGTCAGGCTGTTCCAAATACTCGAGTTTGAGCAGAGTGCACGCGAGTACGCAGCAGAGTTGCGCGGAGCACAGCTGTAGAGGGAGTGGCAGCCAACACTTCACTGGGCAAAAGTCATAGCAACCTTACTGATTCCCCGTCGCGGGTTTCCACCAGTACCCACTGCACTCTGATGGCAACTTGCCCCAGAGCAGAGCTGTGTGGCGTGTTGCTGGGTTACTCACGCAAGGCGGTGAGTACGACGTTACACACTGGCGAGCAACTCAGGCGGTACACATTGCTACAGGTGATGAAAATACGCCAGTCGGGCAACAAAAGTAGAGTATTAGATCTTAACCTGAACTATTTTCTGCGACTACCTACATTCAGTTCAAGGCGTAACACCAAACATTGAAAAATGTTTCATAAAAAATGCAGCCTATAACAAATGTGTTGCTATTGACTGAACGTTGTACGTTTTCTTTATATTAACGTCATAATAGTTCTCGCTGCTCTAAGACCAACATTCATTGTGAAAAACCAAATATACAAACTGTAATTCATGTATATGTATATAATTCTTCTTTTGGCAAGTTTGTCCTTAGGTTTTGACTTTATTATCTGGTTTCAAATGTTTATAATTTCTGTAGGGCTGTCTCTTACTAAACAAAGTTGTAACATTAAAAAGTTAATCAAGTATTTTTAATTACATTGAACTGACAGTAGGTACTATTATTTCAGGCAACTGGTTGTGGTAATGTTGGAGCAGTAGAAGGAAAAACGCCCTTGAAAAGGTTCTTCCGTCACCGTAAGGTTTGTTAATGCCAGCCCGAAGGTGTACTGTGTACTGCCAGTGACTGCTCATGGGCTGTTCTAACAAGCCAAGCATGTGCGCCACCTACAATGTGGATATCATGTATGAAATACCCCGTGATCCTGCGTGAACACTCTGTGCCTCCTGAAACGAGACGACAGTCCTTGCTTTGCTAAAGTTATATCTTCCTGCTCTACCTGTAATGTTGATATTATTGATAAAAATGAAAACATCTACACCCGCAATAAACCCTTGTTTATTACGCGAAATTCGTTACAACCTGGCTTTGCTATTCTGTATCTCAAATTGCTCCTAATTTGCTCACAACTACCTCGTAACTGACTCGTCTGGGTTTGTTTTCTCGAATCACCCGTGCCCAAAACGTTCATCGATGTCTTGACTGACATGTTATATGGGTTTGCTTTCTGAAATCTTCCGCGTTCAAAAACGGTACTTCATCCTGTCCCGTAGTACAAATGGTTGAGACATTTGAAAACTGATTAAAACCTATACCAAGGGTTCGATGTCTTTCAAATCTCGCACATATGTCACTTTATGCATGGAAATGCCTAAAGATGTATCATAGTTGCTTCATCTCCATTTTTCTGTATGATTTTAGGTCATAAAAACCCACAAAATATCCACGAATAAATGAATACATGCTTTCGGAAGAACAAAATGGATTCCGGAAGGTACGTTCTCGTTCAGACTGTATATTTGTAATAGAACAGATAATACAGAAAAGAAGAGAGTTTAATCTGCCAACTTATATATTATTTATTGATTATGAGAAAGCATTCGTCAGCTTAATACAGAGCAAACTTTGGGAGATAATGTATCCAGAGCAACTAATAAGAGTTATTCAAAGTTTATATTATGCAACATATGTATCAATTAACAATAGTGATAAATTAATTAAAACAAACCAAGGTGTTAAACATGGCTTCCCAATGTCTCCAGCATTGTTTAGTATATATAGGCGAAGTCATTAGACAATGGCAAGAGAAACTAAAAGTAAATTTTAAAATAAATCACAAGGACTTAAACACCATATTGTATGCAGATGACCCAGTAATATTTAGCAAAACAGAAGTCGTACTACAAATGGCAGTACACAAATTAAATGAAATAGCTAGTATTTATAATATGAGAATTTCAGAGAAGAAAACAAAAGTGATGGCGTTCCAAGGGACAAACCACTTAAGATGTAAGATAGTAATTAATAACAAAATAATAGAGCAAGTAAATAATTTTAATTATTTAGGATTTAATGTATCCTACTGTCAAAGGAACTACATTAATACAAAATTAAATAGGTTTTATAGTATGTGTGGAACAATACGAAGAACACTGAGAAATAAAGCATTAAGAACAACTCAATTAAAATTTTATAAAATAGTGGCATTTCCCATGTTAACATATTCCTGTGATAATTGGACAATTACCAGATCAGACAGAAGAAAGATAGAAACAGCCGAAATGAAGTTCTTACGTTCAGTAGCAGGTTACACACTTTTAGATAGGAAACACAGCACGGGAATCAGGAAAGAATTACAAATATACAATATAAAAGACAGAATAAACCAAACAATAACAAACTGGCTATAACATATAGAAAGAATGCCAGAACACAGATTGCCACAGATTTTACTTCAATACCAACTAAAAGGCAGAAGAAGAGTGGGACGTCCACTCACCGGATGGAGAGATTTTATTTCTTGATGTGGACTAAATGTGGTCTAAATCCATGAAGGCAGAAGAAGAAGAAGAAGAAGAAGAAGAAGAAGAAGAAGAAGAAGAAGAAGAAGAAGAAGAAGAAGAGGAGGAGGAAGAAGAAGAATTTCCATGAAGGAACCAGATGCGAACCAAAGGTAAACGTTGGGTGGCAGTATTAAGTTGTGGATTAATTGGAACATTTTTATTTGATCTCACTCTAAATGCATTCGGATACAAGCGTATGTTGGTGAATGACATTTTGCCTCACTTTTGCACTAAATTCCACTTCAGGTTGCAGTGATTTCTGTAAGACGGGGCAGATCTTCACACGGTGCATGCTATAATGAATTTTCTGGATGAACATCCTGACGGCCGTGTTATGTCCCATTGTTCACCCTTGCGCTATCATATGGGACTCCTTTTGACCCCTTTAAGCTCCGGCTCAACCCTTGTGATTTATTTTTGTGGGACTACCTAAAAGAGAAGCTTTACCCTTTAAGGCCTCAAAGTATTCTGAAATGCGTGCTCGGAATTTGCAGCTCTGCAATCACATCAGTCAAAATTTGTGTCGGAAAGTTCTCAGGAATATGTTAACTCCATATAAAGGAAACAGCTTATTAGAATACCCCAAAAGCCAACTGTGACATTTCCCCCTATTATGGTGCGGTCTGTTTAAATGGTATAATCTATATGTTAGGTTGCATTAGTACCTCCAGCTGTTCGTAAAATATAACCATGGACCATGGTGAAGCTACGACCATAGTTGGTGTTATTGCATCCGTTATGTTGTTACAGAAACCCTTATTTTTGAACTCGTTACAGGAAAGGCAACTGATAGATTTTAAAACAAGATTCTGTTTAGAGCCGTATTAATCTCTGGACGCCATTTTATTACTCGTGTGTGTGGTTTTTATCTTGAACTTAGAGCATTATATACAGTTATAGTTAGGTACTGTTATTTTTGTGTTCACAAAACAGTAGTGCATTAAATATATTACAATATTTAGCTTTCAGAAGAAATTTTATCCAAGTAATATTGCAGAACACATTTTCTGAAGGTGAGTAGGTTCACTGTGTGTTCTGGTAACGATGTTCAAGCAGCGTTATAGCTTGAAGGTAAGTTATTTTAGCCCTGTGATATTTAAGGTTAAAAGTAATAATTTTAGTATGCAGGTTGGCAGTACTGCTTTTGGTGTAATGTTCACTGTAGTTTAGTGTAAGGTCGGCCATATTGAATTCTTGGGAGCTGCCGATAAGCTGTTTCCTCTATAGAAGATGTCCGCCATAACGGAGGCCACATTGAGCATATGTTAATAGTGAAGTGTGTTTACAAGAAGCAAAGTGTCTGTGAACAAACTTAGGGCACTTTAATGAATGCCACAAGGCTGACATGTCAAAAGAAAATATGTCACCACTAGAGCGTCACTCTGTATCACAGTGCTGGTTTTAACATTTTAGTAACTTGCACTTTAATTACCAAAGCCAAGTAGGAATAAATTTGTGCCAAACATTGTTACACTGGACAACAAATTTTGACTATTCGTTTGCGACGTGAATGAAACCTCACTTTTCTCACGGATTACACTACCCTGAACACGAATATCACAACAATAATGCTAGATTGGTTCTGGTTTTAGAACAATGAGGAAAAGTGTGTTAGTAATTGTCTTCTATGAAATCTGTCTGAAGTCTTGTAAGACATGTTCATGAACGCTTACCTTTGCTAAATATGCTTTCTCTTTGTTTTCCTCTTGCAGTCGAGTTAAGAAGCATCGCTGATGACTGTCCAGCAGTAGTTGGCAAGCTTTCTTGCACTTCTTTTTCTCTGGTAACGTTTTTCCATTAATGATATTTGTTGGTAGAAATGTTCGCCATGTTCATCGCTTGCTTCCCCACAACTTTCAGGAAAACAATTCAGATGGGAGTGTAAGAAGTGTAATTTAAGGAACATGTTGCAGCCCATTTTTTGATAAGTTGACAGAAAATTTGTAACAATGTCCTCATAATTTTCAGCTCGTTAGTTTCCCCAAAAATTGTTTACGGCTTCTCTGAAAAACTCCATGTATCCTTCTCAACATAATTTAAAAGGTGTTCAAACATCTCATCTTGGTGAAGTTGATGAATCTGTGGGTCAACAAAAACTCCTTCCTTTAACTTGGCTTCACTAATTCTAGGACATTTTACACCTGGGTATTTGAATGTCAGTCCATTTCGGTCCATCTTTTTAGCAAATCTTTTGATTATAACAAATTTTATCTATAGTGGAAGAATTAAATGTTCTCAGATTCCACCAGAGGTTTATATTTAACATTCATTGTTCCAGCATTCATACCTTGATGTAAAGGCCATTCCTTTTTTTATGAAATGAGAAGCTCTGTCTCCACTGTCGAATTCACATATGAAATAGTGTTCGGTGCAGCTAGTTGGAATTCAGTTAATGTTGCAATTTCTTTGAAGTCTGCACATGTTTTCCATTCGTACGTGTTATAATGAATTGAACCAAGGAGTTTCAGGATGCCGTATGATTCTTTTATATGTACGGAATAACCAATAGGAATTGACGGCAACTGATTTACATTGTGTATTAATACAGCTTTGAGACTTAATTTTGAGGTATTAAACATTAATGTTCAGAGCACTCATTAATGTCACTCAATAAGCCACTAGCATCACTGCAAAACACAAAAGCGCCTTCCTCAGAAAAATATTTCTCAAGATGTTTCTGACGGCCACGAAAAAATGTCACTTTCATATTTTCGGCAAAATAGTTCCATTGTTGCACTCTGGATATTAGCAGCTCTGCCTTGGATATAGAAAGTTCCAGAGCTCTGACTAAATCACTTAATTCACTCTGGCTAATTTTGTGATGCTCAGATTTAACATCAGGTGCAAAGTCAGGATCTACATTCTTATCTATTTACGATTTCCTGTCACTAGTAATATGTCTACTATAAAAATAAGCAATTGGCAACTTCCAGTAATATTTTGACCATAAGGGGTTCTCAATTAATTAAGAATTGTATACACCACTTATGTCGCAATTTTCCTGTTGATCAGTGTTGTCGCTGAAAATTATTTAACTCAAGTTTTTCTTTAGAAAAAAAGGGATATTTTAAGAAATAGCTACCATTTAAATGCTTTTGAATATCATGACCACAAGGTTGAAATTAAACATTCGCTGAAACAAATTAACAGAATAACCCTAATTTTGAGTTGTTACCATATATTACCCAAATACAATACACCGTAACTTGCACTTAGTTTTCCAAAGTGAGCTAAGGAGAAGTTATGCCGAACACTGATTGAACTCCGCTGATCCGCCACTGCTAGGGGCACGAGATTGGAGCGTTGTGTACAGAGACAAACACATATAGACACATCATCAAGCTGTAGGGGACACGCCAGGCCTATCGGCAGGAGCAAACTGTCAACCTGCAACAACAGCATCATGCGAAATAATAGACTGGGCGCCATCACACACTGTGCTTGGGTAAACAAGAGACAACAAACGTGTCCCGCGCAAATGAACCCTCTCACCACATCATGTGTGTGCCCACTGATCCTTTTCCTTGATTACAAGCTACAAGATCATCATCATTAACACTAACACAGGATTCCATAAGGCATGATGTTTTTATTGTTTACCCTTGTGGAATATTCGCTCATCTTCAGCACACCAAAAGCACCGCAGAGCAAAGCTATCGTCCACATTTACACGACCCTTAAGCAGCACACTGTTGAATGTTCCAAATATTATTTATTACATACGAGTATGGTCTGGGAGCATATAAAGGACGTTATACTATGCCAAAGCATACAATAAAAGAACACTTAAAATCTTGTAAAAGTATATAAATCTTAAGCACTTCATTTGTGTTATAAAAAGCTTTTTAAAGGGTCAAGTAGGTCAAGTAGATATATGACTTATAAATTAACATCAACTAAGATAAAATAACTGGAGACGAAATTTATTAGCTGCTTTAATAGTCCTGAGTATGGTTTTTACTTAGTGGCCTAAAAGAAATTGGGGTCAAATTTTATTGTATTACAGAACACAACTCGTTCCTTATTGTATTAATATTTACATTAAATAAAAATAAATCTTGTGTCGCGACAGCCCGCGAAGGGTCTGGGCCTAGTAACCCGTACAAAAAGTTAGGTAATTTACAGACAGACACACAATACAGCATTTCTTCTAAAAATGCTTTTTCCGAAACGAGTATTTCTGGTGATATTTCGATTTCAAATTTGTTTATTCTAAGTAATTATGGTTGTTAGATCTCCAAGAATAAAAGACCAGTTTTACGAAGGTATGCTAAGGCTGCAGTTAAAACATATGCACATTAGAGATATAGGGCATCTCAAAATTCAGAAATATACACATACAGTAATTAACTTACAACTAATAATGCTAAGAAATGAATCACAATTTTACAACACTTTTAACTTGTATAATATGTTACAGTCACGTAGTTTTCTCGGCACAACATAATTTATAACTGCATTTGTACCGTAAGTTGTTTACAAAATAATTTATCTTTGCTTTAATTGGGATAAGTATTTGTTTACTACTACAACGAGTCTGAAAAACCTTCTAGTTGCCTGAATTGAAGCAACAGTACTCCTTACTTCAAATATTCTCATCCAATTTTTTACTAATTTACTCATAAAATATACGCAAGCAGAGTCCTTTTTACGACTACAACAAAGAAGGTGTTTTACGGCTTTTTGAGCAGGTTCAAAGTGTTAGAAAGTTTTACCACGGAGAATGCAGGACATCATATTTGGTGAATTATATTGTAACTTAAGATTACAGACTTAATGTAAAATCTTTGGCAGATTTTGTATCGTTTTCTGAAGTCTTTTGAGGCGTGAGCTTCACCACTAACCTGGGCGCTCATTAAGTTTCCCCCTTAGATTTTAACCCCTTCAGAGGCGTGTCCTGCACTAAGCGATAAGGTATGGCTACCAATCATTATAAGAGGTCTATGTGACAAAATGAATGCACTACTCTACCTATTTCTCTTTAAGTCAATAGGTTTGAGAGCCTAAACATGTATTTCGTTTCTTCATCATTTGGTAATCCTTAAGGCTATTTGGCAAACTGGGTGGCACATCCTTGCACCGTCACCTAAAGCAACCAGTGAAGTGGTCAAGCTTCGTACAATAATAAATAATGTGACATAGAGGCGAAGTGCAGTGAGATTTTCTTTGGCGCTCGTTGTACAAGGTGCTATGATTAGGTCAGAACTTAACGGTGTCCATCCATTATCATAATCATGATTCTCCTTCTCTGGAATGCAACAAAATGCATAGCGAATTATTATCTGCAGGTTATTTAGTCCCGGGCCATAAAGTAAGTCACCATTGGGGTAATTGTCTCCGATGCGAGACTACCTTTGTGGTTTACCGGGAGAAATACGAATTGGTTGGAGAATTCAGTGTCATTCTGGCAGGTTATCACAGTAGCTTAATGGTTAGAGCACTCCCCCCTGGTAAGCGAAGGGTCTGTGGTTCAAATCCCAGCTATGGCATTGTATTTTTCAGTTCCAATACCTCTCAAATGTATAGGGAATATTTAATTGCACCACTACTAGTGTGCTTTGTAAACGATGAGGATTAAATGGGCGCAGACGGTTAGAAATGGACGACGTAAATCGTAAAGTCACCTCTCTTACGTAGCTTGTTTATCCCATTGACGCTATATGGCTATGAGATGTGTTTCCGATTTTGTGATACCTTTTGCTCATAGATTAAGTTGTGAAACATAACATGTGGACTAGAAGTCTACGTATAATACCTGTTCTGCTATGATACCAGGAAGAATTTGAGCTTGTGTGACAGAAAGGAGCAGTACTTCTAGGTCTTTAAGAATCCTTATAAAATTGAATTCCCATTTATTTTACATGTAAGTTTTGTACATTTTATGAATTCTAAGTGTTATGCCATCGAAAATTATTACGCTTTCCTGGATTAGGGAAAGTTTTACGGGTTTTAGTTTAAGTGAGTTAGCAAGCATGGATTCTTATCGATGTCCTTGATGTTGCGCAGGACATAATGCTTAACGTTGCATTAATGGAAGAAATTGTGAATGAGTGGCATATTTGAATTCAGCAGGTCAAGAAATATTTTGCACTTCTTGTTAATAAACGAACCAACTAACCTCTTCTTCTACTTAGTGAAGATGTTTATATCAGTTGTATATAATGACGTACACAAAAGTGGTCGATTTTCCTAGATCACAATAAAGATTTTCCCTCCGTAGCGTTTTCACTCTCATGTGACCAACCTTTGACTCCACCCAACCTGTATCAGTTCTCTATGTGACTGGCCTGAAAAACAATTTAGGGACACAAAGCGAACTAATGAACGATGTTATTGCCGATGTGTAATGAAACGGTGTTTCGTATACCGTCTCTATTGAAGAGAGATACACAAGGAAAGTTTAAGCCAATACAACGTAATTCTACATTTTAGAGTCCGGGTTCGATCCCAGGGACCCGCATGTGGTATTCGTGGTGGACGAAACGGCGTCAGGGCGGGTTTTCTCCGGGTACTCCGGTTTCCCCCGCCATCTCATTCCACCGGTGCTCCATCTTCATGTATCATCAGTGTCACCGCCTGCGTTGCCGTAGTAGTAAAAGCGGGCGTTAAACACTACAACAACAACAACAATACATTTTAGAGTAAAGGCTGAAAAATTATTTGCGTGTGACGACATCTATGACATTCAGATAGGATCCTTTATCAATGACATTGAGACGAAGGTTAAAATTACTGCCTTCAGAAAACAATAAAAAGGCCGACAGTAAAGTAGTGTATCATGAAAATGAAGCATTTAAGTGTGTTCAGGGAACCTGCGATGAAATTCGAATGTTCTATATTTTCATAGGTATAAAACTAACATGTGGCACACTTAAGGTGTTCATGTTAAAAATTATCTAACACAGTTCCAGCACAATCTGTTTTGTAGCTTTGAGGGACTTAATTTTCAATGTATTTACAATGCAAAAATACCTTAATATTCAGCACACTCCATGCACAACAAAAACTAAAAAACCACAAAAGTTGTATTATTTTATAAACTCTAACTGCCCAAAAAACACAATCAATCTCTGGCAATAATTATTTTTGAAGTAATTAACTTGTTGGCTTTGATGGACATTGAAAATATATTTAAACCACTTTTATGTATTTAATTTTTTAAAGCTAAACAGCTTTTTAGATTTTGAAACCAAGGATGAAATCTTAAGTCACAAATGGAGTACATGCTGGAAAAATTAAACCACAGCACAAAATATAGTGCGCATGGAACAAATAGTGCATTTAAAAATGTAAAGTCGAGAAAAACCAACTTTTCTACACCATGCATCACGTTCATTAGCCAGATTACCTGTTTGTCACACCTTCCCTATTTTGTGTAGTAGTCTCTCTCCCTATATTCATCGCTTAAGCACCCCATTCCGCTGAGTTCGGTTGTTTTTGAGCGCTTTTTAGCTCATATTTTGTTCAAATACTATCGAAAATTTAAACAGAAAAGGGATGTTTATATGTAGCTCACACGGCATTTGAGGCCTGTACACTACACCTTTAAAAATGGCTGAATCTAAAAAATTTCACCATCAACCTATGACTGATGGTTTGGGAAACATTTATGTTCATAAACCTAAAAATTGTCAATTTGATAATTTTTCAGTCATTTTTCATTTCCAGAGTCCCTTAAAAAGACAAAAACCAGACATTCTTAGCTCGTCTTTACTTATGCGTTTTACTTTATCTTATTTTCGTTCTATAATACTACGAAGCCTTAACGATACCCCGCTACTGGGAACATGATAAATTATTTATGTTACGTTTAGATAGTTAGGCATGTTTTTGCCGGAGGTAAGACACACTGCCAATCCAGTGGCTAGAATTAAGCCTGAGGAACAGAGGTCGCCTTTGCAGAGCATGGGACTAGGTTACTCAGTAGTATCACAAAAACAGCTATGTTCCCTTATGGGTCACTTTTTATGCACGTCAGTATACATGTTGTTCTAAGGGAAATTATCGATGAAAACCCACGTTGTACAAGCTGAAGTCAACTTTAGTAAACGGTCCTAAGTTTACAAGCCTATTCATCACTCGCAGCAGCCCTGTCTGTAGGGAAGTGGTCCGAGTGGAGATGTTAAACCTGTATTTTAATCCTGACACACATATGTTTAGCATATGCTTAATAACTATGCCTGTGCACTTCATACGAAGTACCATATTTCCAAAACAATCTCTAATCAATTATTTTCCGATTTTCGACGCCGTACGAGTAGGTACTTTAATACATAGCAATATTTTGGCATGCCAGTATTATGTTTTTCCCTAGAAAATAATAGGGCCATGGCTTAGTATTTTTAAACATGGTAAAATGTTGCTGTGGAGGAAGTAGAATTATTTTCATTTACGTTTAAGAGAAGTACTGCATGGAATGTTGTATTCGACGCAATGTAGAATGTCATTTTCCGTCTAAGTTAAACAGGAAGTATAACAATTATGAATAGATAAAATTCTACAATATTTTCTGAATAATTTTATGTATATTTTATTAAACAAAAATAAATTTAGGGTGTTTAATGGACTTTGAAATTATATCTTCAAAGCTCCAGTCATAAACTGTCAGAAAATGATTGTAAAGTTTTGCATTTGTTACATTGAGTGTATTACATTTTCCTGAAAACTTATTTTCGTAACACAGATTGTGACGCAGAGCGATGATCCAGGGCTACAAAGAAGTCAGCGTCGGACAGTGGAAACGGTAAAAAAGATAAGCCGCGCGCTCGCCCAGCTCTAAACATAAGCGCTATCGTCAAATAACTGGAACCTTCTGGATATTTCACCTTTTCGAACATTCCAGAACTATGGGGAAATTTCTAATGGTTATGCAAGTGAGCGCTCTCGCACATTGAGCCGATGGAGTTAGTGAATGTGTTTCTGCGGCGACGTAAAGTGTCGAACTCCGAGACAGTTGGTGACAACTGTAACAACGTGCAATTGGTGTTGTAACTGTAAGGGATTGAGGACTTCCTGTGTTTGGCATCCCAACGAGTGAACCATCCGAATGAAGAGGCTACGTTGGGAGTGTTTTGTTACCCCACTAAGTCGACCCAAAGAAAGTGAAGTGAATGTAAAAACAAAGTGAAATGGCAATGAACATTTGAACTAGTTCACATTTGTGAACTGACAGTTTAAAAATGTGGAATAACTCATAATATAGAACATACGCCGCAGTGTCTCCCACCTCTGCCTACTACAGGTGTCATTAGTGGGGTGTACTGTAGGGTGGGACGTAGTCAGCGCTTCGAGTCCTCTCGGCCAGTTATGCGGCCTTCACGACCTGATTCTAATTACTATAATTATTAAATTTCTTTCTGCATTTCATTTATACTAAACATACTATCCATTAAAATTGTCTTAAATAACTAAGAATTAAAACAATTAATGATTAAGTTATCTTATATTGGAAATTAATCTTAGTCAGAATTAAATGAGGTATCGCGAATATGTGAAAAAGAAATCGCCTATGCCCTTGCATTGCCTTATGGGCAAAATCACTTATTGCATACAGATTTTATTACCCGTAACCTGTGATCTATAAATGCCCTTATTTTTGTCTCATGTTATATTAGCCCAACGTTGATAAAACGCATCTTAATTATGCTTAATGCATGTACTTGGAAACTTTCCCTGAGATATCTTTAAAACTTGCAGTGAAAGCTAAATGTAAAATCTGTCACTTTTTACACCTACCGATTGCCTTAAAACGATTTTGTATATTAGTTACTCCAATTTTTCTAAGCTCTTGCTCTATATAGAGATTGATATTTTGAAAAAGTGTCTATATGGTATACATAGACAAAACTGCTATGTATTTCGATCCTCTAATCAGTCTAAGGAGAACTTTTATTGTGACGTCGGGAGCGGCATAAAACAAAGGACTGTAGTGACTAAGGTACTTCACACCAGATGCCGGGCCGGCGAGCTGGCAAAGGCGTTCAAGGTTAGGCTGCATCGTGCAACTGTTTGTGCGTACGTGACTAACAACAACGCAAGCGGCTGCACAAAAGGGGATTTCTCCCGAGCTTTTGAGAACAATCTGGCCACGTGATCGCCGGCGTGTCTGTAGAAGTCTAGAAAGGTTCATGTGACGTCATTCCCTCTATATAAGGTGGCGAGGAACAGCAGAGGAGTGTGTTTACGGTTACAGACATGAATTGGTCAGTGTGTCAGTGAGTGCGAGGCAGTTGTGCGTGTGTGTCGTCGTGAAAGACAGGTCGAACGCGGTGAAGAAGGTTCTAACGGGCGTCGAGTAATTCTAACATCGTAGTTAGTGTATGAAAGACCTAGAAAGTGAAGAAAGACCGAAAGGACCCAGTAAGGTAACTAGAAGTAAAAGCTTGAGTTGTGTCAGCCGGAAAAACTGTAGATTGTGTTAAGTCGTGGTAAAATTTTAGAAGACAATAAAGTGATAAAAAAATAACTGGACTGATTTTGTCATCTTGTGACACTGGTGTCGGGAGTGAGATTCATCAAATTGTGATTTTGTCGCAATATAGAGGAACATGAATATTTTCTAAACTGCATAGGTACAGTAAATTTGCGAGTTATTTCTGGACATCTTGTTTTAAGAAGTTCCTTATAAGTTCGAAATCACAGAATACAGAACTTCTGCAGCAGATTTAGTTTCTGCTTTATTGCGCAGATTTACAACGCAAATATTTAAATGAATGCCAAGTTAAGTTGATAATTAATAAACACCCTGTCTAATATTCAACATCCCTGTACTGGTAAATATTTGCAAAAGAATGGGACAAGAGGAAATGGGAAATGGACTACCAGCATAGGGGACAAAAGAAACAATAAAATTGTGGACTTCAAGAGACATATGTAAACATGAAAAGAACCGAGTGTTGTGTGTGCATAAAACACTATTGGTCAAAGAGAGATGTGGTCGCTAAGAGATCCCTGAGAGGTTTAGAGTGAGACTTGGCAACGAAAAGATAAAAACAATCTTCAGGCAGAATATGCAATATAGAATGCTACAGGGAGATGGAAGAAAGGTTTAAGAAAAGAGGCTAAGGATGTGAGGAAGCATATCGAGAGCGAAGCGCGATAGATAACAAAGAATGAGACAATCTAGATGGCATGCGACAAAGTGATGAAATACCAACACACACAATATTATGTGCATCTCAAAAATATGAAAATATTTTAACGGTCATATGGATAGGTAATTTTTAACATCCCTTGCTACATCTCCAACGAGACGAATGAAATTCTGATGACTGAATTTTCTGATAATCAGGGATTAGTAGAGTTAAGCGTTTACCAAAATGTTTATACTTAGAACAAAAGAAAGCATCAAAACTGGCCTGTTCGGGCAGTGCATCCAACTGATATTCTATCCCGGATCACTAGACAGATCACTAGGAAAATCTTGAAGAAATTGATTGTTACGTTAGTGCAAGTACAAGGGTTTTCTTATTAGTAGACCATTTTGATTCTTAACGTAACAAATAACGCTAGTACGAAACGCTATGGAAAACAGCTTTAATAATTTGTATTATTTATATTTGAAGTAAATGAATAGACTTACCTCTACACATATACACAAAATTACCTATTCTGTAAATACAGTTTGGATGCAGGCTAAACGCTCGTTCCATAAGTCGGAGAGATTCATGATCCCAGGTTGACTCTATGGAAACTTTCGTGAAACTAAAAATAGTAACGTGATTCTGGAAGGGTGTAGGCAAAGTATGTTACCTCTCTTTTTAATTTACACGGCTTATTTTCTTAAGGATAATCTGTGGATGAAGCGACGCAAGTGCAAATCAGGAACCGGAAAATAACTGATGCAAGTCAATGCACGATGGTTGAGGAACGGCCCATTATGTGATTCACAAGTGAAGTTTCAGCAAATTCTGTGAAACAATTAACTCACTCCAGCACCGAGGTACATACCTGGATTTAGAAGAGTTGACCCATATATAACTCAAATTATTTTAAGTTACTACTGAAATCTGCAGCTCCGCCATCTCTAAACTTTACGTTTATATCCTCGTCTTCTATAAATCTTTCCACTTGACTCAGAAGTTACTTTCGTGTTTTCAAAATATGAGAACCGTCCTACTGAGGTGTCCATGTTCTGGCGTTTGTATACTGTTAAGCTTATAATAACCATAATAATGTTTATAATAATAGTTGATTGGGTCGTCTCCTTGGCGCGGCGGTAGCATTGTTGCTTACCAAGAGAAAAATTCGGGTTTCATTCTCGGTACCAACGTGGGGATTTTCTCCGCCTGGGAGACTTGATCAGGGATGCACTCTGTCTCGTTAGGCCTCTGAGGAGACAATTGAACAGTTATTTGATGAAACAGTAGCGGCCCTGGTTGGTAGACCGCATAACCGGTCGGAAGGGACCGGAGCGCTGACCAAGTACCATTTTCCACTACTGCACCCCACTCGTGACACCTGCGGTGGGCAGAAGTAGAGGACGCAGCGCAGGGCGGTAGGTCTTTGTCCGGAAGGGGCTGTTTTGCCTTGTATTATTATTATTATTATTATTATTATTATTATTATTATTATTATTATTATTATTATTATTATTATTATTATTATTATTATTATTATTATTATTATTATTATTATTATTATTATTATTATTATTATTATTATTATTATTATTATTATTATTATTATTATTATTATTATTATTATTATTATTATTATTATTATTATTATTATTATTATTATTATTATTATTATTATTATTATTATTATTATTATTATTATTATTATTATTATTATTATTATTATTATTATTATTATTATTATTATTATTATTATTATTATTATTATTATTATTATTATTATTATTATTATTATTATTATTATTATTATTATTATTATTATTATTATTATTATTATTATTATTATTATTATTATTATTATTATTATTATTATTATTATTATTATTATTATTATTATTATTATTATTATTATTATTATTATTATTATTATTATTATTATTATTATTATTATTATTATTATTATTATTATTATTATTATTATTATTATTATTATTATTATTATTATTATTATTATTATTATTATTATTACTATTATTATTATTGTTATTATTATTATTATTATTACTATTATTATTATTACTATTATTATTACTATTATTATTGTTATTATTACTATTATTATTATTATTGTTATTGTTATTATTATTATTATTATTATTACTATTATTATTATTATTATTATTATTATTATTATTATTATTATTATTATTATTATTATTATTATTATTATTATTATTATTATTATTATTATTATTATTATTATTATTATTATTATTATTATTATTATTATTATTATTATTATTATTATTATTATTATTATTATTATTATTATTATTATTACTCGACTTATTTAATGACGCTTTTGACTAGCACTGTCATTTCAGGCCTTCCTCAAGCAGTACTAATAGTGGTGATAGTAAACACAATTAGAAACGGTATTTTATTATGATTATTACTAATGTGGCATCTAGATCATTGTGGAGTAAGTAGTTACTGAAAATGAAAAATGCATTGAAATCAAAGTCCTTTCTTTATAATTTTCCAACGAGGTTCAGTTCTTTAGTCCATATTACACAACTCAGCCACATTTACAAGTATTTAGTGGGGGTGATTGTGTTACACTTAAGTTTCCAGTCAGAATTGTCATAGTATAAACACTGTGCATTTTAACATTCTAAGTCGTTTCTCGCTCGTAAAGGTATCCACAAGATCGAGTTGCTAATACATGTTACATTTTACTGCCCACCTCCAGATGTTAACACGAATCAGACAAGGATTCATTAATTCTGCCCCACTTTCACACCGAATAGAATATCACTTATTCCTTTGTGCTTTGATCTTGGAAAACTCATCAAAACAATCATAGACATAATGCCTTGGTGAAAACTAGCGTTATTTCAATAAATGTTGAAAATTACAAATGGAAAACAATACACAAGTATTGTAATATAGGGGAATGGGTCAATTTGTTTGTAGTCAAGTACACATGGGAGTCGTTCAACACAAGTACCAACGCTGGTTTGTGCGAGTCCTCCCAGAGATCTATAACCACATTAATGATCAAAAGCTATGAAAACGAACCACATGTAGGTAAAGTTATTTAGCTTCGCATGAGCAGCAAATGTGTCATGTTCCGGGACTTACACGACAAGCGAAAGAAGTGCTTCCAAGTGTGCTCCTGCGATGACAAGGGAAAAGGGCACACAGTAGCCCAGGAATGTAAACTATCATTAATTCAAAACAAGTCCTCTCGACAGGTAACATGGAAGGTTGCCGGTTTCATTCACTTTACTACCGAAAAAAAAGGTTCTACCTCGTAGAACACATCCAAAACAAGAGTATCCAAACAGATGGAAGCGGGCTCTGGAGAGAAGGTCAAAACAACGCGTAGAGTGATTGACACATTTGGAGTGACGTGTCAGTAACACGCTGACATACATGTCGGGAGTTTCAGTCCTGCTTCATCATTCACAACAATGCGGGTAAGGAACAAGTGCAGTGGTCAGTCCCCATGGCGGTTTGGTTAGCACGTCTGCACAAGCTTAACTTTCACTAGCAACATTTCAAGATTACCAATTATTGCATTCTACCAAGCCAGACACGGTACCAAATTCAGTCATGTGCTTTGTGAGGAGTGCTCTGTTTAGCCATATGAACCCTATGCCGCTGATATTGGGCAAATATGACACCAAGCTCATACATTTGTTTGATGATCCAAAAGTTGAAACAATCGGTTTAGAGGCATTTTACTAAATATAGCATAGCTTGCAGATAATGTGATTGACATTTACGCTGAAGCATCAGTCGAAATATTACTGAAGAGTTATTCTCTTTGAGGTCATATTCACCACAAGATGGTTAGGACTGCAAACATTTTTGACAGCTAATGTGCTTAACCAAGAGTCAGAGATAGAGCATTCCTTTATGTGACCCAACCACTAAAAGCGGCTCCAAATCTCTAATGTACAATATTTGCAGTACCTATTGACTTCATACGTTGACCTCAAGTCGTATTCTGTCCAAGTTGCAGGAATCATTTGGACACACTTTTGTGGAAGTCAGTTTAATGAAAGCAAAATCGTATGAAGGTGACTCTCAAAAAGATCCGCATCTCTTTGATAAGTAGCCATTGGCGAATGGTATGAAAGATAACCTGTGAGAATCTTCCATGGCCCTAAAAGCCTTAATGCAAACGAATAATAACCTCGAGACCAAGAGTGAAAAACTCACGAAGGTTATTTTGGAAACAACGTAGTACCTATATGTAACTGCAATAATTGCAATAAGAGACCACAACTGCTGTGATCGTACAGATATTCTTTGTTTAGTAGTGTAATGTTTTAAACAATAAAACATTTTATACTAATTATGTTTAGAATTTAGAGCAGTAATTTAACTGTACAGATAAACGGCGTTATACACTATTTAAGTAAATGGCACAGGAGTGATTCAGGGTATATTGAAATCACGTGGAGAAAGCAATCTGGAGAAGATTGTACAATAGAAAGACGGTGCCAAACCAAGCACTTTGAGGTTAAAAACAAGGGATCGCAGATAGCACCAGCGTGGTGAAAACTTAACTGAAATATTGATTTATAAAATCTATTCATTTGCCAGTCAAAATGAAAAGTAAGTCACACAAGTGTACACGTAGTGTCTGAACTAATGAAAACTGGTACACTATGTGCTGAACAGAAAAGTGGTCGGTAGTACCGCACCACCCAATAGACATTACAATATAAATGTGGTATTGAACATCAAACACACCTAACGCCCGGCTTTGTTTACATCTGAAACGTGTTAAAGAGATTTCACAATCGGAAACACAAACATAATTGATATAATGTTGATGCAAGTAGCGTAGTAGAAAACGTGTGCGACTCCTTGTTGCTGTTCTCAAAATGTTCATTTTAGAACTGGCTTTCTACTCTACACTTTTCGTTTCTAAGCATCAGAGAAATAAGACTACAATTTTTACTTTGTTTTCTTTTTCCTTTTTCTTTTAACCTAGATTTGATATTATTTCACTTCCAAGCTTCATACTTCGCTCTAGATATATGTTTGCTAATGCTATATGTTTTGGGAGTTTGGACTTATCGGACCGGCCCCATAGCGCAGTAGTAGCATACCTACCTCAGGCGCGGGGGACACAGGTTGGATACCCGGCACCGGCATGGGGATTTTTCCCCACTGTAAGGTCTCGTCCGGGGTGCACTCAGCCTCGTGATGTGAATTGAATAGCTATCCTGATAGAAAGATAGCATCCCTAAAAGCACAAAGCACAAGCAGTCACCTTAAGGTCTATATAGGAGAGGCATCCTAGGGAGTATTTTATTATTATTATTATTATTATTATTATTATTATTATTATTATTATTATTATTATTATTATTATTATTATTATTATTATTATTATTATTATTATTATTATTATTATTATTATTATTATTATTATTATTATTATTATTATTATTATTATAATTATTATTATTATTATTATTATTATTATTATTATTATTATTATTATTATTATTATTATTATTATTATTATTATTATTATTATTATTATTATTATTATTATTATTATTATTATTATTATTATTATTATTATTATTATTATTAATTATTATTATCTCAATGAAAAAGCGCACAATTCATGCCCTCCAAAAAGTTGCACATTCGTGAATATGCAACAGCATAAACGGATAAACACGAACTTATAACACCGCATATCACTTATAACACTTGCAAATCCTCGCAAAGCTGCAAGTTCAAGTGCAGGAAAGCTACTAAGGTATAGATCGCTAGGTACCTCTAGGTAGACGTCTATGATAGCGATTATCAGCCAAGATTTAACTCACTCAGTAAAGTGAAATATGGAGAATGCTTTTGAAATAACGAACAAAGATAACCGTGGAACGCATGCAAAACAGTCGGTCACACTGAAGTGCCCATTTCTCACGAGTAGAAAAGGATTGTTTTGAACTATACACCTATTTCGTTTTATTTATGTATTTATTTAGGGCCAAAAATACTACTCAGACTTTGATAAAATGCATTAGCCCTAGCATTGCTAACCCTTATTTCATAACTTAGATTACCAAGTGTGTGTGTGTGTGTGGAGGGGGGGGGAGGTGGCACTCTATGACCACCAGTAGTAACAATATGTTTGAGCAATTTTTAAAACAAATTTATTTTAAAGTTGAGTATTATATGTTGTCATGTTCACAAAGATAATATTTAACACTGTTTAGCCATTAGGTTTTTACTTTTTTACATGAATATCATTAGATATTATACCAATCTTTATTACTACCAACGGAGGTGACCACCACTGATAACAAGGTATCTCAGCCATTTTCAAAACAGATTTACTTTAAAATTGGATATTTTATCCTGTCAAGCTTATAAAGGTAATATTTAACTCTAAATATTCCTTTTTTCCTTTTTATGTGAATCACATTATACTGATGGGACAGTACTTTATGACCACCTTGACATTTAATTTTTTCTCAAAGAGACCAACAAGGAAAAATTTGAAACAAATACGCAATTCACTAGCAGCAACAGTGATTGACAATAATTAACTGTATGTCTTTAATCAAAACATTAAAATCTAAAATTTAAAAGATTACAGAAGGTGCGCATAAGGTACCCCCTGTCCCTTGGTAATGCGAGGATTAATGTAGACGGTTTTGGACATTGTGCGCATACTACTCTATTTTCTCCTTTTTAGGCCAATTTTAAAGGATTTGGCAGAAGTTTTTTAACACGCGTATGGCTGTTATGTTGTGCAATGCTAACTCCGTGTGTGTGGGGTACTCCTAAACATCTTAGATTTTTTGCAGATTCGCCATATAAATTACCCTTAGTTGTTTGATACTTTCAATTGCATTTGAAATATTTAAACATTCTTGGAAATATCACGTATGAAATAGTAATTCAGAGCGTGCTATTCGACTAAACACTGTACATTTTAGAAGGCACTCCTTATGAACCAACCTCACTTTTGTACCAATTTGAATCACCTCTCAAACATATCAGTCAATTGTCTCCAAACTGCAAGGCATTCGTTTGGGCGCGTGGCCGTATTACGGAGAATTTCTTGCCCTGCATTGCTCCGTTTCAAACCGGCTCTATTCCTTCGCACTTTCACTCCTCTCTGTATGACGCTGATCTGTTGATGCGAAGTGCGTGCTGTACAGAGATTGATACGTTCTTACATCAGATATTTTAGTATTACAGTGTGTTAGTCGTGTCTTAACACCAAAAATTCCACGCACTTCACCGCATAACCTTTTCGTTTATGATTTCGATTGAAAAATTTCTGTATAGAAGTGAGACTTATAGACACGGATCCGCTGATGTTCTACAAAGACAAATGGTTCGTAATCTTATGAGTACATTCAATATCTTTTGAAAAGAAACCGAACGTAAATAAATAAAGTTAATCGCGTGTTCTTTCTCGATTACATGGAGGAAAGGTAAAACAAGGTCCAGATATGTATGTGTGAAAGTTTGAACAGAAACCAAGAACATCACAAAACTTGGTTTTGAATGCCTCTCAACTTTTAAAATTAAAACCCTAAAAGACAACTTAGTTTAGGAGTTGCAACTACCCGATAATGGGATCGGAGTTTATTTCTGCTATTGGGTGTTGAATAATGTTAATGGTTTCTCTA
Source organism: Tenodera sinensis (assembly GCA_030765045.1). Taxonomy (NCBI): domain Eukaryota; kingdom Metazoa; phylum Arthropoda; class Insecta; order Mantodea; family Mantidae; genus Tenodera; species Tenodera sinensis. Next base: position 172,467,551 of record CM060962.1, on the reverse strand, counting down.
GTAACTCGCGTTGCGGGCGAAGTATAATTTGTTTGCATGGCTATAAATAATTGAGTTTTAATGCACATTTTCTTAAAAGCTATGAGAAGTGTGTGGTGTCTCAAGGACATAATTTCCAACATCTTTTATGACAAAAGAATGTGGTTATTGTGGTTATAATTTGTATCAAAGTCAACGACTTTGAACTTAGGGGCTATGAACATACAATAGCGCGGGCAAATACCGTGCTTTCCGGTGGCAAGGAACCTTCGTTAGTCCAGACACACGTACAAACGAAGGCACTCTACTATACAAGAAACGTCATCTCCATAGGCGAAGGGGATCATATGTTTCGTCTGTACACCCCTAAAAACTGGCACTAATATGTGTATTACATAGTAACTAGCGCACCAGAAAATGGATATACTACAGTACTTAACAAGTTTGTCCGACCTTCAGTCGGAGGGTGCGTTAGCGAGTGCCTGTGACGTGTAAAATCACAAGTGGACAGTCAGTATCCAGTGACGGACACAAAGCCGATTCCATGGCAGTTTCTAAGTCATAACTTGCATTTTCTGGAATGCAACCAGAAGATCTTTTCATCCTGTGTGATTTTTTCAGAAATGGTAAACAGTAAGACACACACAAAACTTTACTAAATAAAAAATATGGATCTCATTAAGACATAGAATTTATGTCAAATACTTCGTCTTTCCTTTGAACGGACCATTTCCAAGATATTATTTATTATTTGTTTGAATTTGCCAATATTAATACTTCTCTCAAACATGAATATGTTATTCGTTTTCCTTTATCTCTTGACCTTGGAAAAAGAACGGAATTTCAAAGGCATGGCATAGCAACCAACTCTTAATAATTTCACTATTGCTTAAAGCATGCTGTATTCCCATATTCCCCTTGCAGCTACAAGAAAATTAGCAATAACATAATCACTGAAATGCTTATGCCGATTAAAATGTAGTAGGTAGAGAAATAAGCACTTGCAAGAATCCCATATTCCCCTTGCAGCTACAAGAAAATTAGCAATAACATAATCACTGAAATGCTTATGCCGATTAAAATGTAGTAGGTAGAGAAATAAGCACTTGCAAGAATAGTTTTAATATGTAAGAGTGAGTATAGCTCTACATATACATATTTGCGAACAGAGTTTCTTCAAATTGAACTATATTAAAAGTCTGTATCACAATTGGACTTCGTCGCCGAATTCTTAAACGTAAGCAGTACCAAATAATGAACAGATGTTTATCGCATGAGATTTGAAGGTGCTTTGGTGAATAAAACACAACGTACATACACCAAACCGCCACTGCAACACAATGCACGTCTGAGTGAGTGGCTCAGTCCACATAAAGTGGATGGAGGTAAATCCAACCTCCCCTCTTCGTAAACGTTGGAGAACACTTTTACACGCGTTTAATTAATCATTATCTAGAGTCTGCTCAAAGCATGCATTCTATCCAATAGATAATCGAACTGCACCAATGGCCTATTACGCGTGGTGAAGGTGCCATCCTTCTTTGAGTGACAAATACTGAATTGCTTGAGCCAGGGTCTCTCAAAGCTTTATATCGCACCGTGTGCAATCCAAGGTGCAGAGCTTCCTTGCACCATACATCGCGGTGACTCGATTAAACTCGGCTCAGCTCGCGCGCTGTAGGGTGAGAAAGCGAAAAAGGGGACGCATGTCCTACATAAGGGGAGGGTAATCAGGTAAAGGAAAAAAAGCAGTAACCTGCTCCAAGCCGGAAGCTTAAATCACAGTGAGAACTTTCTGTTAACCTCATCTGCAGTGCAGTAATTACATGTTCAAGAAAATCGTATGTCGAAAGACCCTATGACAGAGTACGTATATGGTAAAATCACAGGGGGCGCTAGAGAAGAACAAGGTTGCTTCATTCTGGAAAAGAGCATTTGTGTCAAAATGAGGTTTGTGCCTGTGCTTTCTAGATCATTAAAACAAAACACCAGATTTGGCATTAAAAACCAAATTAACCACTTTAACGCTGCGCATCGCATGTAAATATTAGGCAGTGAGGAAGGAACAGCTCTGAAAAGTGAGGAAGGGGGATGACAAGTAAACATTTGCACCGAGATCAAATTTACGTAATCGCATTGTGCACTTTGCACCATACAATGCACCGGTGCATGCACGCTGAGAGGTCCTGCCTTTGAGCAGCAGGTTAGAAAGAAGACTAAGTGCCTACGAGCGACAGAGTTGACGAGGAGTTCTCACCATCTTTGACCAATCAAGGATGTAAGTTGCTGGTGCATTTAGGCACTTCCCTTATTTTCTATGCGAATATTGATTAACTGATTTAATGTAATAACGTGTAGCCTATTTTTCTTTAAATAGTGTACTCAAATAGAAAAATTTTATTTTTTAAATTGCGAGGATAATTCGAAAAGAAACTAAAATTCTGATGTGTTAGACTCACATTACTTTCTCTACTCTTGTACTAACCATTCCTTAAAACTCTTATTCCTATATCTTCGTGCTAGTTGAGATAATCATTTGCGGAAAGTATCTCATTGCCTATATCCTTGTATGTGCAAGGGGATTATGAGAATACAGTAAGCTTTGAACGACAGTCAAATGTTTAAAGCTTTCAAGTTCCGTTTTCTTTGCATAGTTAACATATAAAAACGACGTTGCATTTGACAGAAGTGTAAGATCTCCAAAACTCACACAAATAACGAGGAATATCTCCAAAATGGTTCAGTCTACAAGAAAATTTATTTGGCCATTAATTGTGTTGTCTCAGATCTACATTTTTGTATAGTAAGATTTGGTCTGTCTTACGGTTTACCAATTACGCAAAAGCCTTCCAGAGTAAATAGGATTACAAGGGCTATAGCCATAAAATTTAAGATATACATTTTATTTGCCATAAAAATATCTCAAACATATGGCATTTTAAACAAAATCGTTAGAGCCATTGTCAAGAAAATTAAAATTTTCGAAAAATGTTCCATATAAAGGGTACTTTAGCGTGGAGGAATTGTTTTCAAAATCTTCGTGTCGCCTCCTTGAAAAACATTCAGCTTAAATACCAACTTTGGTTTTTAACCGACTTGTCGTTTTTGAGTTATATTGTCTACAGACTGACAGACACACAGACACACAAAACATGGACCTTTTTCTAAAAATGCTTTTATTTGGATTCAGGGGGCCTCAAAACATATATTTCTGGTGAAATCTCGACATCCAATTTTTGGATGGAATACAATACTTCCTCTACTTACTATACGTAGAAGAGAAAGTAAAAATACTCTCCAGTTAGGTTTAAGTTGGTGATTCACTATATACTGTAACTGTGTTCATGCCTAAAGGAACAGTCAACTGCGTATTGCAGCTAACGCTGGGATATGTACGTAACAGCGGTATGTTATTAAACGCCATGCAAATCATAGTTAAGAGAACCAAATTGTGGTAAATAATGACAAATAAATTTTACCCCACCTTCTGACAAATAATGCATGAATCGTGCACAGAACTACAGATACGCGTATTCATAACACAATGCTAATAGCAAAAAAGTGAACGTCAATAAATCGTGGTGAATTGCAGAAACGGCGATTATCGTTGACACTGTTCAAAGTTTACACAGACACACTTGTCACAAAATGGCATATTAAACTGGATGAGGGCTGTAAAATTAGTAAAACCACTTTTAAAAATATACTGTTTAAAATAACCTTGTGGGAGTAGTGAAGCTTTTAGTTGCTAACTGAATATCCTAATAAATGGAAAGCAATAGATTTTTGGGTCTAAGAAATAAAGCTTTTTTTAAGAACAAAGAGAGAGATATGCTTAGAAGGCCAAAAATACCTAGATTGTCAGAACGGCTTTGATTGACATATATTGAGCACTTATTAAGATATATGTGTTAAAAATGCATTTGTATGAACAACTGCAATCGAATGGTAGGGCCAGCCCACTCCTGTGTGTAAGAATTAATTAAATGTCTGCATAAAAATATCTGTGATAGGGGTGAAACTAGAGGTGTACATTTCTGCGATTTTTACTGCGCGGGCCACCTTACGCAAAGACAGTAGTTTTCCTCAATGCTGGGCAGGTCAAGAAGAAAGCTAACTGACACTAACTACCAGCAACCGAGCGAGATGGTTCCTCGGTAACGTATAAGGCTCGGTTCAAGAGATCGTGGGTTCAATTTCCGTGGCTGATCTTCCTGGCCCGTGGTTTCTTGGGAGGTTTCCCCCCGTCACGAGGCGAATGTTCGGAAGGATAATTGCATCCTCCGAATTTCCTGTCCCTCTATTTTACCTTACTTCTCATTTCACTTCACTTTTCATTTGCTTGGTTATTTCAGGGTTCCAAGTGTCGGCTCTATTTTCGGTGTGTATGGTAACTATCCTCATCCTCCGAAATTGGGCGAAGACTCCGAGTCCCGGGGTCCCCAATTGACCTATAACAAGCAGAAGCGGGAAGAGTCGGAGTATAAGCCGAAACCGGGGAGTTCATATCTGTTGCTGTTAGGAATACTGACCTCTGCCGTAGTCTCTCTCTTTGCATCCTCTCAACTCCCCCCGCCCTACCAGGGCACCTCGTCAGGGGCATAGGCAAAGAGATCTTCCACATGTCGAGGTACTAAGCCCCCCCTTCCGAACCTTGTCTGCCCTGTCTATGTACAGCTGGATTCACCGTTCTTGGCCCCTGAAGGAAATAAATGTAAAGCTTGAAAGCGAGTTACTTACCAAGCCAGGTGACTGCAGTACAGTCCATGCAGAAAATGCCTCCACGATGTATCTAGCTTAATTAGTTATGCAAATGTGTTCGTATTAGCACATGCATCACTTCAGATATAAATGTATTCAAGTTGCTCAATACCAGATAAAGTGTCTTCTTCACTGGATACGTCATCAGTCAAACTATCACTGTCACTATCACTGCTATCTGCAACACCCTCGATTAAAAATTGTTCAATTGTATTCTCCATTATAATATCTTTACTATAATAGTGATTTTCTATTTCTTTTACATGTCGGCAAACATTTTGCCACTTTTCTGTATCTACTTTTTCGAACCGTGTGTAGCACAAACACTAGACATCCTTGAGTTTGAATGTGGTATTATGGCTACCGACCCACTGTTTAACATCTGCCCAGATTAGTTCAATTGGGTTTAGGTCTGGGTGACATGGAAGCAGTGTTAATGCAGTATGGCCGTTTTCCTCCAGAATTCTGTCCACTAAATACTTTATGTATTCAGATTTGTGAACTTTTATTAGGTCATAGAGCTTGGATTTAGTCATGTTTTCGTCGAATGCTATGCCTTTATCCGAGAGCCATGTTTTCATGGTTTCCTTCAAGGAATTTGAAGTTGCAGGCTTCTCCTCTTGAGTTTTATGAAATGGTGCATTATCAAACACAACTATGGAGTTTGGGGGAAAATTTGGAATAAGTTTGGTTTTTAACCATTTAACATAGTTGTTGGTGTCCATTTCATTATGGTAATCTCCCGATTTCTGACTTGATTTATATATAAGCAAGCCATTGCAAACAAAACCTTGTTCACCCTCCGCATGCACAATGATTAGTCTCTCACCTCTGGAAACCGGAGCAATGAAACCTGTAGTATTGTCATCAGTCCATCCCTTTGGGTTGGTGTGGCTACTGTGTACATATGTTTCGTCTGTGTAAATAATAGGTCTTCCTTCGCATCTATACTTTCGTATGGCTTTCAGATAGCATTCTCGTTTAGAACGAATGTCATGCTTTTCTATCAACAATTTTCTGTTTGTTTTGGTCTTTTTCAATTTGAAACCCAGTTCATTCTGTTTAAGGATGACTTGCTGCCCTGAAAGTTAATGCTTTCTCTTAAAATAATAACCAATTTAGCTATTGTAGGAGCACATTTTTCCTGAACATAAAAATTTTGAATCGTTCTTCTAACGACACATTTATCGAAGTCATCTAGATCCGTTACTCGTTTCGGAACATTGTGTTTTTTGCCTGGAGTTCCAAAAGATGTGTTCTGATTTTCATTTTGTTTGCGTTCTTGAATAATTTTTTCACTGTTCTTTCTGATACTCCTGCGGCATCTGATACGCGCTTTTGAACTTTTTGAATGTTTTTGAAAAATTCTTCTGATGTAAGCAGTTCTTTGCTTTTAGCTTCTTTCTTCATGTACGCCCATACATTTGCAACAATTTCTCTACTTTGACTGTGTAATGTTTTGGTCCCTAATTTAGAAAGTGCAGGTGGCATAATTGATTTATGCTATTATCAACGTGTTACAAATGCACTATATTCCCTCCTTGATCTGTCTTCAACTGCACACTGTAGTAAAAGTAACTCTGAATTAGCAAGATCTGTGTCTCAGAGCATCATTACCTTCCCCCTCCCACCCCATGTTGTGCATGGTTTCATTATCAGAATTATATGAGCTGATACAAGAGACACACACTATGGGTTCGCCTACAGGACTTGCACTCAAGGTCAGGGGCCAAGAACGGTGAATCCAGCTGTAACTGTGAATGTGAAGGTTTAGAAAGCGCGAGACAGGATTGGGAAACCCCCTCTATGTTACTCCTGACGACGACGAAGACTACTACTACAACTACTACTACTATTATATAATGGTTTACAGGCTAAGGGTTACAATGTACGCCCTTAGAATATAAGATGTAACTGCGTGTTACTGTTAGACATAGGTTAGTTTCCATCATCATCACCATCTCATCACGGATTAGGAATTTCCCTTCTTCCGGCCTCACGTTTCTCTCCATCTCCTCATGTGTCCTCCAACGTTTCTTCTATCAATCGGCTGGTACCTCCATTATAATATGCTCCAAATTGCTAATGAGATAAAAGTCATAATATTGGAGGGTTTCAGACTGTTTTTATTAGAATTCTTTTATCAATCACGTGGAAAAGCCTTTGTCGACGTTTTTAAAATACTTGATGATGATGATTATTATTATTATTATTATTATTATTATTATTATTATTATTATTATTATTATTATTATTATTATTATTATTATTATTATTATTATTATTATTATTATTATTATTATTATTATTATTATTATTATTATTATTATTATTATTATTATTATTATTATTATTATTATTATTATTATTATTATTATTATTATTATTATTATTATTATTATTATTATTATTATTATTATTATTATTATTATTATTATTATTATTATTATTATTATTATTATTATTATTATTATTATTATTATTATTATTATTATTATTATGACCATCATCATCATCATTATAGTTCTTTCTAATTATTTTACTTTCAATAATAGCAAGAAATGAATAATACTTTACACCCAGTGGAATAGATAAATATTTAAGGTATACCACAGAAAATACAATCCACTCTGTCATTTCTAAACATAAATATTAATTTTAGAAAAAAATATTACTTTCGCTATCATACACATAGTAAGTAGATAAAGTATTGAATCGCACTCATGAACTTGATATAGGGATTTCCAAGGAAGTGCATGCTTGAGACTTAGTGAATCCAAAAAGGAGCAGTTTTACAAGAAGCGCTGCCCGTGTGAGCGTGTGTGTCTATGAACAGCATAAAGAACGAAGGAAATTGCGGATAAATACCGAATTTTGTATTTAAAGCTCAGTGTATTTCAAATACACAACATAAACATGTTCAAAAACTCTTCCCACTCTCGAAATTTTTTATTTATCTAAAAGCTGCCTTCAACAGTTTTCATTAAAATTCCATATATTAAAGATATTTACATAAAAATGCGTTTCTTTAATGTTCCAGGAAGTAGTCTTTATTTGGAAGAAATTTGGTATCAGTGTTTTATAAATGATAAAGCATAAGAGATAAACAAAAATTTACTTCTCAAAAATGTTGTCATTCATTTCACACAGTTTCTTTCAAATAACTTGTTGACGTAGGTGATAGTTATTCTTTGAATATTTAATACCCTTTTGTCATTTTTGGCGTGGTTCTAAATATTTTACGAGTACTATAGATTTTGTTTATTTTATCTCCTCATATCCACAAACAAACGTATAATGGAACCATTTCTGCAAATTTAAAATGAGTATTTTATTGACATAAGATATATTAAATGTAACACATCAAGTTTTTTCAAACTACTGGTTTTTAAGAGAGTTTAATCCCTACGCTACGGTACCTAAGATCGGCACGAAAATCCGTAGATCCTTAGTTTAGCCCGAATGTACTTAATATACTACATTGGCAAAAAATACGCATTCAAAGATATCGGAATAAGTCATTACTTAATAAATAGAAAATTACAGTCCGGTTACTTTTCTATTACTTTATTATGTTCTAAACTTTTACCACAAACACACAGTTTTGTTCTCGTCGTTGACACAGTTTACAGTCTTTCGAGCTATCACAACTCACTAGTTTTACTTCTCATAACCTTTCTCAGACGACACATACGCACAGCTGTCTTGCACTCACTGACACAAAGACCGACTCGTATCTGTAACGGTACCTCTAAAAGCTCACTACCCTGCTCTCCTCTGGCCTCTATACACTGGGGATGACATCATATGGACCTTTTTGTCAAGTCCCACCCCCCCCCCCCCCGCACACACACACACACACACACACACACACGCACCGGAAATGACGCAGCTGGAAGTCTCGCGAAAGTTCTCGAAACCACTTTTTGTTTCTACTGCTTCGACTGTTGACAGTCACGTACACACAGAAGTCTCGCAGCCTGTCCTTGAACGTCTTTGCCCGCTCGCCGACCCCACGTGTGGTGTGAAACAGCTATGTCCCGTAAGTCCTTTGTTGTGCGCCAAGCCCGACGATTCATTGAATTTGGCTTTGTAGACTCGTCAAAGCATAGATTTATATGAGAAAGAAAGCCATGTCCTATTAAATATTAAAACTATAAGTGTAAACTTCTATATAAGGTACAAAAGACCACTTTTCTGCAAGGGCTCTACTATGTGATCACTTAAGGGCGTTTTGAAGTTAATACACGTCCATTTTATTTTAATAACGGAACATCTCATCATCTTAGTTTAAGTAACCAATATAACAAATATTGTTGAATACAATAATGTTATAAAATATGACCTGAGTTTGATGGACACGAGTTGCTGGCGCTCTTTTAAGTCCCGCTGTGTGATATGAAGCCTTTCCCCTGGAAACGTTGTGGTGGGATGTAGGTCTATAATTCGTATGTTTAAATTTAGGCTGGGAAAGTATGTTATTATGGAAGCTTAGACCTTGAGCTGGGCAACAATAATGAGTTTGTTAGTTCACTAATTAGCTCGTTGCCCTAACCGCAGCGCATGTGTATGCTCTATTTATCAGAATTTAATGAACATTCCGAATATAAAATCCATTATATTTGCTTGAAGAGCAAAATGTAATTCTTCGTAAACGTTTGGGTCTATTAAAATTTTTGTTTCTCTCGCCAATGAATGTGCACTGTTATTCATGTACAACGATCTATGTGGAAAGCTAATTTTGTACCAGTCCTGTTCCTCCAGATTATGAAAGTCTATTCCTTGCTTTATTTCTAACGTTTTTAAACCTCTTTCTTTTGAGAAATAGTGGCAATGAGTGCTAAAAATATACGAATTTATGAAGTTGTCGACACATTACAATAAATGGTAGATATAGACAAGGCACAGTATGACAATTTACTCTCTTAATTGCTTCAAAATGTTCGTACATGTTACATAAAAAGCTCCAATAATAATTTAGCGCAGCTTTTATATTTAGCACCCTTAACCCTCCGTTAGGCGCGCACCCTGCAAGATTACCCTTGGTCGCGCGGAGCCTAGTGGGCCTGCGCTATATACTTGTGCTTATATGCTTACATCTATTTTCTTAAACTTCATTTTTCCTTCATCTCCATGCTTAGCTTCATTTAACTTAAATATACATGGTTTTTATTGTTATTATCCTACTAGATAGATAAAATATAGATAAAATGTAGTATGTATATGTTGCAATTTATACTACACGGGGGTTCTAATGACCTAGCTGTCGACGGGCCCTTAAACCGTAATAATTCACTCACTCACTGTACTACACAACGTAGAAAGATAATAAACTGCTATGTTCAAATATATAACCTTTAATTTGAAATGTAGAGTCAATAATAATAATAATAATAATAATAATAATAATAATAATAATAATAATAATAATAATAATAATAATAATAATAATAATAATAATAATAATAATAATAATAATAATAATAATAATAATAATAATAATAATAATAATAATAATAATAATAATAATAATAATAATAATAATCATAATCATAATCATAATCATAATCATAATAATAATAATAATAATAATAATAATAATAATAATAATAATAATAATAATAATAATAATAATAATAATAATAATAATAATAATAATAATAATAATACTAATACTAATACTAATACTAATACTAATACTAATACTAATACTAATAATAATAATAATAATAATAATAATAATAATAATAATAATAATAATAATAATAATAATAATCATAATCATAATCATAATCATAATAATCATAATCATAATCATAATAATAATAATAATAATAATAATAATAATAATAATAATAATAATAATAATAATAATAATAATAATAATAATAATAATAATAATAATAATAATAATAATAATAATAATAATAATAATAATAATAATAATAATAATAATAATAATAATAATAATAATAATAATAATAATAATAATAATAATAATAATAATAATAATAATAATAATAAATTTATTGAGTGCCACGTCAGAACCACCTTGATGCAGTTGTGAACAGTTTTAGGTTTATTATGAATTAAACAAATTAAAATCGGGAAGAAGAGCACGCTTAACTGGTATCATCCTTCTTGCACAATTATCTAACAGTAATTGCAATTGCAATTGCAATTGCAATTGCAATTGCAATTGCAATTGCAGCAATCCCAAATTTAGAGTGTAGTCACTATGTCATAGTGAAAGAAAATGAAATAAAAATGCAGATGGATAAAATGTATTAATATCCTAAGAAGGTTTAAATCCCTCGTTCCCTGTTATTTGCTATGAATACTTCTAAGGAGTAAGTATGTATAATCACAAGCCAACTCTGCCGTCTCGCTCACTGCCCCCCCCCCCTTCCGTCCCCACCTTGAGCGTTGCGGGTAGTATGTGTATTGTGTCATGAATTTGTGACGTTTGGCGACCTTTGCTATATCAGACGTTCTTACCACATACAATACCAACGCGGTAGATCCTTTTGTAACCTTTACGCATGACTCTTTATCACTGACCTTATCGGTGATCATGTGTATATGAAACAAAGTGGTCTGGACACAGCGTTCTGTGCCAGAGTGCAATTTCAATATATAACCCCTATCGTGCAGTCCTTACCTTGCTTCCACGGCTAATGTTATCTGCTAATTCATCAACATTATCTAAAAAGCATTTATCATGTCAGACTGAAATGTTTGCAGTATGTAGATGAATACAATCTAAGTTCATTTTTATCAAATAAGGTCGTTTGTCGAGGAAATTCATTCTCTTAGTTATGCTATATTTTATTAACATAAATATGTCATCAATTGCTTTTTTTCAAAAATAGCCAACCCTTTTATTAACACTAATGTAGAATCTCAACATTGTTTAGGATTGTTTTTATTTGACAAAAATTAATCAGTTCTCTTTAATAGCTTCTGAGTAAACAGGTAATTTATTTAACAAAATGCAATTCACAAAAAAGCTCTTCAAAAGCCAAAAGTAGAGAAAACAAACTTGAATATATTTTCAAATAAATAAACTGCAATATTGGATCACACAGAAGCTGCCATGTTTGACAATAGAACCAATTTTTAGAGCAAACATTTGCCTAAAAATGGTCCAAAGTTAATATCTCCACTCCAAAATGAGTAAGAGTTACGATTTTCTTCTACGACTGGTAAAGAATTCACAGCAAAAGAAGGCAGATGGAGTACAATATTTAAAAATAATAAGTACTGTGCCTACAGCCTTAAAGTATGTATGAAACTAAGCAGGGGATTTCAGTTAATAAGACCACAAAAATTAAATGTGTAATTTTTAGTAAATTTCGTCATTTAGCCTCCCTTTCACTCGTCTTTTTTAGTTTGAAGCCGCACAGATCCGCACAGATCCTAAAATAATGATCTGCAAGTCCCTAACTTCTTGGTATTGGCTATTAGTTATTCAGCGTGCTTCAGAAGTAATAACTCAATTTTTTAAACAAATACTCAAGGCTTTCATTCTGTGCTAATCGAATACAGATGCCTGTGAATCGACTAATTGGAGTTCAGTGCAAGCGAGGCGAGTCTTGTCCTGTCAATAAACTAGTGGCACAGAATTTCTCACTCTATGTCGCTGTAATAGCATAAATCGTAAGAGCAAACGGCTAAATGCATACGTTCAATCACCATGCCCACAACATGATGTCATCATCGACATTGGATGATTAAGAACTGAGAATCATACCGTTGCTCGTGGACAGAGAAGGAATCGGGTTATGTTTAGATGCATTAATGGACTATCCAGTTCCGAACACTGTGTGGTGTTAAAATGTTCTTTGGAGAGACTGTTCTCCCTTTAGATAATGTGATTTTAACCTTCCTAATGCCATGGTACAGAATCTACTTAACTGACAACAGAGGGCCGATGTATAAATGTGTATATAATCGTATTTTATAACGCACTTTTTCTTCTTTGTGTATAGGATAGTATCCTGTTCATTCACCCTTTTATTCCTCGGGTCCTTTTACTAGACAATTGTTTCACATCCTATTAATGCGTTCTTTTCAGTATTTCCGTCGCTCATTAATAAACTTTCCTATACCTGAATTTAGCAATCTTCTCTAATTTCTGTATGTGTATTTTATCTAATAAAGATATTCCTTGAATTTTTCTTAATATTTTCAGATTGCATGTACTTAATAGCTGTTTTGTTTTGACTGCATCTGCTCTGGCTTCTGCTGCATAAGTTATGATTGGTCTATTGTTTTATAAATGCGGACTTTATTCTCCACTGCCATAGACTTATTTATCCAAATTATGTCTTTTATGCATCCTAATATCTTCGCTGACTTATCAGGCTGAGTTTCTTATTCTCAATTTAAAGTTTTGGTGGTTGCTATTAGAATATGTAAGTTATTAAATTTTCAAACCTGTTCAATAACTTTACTTTCCATTTTAATTTTCATCTCAATCGCTCTTTCGATACTGTTAGGCATTTAGTTTTTTGTGTGTTTATTTCCATATTATATTTTTGCCTTTATATTGAATTAATGTAATAATCTTTGCAATGCTACTTATTCTTCTGATATGAGGTCAGCATCATCTGAGTAGCATATTATATGAAATATTGTGTTTCCCATTTTGCATCCCCAATCTTTTGGCAAACCCTAAATTAATTTATCTATTATAAGATTAAAAAAGGAATGGACTTAAGGAATCACCTTGTCTAATTCCCTGACCAGGTGTTATTTCTTCAGTTTGTTCCTTTACTTTCATTCTTGTCTTGCAGTCTGTGCTGATCTCTATTATTGAAGTAATCAGTTGCGTTGATACGTCTTTTTCTTGCAACACACATATGCACTACATATTTTAATTTTACGCTATTGAAAGCTTTATTCAAGCCCAAAAATAATACAAAAAATAGTGGTTTACTAAATTCCCTCTATTTATCTATAATTTGTCTCAATTTATGCGTCCACTGTAGATATATTTTCCTTAAGCCTTGCTTTTCTTCTCTAATGTGTATTATTGTATTCAATTTATTATTCATAATTCTAGTAAAACCTTCGAAGTTCTGTTAAGTATCCGGAATAATTTTCCTGCTTTATGTTTCCTCCTTTCTTAAATATGGAAATACTCATACTTCATTTCCACTTCAAGATGTAACTTCACATTGCTCGCAGTCCCCAGGATGACGTGCTAACATTTAATATACAATAAATATGAAATAATCAATAATACATATAATCGTAATCTCGTTTCTGATTTTATGATAACGAATCAACCAAATTGAGTGCTGTGTGACGTGGTACTTTCAGTGGACGAGTTGACCAAACTGTTCAATTCTGGATAGTAATTATATTATTTATTTTGTTATATATTATTACATTGTATTATATTATATTTTTACTATGTATTTCCACATTTATATGATCTGTATTAAATGTAATAATCCCATGATTTCAGCGATAGCAGTATATAAATAAGTGAACAAATTTTTAATAAAGTGTTCGTAAAAGATTTATAAATATTTTTGTGTTAAAGTAACTAATTTTAACAATCGAATGTTGATTTAACAGACTATAGAATTTCTGGAAAGCTGAGAGTAATATTTTCTGTTGCTAATTATAGCCCGTTAATAAACTTCAACATGATGTACAAGTAAATTGCGAAGCATTTATGGAGGAAAATATAAACATTTTGGAAAAAGCAATCTTCAATAGTTTATTTCAGAGCTGCGCACATTAACATAAAATATAGAATTAAATAACCCTAATTTGCAAAGCACTGCACAAATGGTGTTTTTCTAGAATCGCAAAGCTTCCAATTAATTACAGAGGAATTAAAGATTGAAGGCCTTGACAAATTTGATCCGTGTATTATCTTATTATAGATTTATAATGTACTAATGTTTAAAATTTTCTTTTTCTATAGATTTATTAGAAGGGTGTGTATTCATGATAGTCCTAAAATAGGACAGCTATCCAACTATCGGATTTTCTCTCTACCTAAATCAGTTTCTTCCGAAGTAATTGCATACTTTATTAATGCTTTCTTTGAAACGTTGCATTTTTTTAAATTTGTTTGTAGCTTCAATGGACTTCATTGTGCCTTTATATCTTCTGAATACAAATGTTTACTTTGTTCTAACACTACCGAGATTTTTCTTTGAAATTAGATATTTCAAAACCAAACGTTTTCACTGAGTAGAGTTTTCTAACAAGCTTTGCCTTTAATTTTAACGTATGTAAACTAAGCAGTACATTTATTTTAGTTTAATTCCTTATGGTATCACGTTACCTATTTTGCCAGCAGTAATGCTGGTTTAAAATCTTTTGGACAGTTTACAATCAATACGGTTAATGCGTCTATCGCTTCGACATCGGGATTACACGCCGCATTCGCTTGGCCGATCGACGTTGTTCAGACGCGCTCTCTGGCGGCAGTACATGCGCTCCACTGCAAAAAAAAAAGAAGAATTACGTGGAGCTATGTTTATTTGTGTTTAGCTTAAAATTTACTACATCAGTAAAATTCACAAAAAGTAAGTGGCTGAAAAAATCCTACTTCATATTAATGGTTTCTATTCCCCAAGATGTAGCTAATACTAACGTGTTTGCAGATGGCATATGCGTAAATGTTTCATCTGTAAATATGAATAGTATATTACAAGAAAAATTATGTGCCATTAAATTTCCTGATTATTAAAGTACCTATACCTACATTGGTGCAATTATGTGTCTAAACATATCTCTTCGGTATTGTTTCTCTATTATAAATTCGGAAATCGTTGCTAATCTTATAATGTTGTTACACACAAATAAACACAGTAATGTATTATTATTATTATTATTATTATTATTATTATTATTATTATTATTATTATTATTATTATTATTATTATTATTATTATTATTATTATTATTATTATTATTATTATTATTATTATTATTATTATTATTATTATTATTATTATTATTATTATTATTATTATTATTATTATTACTATTACCATTGCATCATTGCGTATGATGGTTATTCTGATTATGACATTTTATGATTCACAGTTATTACGATGATGCCATATTATTAATTACATATTTATATTTTCACATTATACTTAGACTACATTCCAACAATTATATGTTCTTAATCCAAGTATTTAACTGTGTTACATTTGGGCAGCACAGCAGTCTGATTTATACGGGGCTATAGATGCAAATTATGATTACATATCAGTTATTCTTAAATAATAATACATACTAGTAGTAAACCAATATATATTCTACACTCCGTAGGTAATCCAAATCTATGTCCGTACATTTACTTTCTTTCCTATGTTATTCAGAAGCAACAGGTCGCTACTATGAGAAAGCTACTGAATGCCTCACAGTAGCCGACACCGAACAGGTATTTAGAGAGAGCGGGTCTCCTAACCAGAAATTGGTAAAGAATTCACTCGACAGGAGACCGAACACTTAGAATTTGATATAAAATACCTAAGGTAAGATAGAGATACAGAAATAGAGGTAGAGAGGTAGGTATGTACGGAGGGGATTCCACACTGAACCCAAGTGAGAGTGAACTACAAGTGTGCGGGAACCCCAGTGAGCAGCGAACTGATGTGAGGGTCCCTAACGTGTGCTGGGGATTCTTCATCTCGACACCAGAGTTGCCAAGCTGCATGCGTTTCAACAGCGTAGCTACTGGTAACTACAAGGCCACCCATCCGTCTAAAACAGCAGTTACAGTGCGCAAATCCCCCACACGGCAGCGATAACTCGGCCACCGCCAACACTTTCGACCCTGAAAGACTGGATTGAAAGGAAGATGAAATGGAAGGACAGAGAATTCGTAGGAGGTAGTGATCCATCCCAGCATTGGTCTGGTGACCCGGGAAACACCCCGAAGAAACCCATAAGTCAACAAGGTTGGCCCCGAGAATCGAACCGGAATGAGAGCCTGACACGTTACCGTGGAGCCATCTCGGTAAACTAAACTCAAAGAATTCCCTAACTAAATTCACTGGCATATTTTGAAAACAACATTTTTAATTTTAATATTGCTTACAGAGAAACGAAAATAGTACTCTACCTATAAAATTTCTATTGTACGAATTTCATAAACAAAACCGTTGCAATTCGTCCAAAAACATTGTTAAAATGGTTTGAAAAGCATAATTGTAAAACTAGGTATCAGAAAAGTAATAAGTTTCGATTGCCATCTGTAATAATGCAAGCTAGTATTTTTTGGGGTTCTCCTTAATTTCTCCTTTACATGGAAAAGTTTTCGTTGCGTTTTACTGTCTGAACGATGAGCATTAACGATTTGGGTTAACATGTAATACATTTTAGAAATTCCAATAAGCAACATTAATTCTGTCTAAATATATTTCAAACTTTGATTCTAAAAATTAAAATGTAGCTTGAACCATGATTGTTCTGTGTCTTTGTTTCCCTAAGTTGAAGTTTATTAAAACGGTCGATATTTGTTTTACTGAGATTTATTTCTAACAATCTATAATATAATCAGTTTAGTAATCAGCATTGCATGTAAAAAACTCACTGTTTCCTAGCACGGAACATGAAGAGAGACTTATTGTCATTAAACTGAAACTTTAACCTGGTTTTCATATACCTACATTTCTAAAAGCCAAATTGGTAATGTTTAGATGGATATGTTTATTACATTATAGTTAAAAAAACTTAGAATTGAAAAACTTGCTCATGATTTCCTTTGTATTCATATTAAAGTCACAATATTTTCATTAAGATTTTGGTAATCATTTTGCAGTCAGAGAATTCTTAACTCGGATGAAATTGTAAAAAAGAGTGTTACTATTTTATAGAATAAATACCCATACCTCAAAGTATTCTGTATACAACATTTATATTATGTTATCAGTGATTTTTAATTAACTTCGTATTCGCAGATGTATTCCATATAGACACAGGATATTTGCAAATAAAGACAGTTACCATTTTACCATCATATACTCACAAAAAGTGTCTCTTTTTACGCTCCTTACATTCATTTTATAATATTCTATAATAGAAGGCAAAGTGTATTTAAAATTTTGCAGATATTTTCGTCGTAATTAAATTGTTTTATACCTCCAAATTACAACGCACGATATTGTTATTATTATTATTATTATTATTATTATTATTATTATTATTATTATTATTATTATTATTATTATTATTATTATTATTATTATTATTATTATTATTATTATTATTATTATTATTATTATTATTATTATTATTATTATTATTATTATTATTATTATTATTATTATTATTATTATTATTATTATTATTATTATTATTATTATTATTATTATTATTATTATTATTATCGTCATCCTCATCGTCATCATCATCATTATTATTATTATTATTATTATTATTATTATTATTATTATTATTATTATTATTATTATTATTATTATTATTATTATTATTATTATTATTATTATTATTATTATTATTAAAGTATTCAATTCTCACTTATTAAGATTTCCTATGCCGTATAAATTTAATGAAATACATATTATGATCTAAAAACACGTATAGTAATAATTAAAATATTCAACGACATTGTACTTATTGATGTAACCAAATGTGCAACAAATGTTAATTTAAATAGGATAAAAAGATCACTAGAACTGCATATTATTAAGTTTCACACACTGACAGAACTAGGGGAAAGATTAACTCTCCAAGATAGCAGCGAAAGTTTCCCGTTTCCTTTTCAGAATAAACCTTACGCTCATTAAATTAATCTTACTAAAATGGAAATAAAAATCTGTTTTTGTGTATCATAATTTTGCAGTTCTGCATCACTACAAATAGGAGCACTTCTTAGATCAAAGTTACTTTCATGGCTAAGTAATGATCGGGCTGCAAATGTATGTGAATCTATAAGGATAGTTTTGTTTTATTTACCTATGTAAAGACAAATGTAGTGCACATTGGTTTTATACTTCTACCAAACTGTCTTCTATCGCCCAAGATGGCTGTTCCACCAGCAGCAACTCGCTGACTTGTGTACTAATTTATTTGTACGGCTTGATAAATATCCAGGGAATTAGGTACATCAGAGGTGTATAAGCGATGAGCAAAAAGGCTAGCAAGCGTTGCAGATTCCCATGCAATTACTTTCTGTTTACTAGAAATTAGCTTGTTCAGCCTAACGGTTGCGTTAGTTGTAATGCAGGAGATTGTGAACTGGTTCTGTTGCTTCATGAATATGGGAACCATAAAATTGTAAAGGTATAATCAAACTACAAAACTAATTGTTACACCTGAGATTTGAACCATGGATCTTCTTCACTAATTATCTAGGGCTATCGCCAATATCCCATGTAGCCCATAAAATACTTACAAAGTACTAAAGAATAGCATATTTTTCTTTATTTAACAGTTACATTTGGTTTATCAAATAAAGCTTATGTCTGAAAATGTGTGCATTGGGTAACATTCAGTGGGTGCACAAAGTAAAAAAATAGTAAAAATAATTCCTCACAGCAACAGCGCTTATCGGGCTAAGGCCTACCGCTCGGCCGCTGCGCTCACCACCTCTCCCACTACAGGAGCCATGAGTGGGGGCAGTGCTGGAGGGTGGGACGTGATCAGCGCTCCGGACCCTCCCGGCCGGTTATATGGTCTTCGTGAACAGAGGGGGCCCTAATGACCAAGTTGTCGACGGGCCCTTAAACCCAACACACTCACTCACTGAACAGAGGCCGCTACTTCTTCCTCAGTTGGCCTCTCAGGGACCTAACGAAGCTGAGTGCACTCCGACCAGATCTCCCAGCTGGACGCTGGTACCGGGAATCGAACCCAGGTCTTCCACTTGGCAAGCAGCAGCGCTACCAGCGCGCTAGGGAGATTACCTGTATACATAGTAAGCAATATAATATATGAATATTAAAGTACGTGGAACCATTGTTTCTTAAAGAAAGGAAATAATTTTTATGAGTTCAGTAATTGCAAAACTGAACACTTACTAAAAAGAAAGAAGTAAACATTTAACTGGCATGTTCGTTATTAGACATGAAATAGCAGATGAAGTCTGGGTCTCATATTGCACCACTCTAACAGCAATTGAAATTCACGGCTACCAAAAGCCAGAGATGGGCGTAAAGCAACTAAACGGATCGTATTAATCACAGTCCCTCATTACGGTAACGCACATAAAGGTAAATTTATAACAAACATTCTCTATATATTAACTAGTATAGGTGCATCTACAATTTCGCTGCAGAAATGCGAGAATGCACAAACCGTTACTTTCCATACAGGTATACGATAACTTATATGCAATAAAAGGTGTCCTTACCAGGGTGAGAACAATACCTAAAAGCATTTTTTCATATAACGCAAGCTATTTAAAAATATAAAAAATAAATACATATTTAGAATATGTGTTATATTCTCTATCATCACTTTCATTTTAGAAAGAACATTCGTCTAATTAAGAAACAAACAGTAAAAAGGCCAAAGAATAGGTATTGATTATACATCGTATATTATGTATTATACACTATAAAAACATTTAAACATTTAACAGAACAGGCGGTAGAAAGTACAAACGTAAACACAAGACACAGCTTCCGTTATTTTTAAATTTTAGTTACAACAATACATACAAGTGGCTACCAATCCTGTGATAGAAGATACAAAATTGTTTGGAAATTAATCAGCTTCCTAATATCAACAGGTCTAAGAACATTTTAAATTATTTTAGGGCACTCATTTTTTAACGTTCCATTCATATGCCGCGTTTAACATCGAAGTTAATATCGGTGGCTTTTGACCTCTGCACTCATACTGAAATTATTTTATACAAAGTCCAGCCAACTTAGCTGATATTTTACTTACATATCTTATATATTTTATGATATGAACAAAAAACTATTTTTGTGGTAAAATATGCCTAACTTTACAACGAAATAATTTAAAAATAAAAAAATGGAGTGTTAAGTGGAATTTTAATAATTTTAATTTCCAAATTAAATTTCCAATACCGTATTTTCAACTTAAGTAACCTTTCAAAAATCATAAAAAATTATACCGAAACAAATATTATAGTATGTCACACATTCAATGTAATGTACATTTAGTCATTTGTTTTATTATTAAGACGCTAAACCATGAATATACTGAATAACACAAAAAGAACTTTAGATCTACTCAAGAGAAAATATGTTTTTAAAATTTTGAGCACTATTCCCATGCAATCGCACATGTCCATTGAAAAACGTCATATTTGGTTATTTAAATGGCCAAAAGGACAAAATCCTAAACCTGTCTGTAAAAACTTATAGGATTTTTCTGTGCAAGTCTAAAAAGAAAGTAAGTGGATATTATTTAAAAAATTATCAAAATGAGGTAAGGACCACCCATAATAAATAATTCGTATCTGGAATTTTAAACCATTGCGGAGAAATAATGTCCAGAAAATTATAGTAGAAAGCAGTGCACTAATCATTTTGAGGTTAGGTTCCTGAAACACAATAGGAGTGCTAGAGGAACATAATTGAAATCTGATTTTATAGAGCAACTTTTTTTTTTTTTCCAATGAAACTGAAATATAAATCTCATGACAAATATGTACGTACTGTCTCAAGTGAATACGGGTACACAATGAGAAACTAACCATTACATATGTGTACTGCACTGCTTAACAATACACATGCTGTATAAACCGTACCCGTCAGTAGGCTTCACAATACAATTGTGACATTGCAGTTCAGACACGCCTAGGGACAGAGATTACCAACATACTGATTTAAATTTGACGCATTTAGAGCAGTAAGAGAACCTCTGTTACCCCTTGTCCCTATCCAGAATGGTTATGTTGACACTCCCTTTCTGTCTACAATATTCTGGTAATTATTTTTCCGCAGCCAGTATATAAAAGTTTATGACATAAATAAACCTCCAGTAATCCAAGAAGATAACGTATTCATTCCCACTTAAGTTTAAACAGTACTTATTTTCATTTAATCAAATAAAACAAGAGATTGAACGCTTCTAAGAAAATAACGAAAATATAGCACCTAATTCTTTGTCTGGAGTAAATGTGAGTAATACAAGTAAAATACGTATTTTCCAAATACAAAACAATTAACACTGCAGTTAGCATAGTGTTCTATTACTCCACGAGTACTTTCGGGTGTTGATTATCATGTTACATGTATTCTTACATCTCAATGAGGGACTAATTCTAATGCACCACAATGACCATTTCCAAAACGGCTAATGCTGTGAGGAATTCTGCATTTTTCCAAATATTTGCCTATCTTTTAGGTAATAAAATTCAATAAGAACTTCAGAGACAACTCATTGGAACTATACACCTAATTTATTATAAAATTTGCAGAACAGCCGTGTTAGACACAGTTATTAGAACATTTTTAGCAGAATAAGGAAACTTAATCTTACATCTTCCTAATTTTGGGTTCTATTGAACTATTTCAATTAAATAACAAGAAAAAATGATTAAAACTTAGTGCTTCAAATGTATTTCTCCAATAGCAAGCTATTTGGTATCCTTTACAGGAGGAACGTGTCCATATTTATGTAGATTTCCTTTTCATTAATGATTATTAATCATAAGAATAATTGAAAGTAATAACACTATAGTGTAACAATGAATTGCACTCTTATTATAAGTTATTTGAAGTTGCATGTACATTTTCCCAATTTGCAGCTTCCTTAGGTCTCAGAATAATCCAGTGAAGAAGTCATGTAATACAAAAGGATCACTTGCTTCCTTTGCCATTAGTTACGGGCACCTCGAAAGGAGCATTATTCGTGTGTTCGCTTCTGTGTATGTATAATTTGGACAGTAAACACTTTGAAGAGTATCATAGCATAGTTTGAACACTCCAGTTCTGTTTGCAATTAGGTATGCCACCAGATAGTTATTTACACTGTAGTTATTTTAAGTCTCAAAATAGTTGTTAAAGCAATCAGGACATTGTATGAATACTTTTGTTAATGTGTTAGGTACATTTCATAGGCATTTGCTTTCCATTCTTATTAAATTCTTTCAAGCAGAATAGACCGTTAGCCCATAATTATTACATTCCTGAGAGACTAAAGATAAAACATCAATGTTTCTAAAAATATTTGTTTTAGGTGTACGAAAATTCTACAAATTCCTGGACTGTGATAGTCTCATATCAGTAGTTCAAACAAGTAAATAAATGATGCTTGCAAGAGTGCCTTACAATGGTGACGGTAAATACTAATGTGTTTTACTTCAAAATCTTTACAACAACAACAACAACAACAATAATAATAATAATAAGAATAATAATAATAATAATAATAATAATAATAATAATAATAATAATAATAATAATAATAATAATAATAATAATAATAATAATAATAATAATAATAATAATAATAATAATAATAATAATAATAATAATAATAATAATAATAATAATAATAATAATAATAATAATAATAATAAATATTAAATACTAAATACTAAACATTAAAACAAAAGAAACGGCAACGTGTTTATAAGATTACTTCACTTATTTCAGAAACTGGTATTGAGATTACTTAACTTGAAAATTGTTCCACTTTCTACCCGTTTATATATAAAGGATTTATTTAATATCAATATTAATTGGTACCTATTAACAAAGTAACTCATTTTCAAAATCTCCTACATAGAAACAAATGTTGTATGTATAGTTTTGAAACTCAAATACTGATTTCGAATATTTTGCTATAAATAAAGGATTAGTGTCTCCTATATCTGATTTAGAACTATTTTAAGCCCTAAAGGCACACAAATTAGTCAGTTCAATTGTACTTTTCATGCTTATGTGCAGCTTACCTTGCCCCAGCAGAGTTTTTGGATACGTATTCATATTTTTGTCTTCAGAGTCCTAGCAACAATTGTCTAAAATTGTACTGTGTTTGATCCAGAATATTTTAAACTCACTAATCAGGGATCATGATAAAGAAAATACATGATATTTTAATGTATCAGTTTCGACATTCTACAATGAAAGGAAGGGAACAAGTATTAAGAAATATTTAGCCCAGAACGCTTGTATTTTGGGTTAAAAATGTAGTTTTGTTCATATTGACTGATTTGATTGTTTCTAAAATTCAGAAATATTATTTATAAGCATAGGCGTTATATAACATTAACTATTGTGTTTAATATGTTGTAAACACTTATAAAACATTTGCAAATAGTTTTATCTCAAAGGTCTAATGCACTATGTTGTTTCATAAAAAAGCGATTTATCTTAGTTTTATGTAAGACTCAATTTTTTGTGTAACGGATAACAGAAAATTTGATTGGAATAATATACTGCGATAACTTCAAATGGAACGAGTAATAGGTAGTTTTCAAAATTAATACTTATGTTTAATGAATTCGCTATGGCTATCTTGATCACCTCCATAGCATATACTATTAGGGACATCTGAATTTATTATTTCTACTAATATCTTTAGAGCCTATAAGAAATAAATACATGCAGATGTTGTTGGTTAAAAACAGTTTCCTCAAAATAATTTGTTTTGACAGACTTTTGCAAACGTTGCAGTGTCTGGCGTCTAAAATCTAAAACTGCGGTCGACTTATTATCGAGTTTATGGCTAAATGTCATACTGTCTATGCTTTTTGCTTACTCTACTAGATACCTCTACAAATAAAGGGCAGTGTGATTGGTGATGCTGCACGCTCTAGATGTCAATATACCTTGTCCTGTATATTTTGAGCTATAATACTTAAAACTCGCCACACACTCAAATTTTTATTAACAAAAACAAGAAATTTATTTAAAGAACATTATGTAATAGCAATATTGAGCTGTTCTCGCAAGTTATGACAGCGTTATTTTGTTAACAGCGTTAAATTGCCGAAAATGATTGGACCGTTGTGCATTTAAAAGCTAGATTTCCACTGCTAATTTCGTCAACAGATTTTTGCAAACTAGGTTATACCTATTTATTTCTATCTGATACGATTATGCTCAACGATGGACGGGCTTATTCCTTAGCTGTTGTATTCTGTTATAGGTAATCCTAGATAATTCAGTTTTTTCGAGAGATTTACGAGTGCCAAGCACGAGCAAACGTATCCGATTAAACTCGTAACCTTGAATGGAATTTATTAAGGCTTTTCATCGATCGGATATTACACATCATATAAGTAATAATACTTTGTTTTTTTAAATCAAATAACTATTGTGTTAACTGTCAGATCACGGCATACCTGCTAAATGAACAATCGAATAGTTTACGCAATATTAAACAATGCGACCAACATTGGGAATGACAAAAAAGAGTTAACCTCAAAGTAAGTTACATAAAATCAGAACACGATAAAAACACATTTTAAAGAACATAATTTATGTAGAGGTTGACACTGTTGGAATGTGCATTGATTAAAAGCACAGTTGAATGACGTAGACTATTAATCACTGCGTACTGATACTATTACGGTTCAGTAGCGAGCTGACGTTTTATCCGATAAAATCGCATACCTACTTGCAAACATATTATAAGATAAACGACCAGATCGGTCGATAACCTCTTTATTACTAAACGTTAATGGCGAATATAAAATACATTATGTGCGAATGATATAGATATTTTAAAAAGTTTGTTCTTTTCAAAGGATGTTATGTTTCAAGAACAAAATATAAAATTCGACATTAGACGGTTACAGCGGAGGAGCTGTTTATGTTTTCAGCCTATTAGCTAATCCCTCTCCCAAATTAACCAAGTTGCTCGGATTAAAACACATATGTATTTTAATGTATCGTTTCCTGGGCACTTCTTTATCAACCTCACTTCATAAGTCACTCTGCTATCTAATTTTTAAATCCTGAAGTATAGTTAATATTCGGTATGCATCTCTCAGTGCGTAAAATTATTCCACTTTTATTATTTTCACAATTACCGTTGTAAAAATTTTATCTTCAATTTATTATTTGGTATAATGCTTTGATTTATCACAATTTTTCACAATCTTTCACAAGTATCATTCTAATCCTGGCACTTAGCTTTCATCACATTAGGCAACATTCACTTCCAATTGAAAATGCACTTATTTCGTTCAAAGACGAATCGGCGAGTAAAAATAAGCTCCTTTATAGATATTCTCCGGAAAAATAAGTAATGACAATTTGGCGTGTTCCGGTCCGAACAAACACATCTCCTGATCATTATTTTCTGAACAGTTAGTTCTATAAAAAAGGGCTTGCTCTACGGATGTCTATTCAAACTCCCAGCCTCTTAAGATCAAGGCTACTATAGATTCTTAATGGCGTCACATGGATTAATTATTTTGTATGACAAATGTGTAAAATAGTTGATGAACCATATTAAATAATTGTATCATTTGGTCAAGGCTACGAATTTCATCATATATGAATTACTGTCTATGTTGAAATACCTCCTGTAAATCATATCTCGTAAATATTTGCTTATACTTAAAGATGGAAAAATAGTAAACAGTCTACATTTATTATTCCTCGGTTACTAAGTCCATAAAATCCCTACGCTAAATATCTTAAACGTACCTTCGGTTCAGCAGGGAGTTAGAAGTTCCCTGTTTCATTTTGTTTGTCAACACTCCATGATAACTTGCGTTATATTCTTCCCATTTTACTTACGGAAGTTTTAACCTAATCAATCTAATAATAACCCAGTAGATAATCATCGATGTGATGTTTACATTATGAGTGTTGACGGAAATGATAGGGAAAACAAATTTATAACATGTCTATAATTTTAAGGAACGAGATTATTGGGAGTATGGATTATTTATTTGTAATATGAATCCCACTAACAACATAGAACGTGCCTAGAAAGTGGAAAGCAGAAATAAATAAAAGGTGTGTTAACGCCTAGCTAGAGCGGTTGGACAATACGCACTAATCGCGTCTTCACACTAATCCTGTTAGTAGGAGTAGACAATGACACAATGTGACCAGTGTTACCGTTTACAACTGCAGGGACTTTCGCTTGATATGTAAACACAGCGCCTTGATTTGATATGTGCGAAGTAAAGATAGTTTGGTGTTAAGAATGCGTATGCCTTGACGGAAAAAAAACTAAAATTACTTTGGTTAGAATTACTTCACTGCACGTTCATTTGCATATGAGAGGCCCTGAAATGAACTGGTGTAACTAACCTAATAACGAAAGAATGTGATGGTTATGACAGAAATGTGTATATTGAATGCTAGGCATCTGCTTACACGTGCAAAAAGCTATATGGAACACAAATGATAATGTAAACACGCGCCACTTCGGAACATTTTCAGGTTACTATGAGGTCTTTAACTGTAACAATAAGTTAAACAAGTAAAAAATGTAAAAGATACTCTTAACATTATTTCACTGCACATGATTACACATTCAATATTATCGGATGCAGCACTCGCAGCACTGGATAATTTCTCGGAAGTTTGTAGTAAAGTTTTAACTAAACATGCTTTCCTACTATTGTTACTATTGCTCATGATATTGTTGTGACAGTATCTCCAGACAAGAGGACGAAAACTAAATGAATTTTCTGTTATGAGCTAATCGTTCACAAGTTGTAAAATTATTACTTTGGTCAAAATATTATTACTGAGCTATCATGGCGGGTGTGGATATCCGAATGGAATGCGACAGAGCTACCAGCCAGCCCCTCACCAACATATAAGAAAATAGATTAAAATTACTTTATTAGACATGATCCTATGTCAAAGTTCGACACGTATGTGGAAAATGGAAAACAGGCACATATGCCACAACATGTGAAAGTTTTCATTGAAGAATATTTGCATATAAAGTATGTGCATATACTGGAGGAGCAACAAAAGTAAAGCGATTTTAAGTACCTCGAGTACATGCAGTCTCTGAAAATCTAAGTCCATCGCAACTAATGCCAATACAAAATTCAATATGCTCATTGGAGGATTAGCTGTTTATAGATGTCAGAATATTGCAATACAACAACACAACGAAACTCAGTTCAGAAAACACCGCCTCTCTGAACACCGTAAATAAGTTGAAAATAATTTGAGGTACAGAATCAATTTGAATAATTTGCAAATTGTGAACTCTGCTCTTTAAGAACCTCCAAATGTAAAATCTTATCTCAAAATAATAGAAAAGAGTTATGTAAAACGCCACTGTCCTTAAATTCAAATCTAGGTATTTAGCTTTCATTAAAATTTCTGTAATTCACGTTTCGATATTTGTATTGCTTTTGACAAAGTCATCGATTAAAATTAAGTATGTTCTTTCATATACATTAGCGTAAAGGTTTATTAGCTTCAATTTCAAAATTCTAACAAATATACGAATTCGTATAACGAATATTCTCTGAGACTAAATGACTATCTATGGACTATGTGGAATATTAGTAACTCGTATTACTTTGTATCGTCTGTAATTCTGAAAACCGCAACGGAGAAAGCAGAAAAGGATCAGTTAGCAGTGCATCAATTCTAAAAGTTGTAATCACCATACACTTAAAACTCAACAAGTTATTGTAGTGATATTGGATATATTATATCAAAAGATCATTACTAAATTATGTAATGAACTTTGTGCACAATTAAAGTGGCAAATTTTATACACGTGAAGGAATTCTTAAATTTTGATGCAGACTTTCTGAAGTAATTCTAGTCTTGGTGTATAAGAAGGTTAGTACAGCATGTTTTGGATATACTTTGCATTCCTTGGTTCTGTTGACTTATTCTTACACGAAATAAAGGGAATAAATAGCGTTATGGTTTTCCAATTAACACATGTAGGACCGGCGATTACTGTCTACCTACAAGGATTAGACAGTTTTCTTGACGGGTGTAGTTTTACCTTCTTTATATGTAAATATTACACAAAATATGTGAAAAGAGATAATTTTATGTCATGCTATTTTGATACTATATTTAGTTAGTGCATTAACCTTTATTGCGGTATTTTTGTTAATTGCAATTGTTTATTAGCACCAGAAAAAGAATGACTAAATACATTATTCCTATAAGGGAACCATAGTATTTTTGACACGTTGTAAATTAAAAAGAAATCTAATTTAAAATCTTTACAATCAGTTTTTGTTTATTTAAACCCGTGATTACAACGTGATTATTTACATTTGTGTGTATTTAGTTGACATGCACTTGAATTAGTACTGATCATGATTGTAATTATTTTGCTTTCGTTGTTACGCCTACATTGTTGAGTTCTTTTTTGTGTTTTGAATATTTCTGTGTAGCGACACACCACTGTAGCCACAGCTTAATCTATTGTGAATTTGTGCTGCAGCTAATCCGTTCGTGAGCTTGTACACGAATTATTAGTAACTTTAGTTTCTCAAGCAAAACATAAAAATAACAGTTACTTATGATATTTAATTATAACCCCTGTTGTCGAAAAAGATCTACTCGAAGACCATCAGCAAAGGAAGTGCAACTGCTAAGAACATGAACGATGGACACCTTTACAAAGGTATACACACGTATATACATGTATTATTGGTTTTTCTAAAACTTAATTCTTGCGTCGCTCTTTAGAAGATTCTCACCATTTAATAGATTTAGAAAAATACAAGGAAAATGGGAATTTTATAATCAACCGTCTAAAAATGGTAGCCGTCAAAATAATGTCCTGTCCTCCGATCGTTAATAAATCAGTTCGCATGCATCTATGACCCCATTTAGATTGTTGTAGTATTGCGCATATTAATACAAGAGCGAATTCATTATAAAACTTGCATGCGTTTGATCACTAATCAAGGTGTAGTCTAATAGACCAAAGATGAACAAGCTGTGTTTCCCCTCTTTTTTTTTACATTTGTTACGCTTTCTCTCTGAATATTTCACACGTCCCCTCTCATCATTTTGAGACACCTTGATAGCACCCGCTTACTTTATAGACTATATCATAATTAATGTATTTCATTTAAAGTCAAATTATTGATCGGTGGTTATGATAAAACAGAAAAGTACTTTTACTGCAAATGTATAAAGTAGTTGGTAATAGATAAAAATCATTATTTAAATACTTGCAATTCGTGTTAATGCTTTTGGTTTTAAAACTGGAGAAATAAATTATTTTTGAATGTTAGATAGCCTTGTATTTGAATTTATATATTTTATTCAAAATATTGCATCAGTTTAAATTGTTATGTAGTTATTAACATTATTATTACTTATATTATTATTATTATTATTATTATTATTATTATTATTATTATTATTATTATTATTATTATTATTATTATTATTATTATTATTATTATTATTATTATTATTATTATTATTATTATTATTATTATTATTATTATTATTATTATTATTATTATTATTATTATTATTATTATTATTATTATTATTATTATTATTATTATTATTATTATTATTACTATTATTGTTGTTGTGAGCATGATTATTATTAATTACTCTATTTGATTCAAATACCTGATATTTGTTATATTAAATTAATTCAGACTGATAAAGCGGCTGAGTGAGATAATCACTAAGATAAAAAGCCATAATTTGGAAAATAAAATCTATACGAAGAGGTATTTTTGATTTCTTATCATCGCATGTATTTATTGGCAAGTAAAGTTTTGCTTGCGCTTAGATCTCGTTCGAATTATATTCAGACATTATTACATTAATGAATTACCTATGCAGTGTGAATAAATTCAGCAATCATGCAATTAAATGCAATTGTAGTTCTACATAGAAGTAAGGTACATTTTCACCTATATTCTGTATGTGCTTTTTCACATTATTTCTATTCCTACACCACGTTATAAATATCCCAATATCGCCTTTTAAATGTATTTGTATATTATTCGCGCTTATATTATCACCATAATTTATATTTGTTGATTAAATAAACGCATTACCAAGTAAATAATCGTGTAATCGAAGATGGGCTTTACTTGAGTTAAATACTTTGTACAGTTAGAATCTGATTTCATGAAATTCGACAGGCATATCTATTATTGCATAGATTGTCAGGGATTTGTTACTGTGTAGTATTATACGTGAACATAGAACGAGTGTATTTTCTCCACAGAAAATGATAGTGACTCTATTAAGGGTAATGAAAATTAATGAATTTAAGAAAAATATTTCTTTACCAATATTGTTGGTCTGTATTGATCTAAAAATCAGGTAGGGGAACTTTATACCACAATGCGCTTCGAATACCTAATAAAATGTAGTTTAATGTGATTACTTTCGAAGTTATAATTAAAAAGTACTGGAATAAATCACAAGAATTTGTTTTTAAAACTCACGAATTAACTACTTTGGTCGTCATTGACAATAGAGACCAATACAATTCACGACAAGGAAGAAGAGTTAAAAAATTAATCAATAAATAAAATGTCATTTTCGATTAAATCAAATTACCCTTGAATAGCTTGTAATCTGTTAAACTTTGGGAATATAGTTAAAATTTGGAGTGATTGGTATTTTTCATTTAAGAGGAATTTTGCACAGGCACGTTCTACAAATTTTGAACCGGTTTTGTTTTTTATCTAAAGACAACTATTTCTCAAAAATAATTCAGACTGTTCCAGATCATTGTTTACAGTCTGAATTTTGTAAACCTTTGGCACGTTCAGTAATTAAATATATAATCTAATATTAAAAGTAGTAGAATATTTAGAATATGACCAAATATCCGGATTGTTTTATATGTGCTTTCGTGACTGTTTACAAATTTACTTTGTTTAAAACGCAGCATAACAGCAATCATGCGATTTGTAATTATTTAAATAAATATCAAAGGCCTTAAAATATGTGACGATGGTACGATATATCTATCGTTCCCAATCAACCTCCTATTTTTGCCATTTTCGAGAATATGTACTTTGAAACTAATTTTATGCACGCGAACGACTTCACCAGAACGTGCCTTAAGCTTCGTGTGTTAGGGTATAAAGTGTTTTCGAAGTTTATAAACATTTAGCCCTTGTAAATACCGTTGCATATCTATTGTGGGTAAATAAATACAATTACGCATTAATCCGTTAAAGTTGTCGAATAAACAAAGTGTACTTCAGCCACTGAAATAAACACACCAACTTATTGATGTACTGCATACCAAAAACATCGCTACATTTGTAACAATTTGTCGTCCCGTTCCGGGAAAGTTAAGAAACAAGGATGCCGGCAAAGAAAGAAGAGTAAGGGAATATTTTTCTGGCATGCGCAAAAACTTTTCTTGTAAACTTTGTAAGAGAGAGCAACTAGGTCTTGCTCCCTTCTTCCTGCTTTTAAAGGTTTTCTTCCCCACTGGTTTTCTCACAACCCCACTTACTCCCCCCTTCATCGTTATCTGTGACGTCGTCTTGCCGCGACTTTCAAATAAAAGTAAGCAAAACTTTGCAGAAGAGCGCCGTGTGACAGAAAGTAGCGGTAAGTTTAGCGAAACCATATTTACATACAGGGCAGCGGAGCGTGCACTTGAGTCGAGCACTACAGATGGAAATGCCGGCAATTCAGACGCCCCTTCCCGCAAACATTTTGGGGTTGTTAATGTTGCACTTATCTTCCTCTGATTTAAAAAGTGCCGAGCAATTTCTAAGGTAACACTAAACTTTGTGTATATTACAACATAACCTCTTCTTAACACGTCTATTATTGTTAGTATATTACTGATTATTATTGTGTATAGAATGCAATTACGAAGCACTTCTGCATGTAAAAGTAATGTTCTTTTTCTTTATGAGTATTATTTTTTTATGTATTTTTAATCAGCTCCTGGCATCTAAAAAGAAAACATGTTTTGACACTTCCACGTGGGAATACTTAGCAGTTCGCTTATATGTGAACACTTGCACTATTAACTTCTCACACCTGACTAAATACATGATTTGTAAATAAAGTCTTACCTCTACCACTTCTTCCGACGAACCTGAGGTCGTTGAACTTCGCAACCTGGTTCTTCATGACGGCAGTACAGTTGCGAAGTTCAGCGCAGTAATTCTCGTCGTTGCCCGCTCGTACGGTAACCAGAGTTCCATCTAGCACATCTCCGAGGGCCACCACCTTGAAGGCCACTGGTAAAGTCTTGTTGGAGCGCCAGTGTGGGGGAAGGACGGTGCAAACAAAATGTGGGCTCCCAGTTCGAACCAGTTCTCCTGGATGTTCCGATAGGAAATCACCAAGTGTCCTTTCGGCCAGAATATCGGATGTCATCTTCGTATAGGTGTCATTGAGGACGCTTCCACTGCCAGCGCTGCTTCCTTCTGGGGAAGCTGCGGCCGCAGTGGCACCTCCAGTGTTCGCCGTTAGATGCATTGGATCTACAATTAGCGACGAAGAGGAGGAAGTCACCGACGACGACGATGAAGCAGCTGCTGCGGCAGGTCGCCGAAAGTCACCTACTGCCCCGCCAGCAACACCGCACGGGGGTAAGACGGCACCTGCCTTGCTGCAATCACCGACCGCCGATGAAGAAATAGCCTTGTTTCCCCAAATCGTGGTGTCGGCTATTAATTACTCCTGGTATATGAGAACTCGCCTCCCCTGGTTTCCCCTAAGTCCTTTGGCAGCTCTGCCTTCTAGAGCCCCAGTTTACCCATGCTCCTCAGAACATTCTACATACTCTGATCCTCCATCACCAGCGGTCACATAGACCGCATATGTAACTTTAACACCAACATCTTGATTTAAGGTAATTGTATCACTAAGAAGCACTTCGCACACGTGATACCACAAAGATGGCAATGACAGCACGGTCACAGTTTCCGAAAGGTCAGCTGAGAGATCACCATGTCAAATATTTGAGAGTGCGCTAATATAATTTGTTTTGTTACTAATGTCAGAGCTGTTAAATGTGTGTGTATTTACGTGCGTGTACCTGCGCGCGTCTCGACAATTAGGCCCTAAGGCAGTAAAGGTGGTGTCCATTCTGTTCTATAGGAAAGGTATATTTGGTGGTATTATGACGATTTTGGTGGTCATTGTCATGGTGCCGCACCACGTGTTCAAGAAACCAACACGCATACAGTTGCCGTGGAGGACTCGCAAAGCTTACAGTTTGCTCACTTCTTTTTCCTCTTTACCACCTCTCCACTGTACGCACGCACTCAGCGTACACACACACATACACACACACTAGGGTACACTCTCTCACACACACATACACACACGCACACCCTCACCGGTTTTATGAATGAAAAAAAAAACTCTTTGCTGGGCGATCGCGCGGCGTACATACGGAGGGTGACGAGAGGTAGAGCGAGATAGAGCGAGGCAGAGAGGAAGGGTGAGTGGGTAGGTGGGAAAAAAATGAATGAATCCGCGGGAGTTTTGAAAATAAAAAAGGACGTGACACAGAGCAACGATGCTAGCGCGGCGTGACGACACTTGCTGCAGTTGTCGCTCTACAAGAGCAGCTCTCAGCGTCTTCAATCTGCTTGAATGGTAGTGGTGAAGATGGTAAGGGCGTAGTCTTTCCTCCGATAATCGGCGGCGGCTTCTTCTTCGAGTAAAGGATGCTCGATTTGCTGGCACTCTCGATGGATGTCGTCTTTGGTTACGGGAAACTCGATGTAAGCAGATCCTCTTGACGGAATACCGAGAACAAATTAACAAGTACTCCGCACCCGATCACTTAGCGCGCCGACGAACCACTGAATGTGGAGTTGGGGCCGGAACGGCCGCCCGCCCGCCCGCTCTTGTGGAAGGTACCCACCCTCTCCCCCGTGCGGTGGTAGCGCGCGTGTGTATGTATGTATGTATGTGTGTATGTGTGGGTGGGTGTTGAAGTGGGAGCACTGTTCCTTATCCGTGGTGGCGGCGGCGGCGGCAGCGGCGGCGGCCAGTTGGGGGTGGGGGCACTCTTCCACAGTTGGACTTAGGTACGCAGAGACGGCCAGTCGTTCGCTAGGACCTTGTTCTCCGACCGTATGTTAAACACGCAGTTAGTTCTCCCTACTCTTCTTTCCCCCACCTCCTTCTCATGTTCTTCTTTACCGAAAAAAAAAAATCGTGCCGAGAAAAAAAAAAAGCGCAGAACCAGCGCCGCGCTACACCACGCCACGACGCCCCTTTTCTTCTGTCCTTTTCTTTCGCGGCCCAAATAAAAACGCGCGCGTTTGTACCGCCAAGTCGACAGCTGCCGAGAATGGATTAAATCCCAATTGTTTCACCCTGTTGATGTTAGAACTGGTGCTTGGCCGCCGTTACTGGGCCGCAGTTAGAGCCTTAGTGTAGGTGACAGCACAACAACGCAACATAACATTTGCGAGAGAAAGAGAGAGAGAGAGAGAGAACCAAGACCATATCCACTACCATGCTGACACACGCTCCAACACATGCTCGCACGCGCGCGCACACATACACACATACATATTTACATGCATGCATCCATACATACATATCCCTCGACACACGCACTAGTTTGGCTAGGTACAGTACTATAGATAGTGGTGGGGGGCACTAGTATATTGTACATACAAGCGGGGCAAAGGGGAGTTTCTGTCCCACCACGCCGAGCCAACCGACCTGGGGGCTAGACTTTCATGGGCTTGCGTTAACGGGGCGGAGGGACGGTTTGCGCTCTCTCTCCCTCCATTACCACCGCCGCTCATCCCCGGTAATTCCGGAGAGAAGGGGGAAGACGAGCGGCGGCGGGAAGCGAAAGAGGGGGTGGTAAACGACGCAGGCTCCAAACTAACGTGGACACGCGTTCGGCCTAAGTTGGAATGAGATGGAGATATCCGACGCCGACAGGGGGAAGGTACAAAGAGGGGCGAAGGGAAGGGATAAGGGGAAAGTTCTACTCATAGTCGGTGACTGGATACGAGGAGAACTAGTGCGGTATAGTACATACAAGCCTCTGTAGCTCCAAGTGTGTTTGCATGTGTGAGCACGCGTGCATTAGTGTGTCTCTTCTCTATCCTCCCCCACCCCGAACAAACCCGAATTTGACCGACTGAGTGTGTTGCCGTTGTCGCCGGCATTGGACTCGACTCCTCGACTGGATGGGATTGCCTCGCCACATGCGTTACTTGCCGGCGTGAGATGGGAAGCAAAGTAACGTTGTTCTCCTTTTTCTTCTTTCGTTCCCTTCTTGTCTGCTACCCTGACAAATGCACAGTCCCTTGTTCCTTCAGAACTGGCAACTCTCGGATAATCCTACGTCTCTTAGCATTTATATCCTTTCTCCACGTATAATTTAGATGCTGCACATTTACTGTCGTGGCATTCTTAAATTTACTATTGCGGTTATAATATACAGGGGATTTCAAGTTCACCATCTCGTAAACTTCATAGTGCAACTGACTCTCCTTTCGTGTTAATTAACCTGCCGAAATTCAGTAATATAGACTATAGCTTCATTAAACATTACAAGCATCTTATTTAGTTGCAGTTATTATATCTGTATATGCTTTTAAAGCAACCCATATCTATAGTGATTTAAACATTTGACTGAAAGCTACAAAGTAGTAAGTTTTCCCCACACAACAGCAGACAAACTATTCGAGAGAGGTTTCAGAAAACTGCAAACACTCATCTAGCTACAGATGAGCAGAAAGCACAAATGCGGGCCTGTATATACACCACATTCTTTTAAAATAGTATAAAGTCAGAAATAGTGTTATTTTAGCGTTATAACTTTTATATCTCCTTCTCGACTTAACATTTTTCTGCATATACTCATTTTCAAATTCTGCCACACGGTGGACAGTTCCGTAGAAATCAGTGATATTTTATATACCTTTTTAAAAATAACAGGATAAAAACAATATGAATTTTTGTTAAAATTCTTATTTGTTACGTTATTAATCAATAATACTGATATTGTAAACATTTTAAGAAGAAATTTTTAAAGCCTCATGTCATTTAACATGCATTTGCTCCCAAAATAGTAGGATAATTAAAATCCCATCCTACAGTTTACTAATATAACATCTAAATGTTATGGATTATCCCATTTCAACTTCAAGGAATTCTTGATCTTTCCAGCCTACGTTTGAGCGTCGTTTTGGTCTTTTATCACATGTTCTGTATGTTAAAACTTAAACTTGTCTTACTTCTTCCATCCTGTCTACATGTTGCTTCCAATTTGACCTATTACGCTCGTTCACCTAAATTCCCGTGGACATTATTTTTTTTTTTTTTTTTTTTAGTTTTTATAGTTTACTGTATTCAATTTTCTATTTTTAGTCTTATTTATTTTCTTTTTCTCGTGTTACCAGCCCACTTTCGTTGTTGAACAAGGAAAGGTTGTAATAAAAGATCTAAGGTACAAAGTCTTTAAAAGTAACTGCATCGTGTGGAGCAATTTTTCGAAACAGTAAAGAAGTTAATATTTCTGGAAGTAGCTAATTTTGAAATACGCATTAAATGTTCTGTACGTGTTATACATTAAACTCTAATTTCTATACTAAAATATTACATGAGCCGAACTGAAATTGGGGCTCAGGAGTATAATCAGAGTGTTTAGTTTGCTGCAAAGTCCTCTTTATAGCTGGAGAAAATTGAAGAGAAAATCCAACATTATTAACCTTTATACTTACCTGAACTCGAACATTTCCCTTTATTCAATATTACTTATCCTAGAATTTTCCATTATATATTTGTAATAGTATATGCTAAGATGACCGCCTCCGTAGCGCAGTTGGTAGCGCGCTTGTCCCTAGCGCGGAAGACCCGGCTTCGATCCACGGTACCAGCATGAGTGTTGTGTCCCCTCTGGGAGATCTGGCACGGGGTGCACTCAGCCTCGTTAGTCTCGGGGGGCCAATTGAGGAGCTACTTGATGGAAGACCGCATAACTGGCCGGGAGGGATCGGGACGCTGACCACGTACCACCCTCCAGTACTGCACCCCACCTATGACACCTGTAGTGGGCTGTGGTGGGGGACGTAGCAGCTGGGTGGTAAGGCTTACCTCTTCATGGTCTATTGTGCTTAGTTTTATATGCTAAGATAGGCTTCTTTACCTATGATATTTATTATACTTGACAAGGTATAATACTATTTACTTTTCAAATTACTATAAAATAATTACTAATACACTTTAACGTACGTCGTGTTAGCGTTAAGTTTTCTTAACAAATATATTGAACTGTCTTTTTCTGTGTGCTTACAGATATAATCCGTCTTAAAGTCCGTTCTTGCCCAATACCAAGCACTAGTGGTATCTCTTTCCCTCTTTCCATCTTCACCTCCCCTCTTCACCTTTCCATCTCTCCTTCTCCCCCTCTTCTCCATTGCCAAATGTAGCCCTTCCCTAAATAAAGCAAAAGAAAACGAGTTATTTGTTTTATATGTACCTACATACAATACCTATACTAAATTTTTCACTTGCATATTATTTATGTTATAAAAAACACTCTTTTAATTGCTATGACCACAAAACAGTGAAAATATATGTAATGTCCTTACAGTTCACAAACCATTACTATTGGTTTTCAATTTTCCATTACTGCTTAAACAGTATCAAACTGCAGCTTTATTCGATCGTTGAATAATAGTTTCATACGACTATTTATGCTCAACCATGAGTCAAGTTTAAAACATTTTTAAGATGGTTTTAATATTTTACGCTGAATATTATTGTCCGACATTTAAATCATTCGATTGTATATACAAGAATCGATAGTTGCGCCTTCAACTTTTATTGTTATGTTGCCTTTGACAGAATGATACAGAGAGTATGTATACTATCAACTTTAGAAAAGTAGAGTTTTAGAAACCAGCAAACTGAATTTATTACAATGTTTACAGTGTTAATACTAATGATTAAATAAACAGGTAACTTTATTTCATATACGAGTTCATTATAACACTCTAAATGTTAATTTTAAATTCTCCGTTTTGTTTATTGCACTCTTCCCACTTAATTATGGGAAACCGCTTGCGGTGCCATAGTAGTAAAAGCCGGCGTTAAACACTACAAAAAGTTATGGGACGATCATTGCATTAAATCTTAATTTCCGTAAATCTACCTTTTCTTGTTTTCCTTCGTTCTTGTTTTTACGTTAGTCATTAAAGTTAGTGCTTTTTATGCTTATACGCTTGGCTCCAACATTCTGCTTCCGAAGTTCCTTTGTTTTTATTATGATTCATTTTGTATCTAAATGAAGTACCTACAACAATTTTACTAGCACATTTTTATTTTGAATATTTCCAAAATTAAAAATTCTTAAGTCTGAGATAATGAAAATATAGAATATACGACTTTCAGTCTAAGAGTTGCTCACAGTTATATTTACAGCAATGTAATTGCAAAATATATTTTGGTGAACAAACATAATTTTGAACAACGGATTTTTCTTTTCATGGGATGAGTTGGATTCTAAACTAAAAAGAAACGACAAATGTTAGACATCTTACTAGACTAATATTAAAGTGCATTATTTACTAAACTATCCAATCATATATTCTAATCCCCAAAAGTTCCCCATTCTATTTTCTTCTTCTTCTTCTTCTTCTTCTTCTTCTTCTTCTTCTTCTTCCTCTTCTTCTTCTTCTTCTTCTTCTTCTTCCTCTTCTTCTTCTTTTTCTTCTACTTCTTTGTGCATAGAATAGAAACCTGTTCATTTCCTCTTTTATTCCTCGGAGAGTTATTGTTGCTATCAATCCATCTCCTAGCGGATCTTCCTCCTGTCCTTTTCCCATCTATAGGTCTGCCTTTCTTTCGCTCTTTTTACTAGACGGTTGTTTCCCATTCTGTTAATGCGTTCTTTTCATATATTAATAAATTTTGTTATATCCCGCATTTGGCAATTTTCTCTGATTTCTGTATGTGCAAGCTTTATCTAATAAAGCTTTTTCTTGAATTGTTCTTAATATTTTCAGTTCGCATGCACTTAACATTTGTTTTGCTTTTACTGCATCTGCTCTGGTTTCTGTTCCATAAGTTAAGATTGGTCTAACTATTGTTTTATAAATGCCAATTTACTCTCCAATGCCATATACTTATTTCTCCAATTATGTATTTTATGCATCCTAATGTCTGCGCTGCTTTATCGGGCTGAGCTTTTACTTCCTGATTTAAACATTTTCGCTTGTTATTTGAAAACCTATAGTGCTGTCGAAATAAGAAAGCCATTTGACTTGTAGTGGTTGTAAGCACGTGACCGCAGTGAACGCTCTGATTGGCTCCTGACAGAAGTTCTCTGAGGAAGAAAACTAAATTGATCCATTTTTTAATGTTGCTACTCTTTTACTGCTGTTTTATACATTAGCAGTGTTGATGTTAATTGGCTTTCTTAGGTCGAATTTATTTGTAAATAATTCAACTCTGAAACCTGTTCAATAATTTAACTTTCCACTACTAATTTTCATCTCAATGGTTCTTTCGATACTGTTATGCATTTATTATTTTTTGTGCTTATTGCCATATTATATTTGTTGCCGTCATATTAAATTGGTGTAATAGGGTCTGCAATACATCTTCTGTTTCTCTTATGCGGCACGATTCTTGTATTTCCTCAAAACAGTGTAATAAAGACCAGAAATTTGAGCTTCAAGATTTCGTATTGAATTAAAATGAGACATGAGATTTTAAACAGTCAAAGTACGTTTAAACATTCAGTCATAAAAAGAGAATGAGCATGTAGTCATTCATGTTAGTGCAGTTTACCGTTTGAGCTTTTTACAATTTCAATCGTATTAAAGAGCTTTATTGATTTTTAAAAACAATTTATAGTACAGGAAAACAAAAGGTAACTCTAACAATGATTAAATGGCGTGCTTACCACTGCCACGCCTTTTACTGCAATCTCCCCATTATCTTTATTAACGCAGGCAGATAATTCAGCGGCCGTGCTGTAGGCTTTGCACCCATTGAGCTGTGGCGCCGCGGAATCAATGAGTAAATAAATTTGAATTGATTTGATTTGATTTTAGTACACTACTGCATGGCTATATTGTATTTACTTTCGAAGTTAAGTGTTCAGTTTCAGATGAATAAGTTAGGATTGAAGTGTCATTTTTACTAAGCGAAAATAATTGGAAAAACCACGTTGTGTATTACTCCTCAACAAGTCAGGGTATATTCTGTGTATTTTAAGTGAAATTTGCAATAACGGAATGAGTAAATCGTGATAAAAATTAGTTGGTTTGAGACATTCCCTTGGGGTATGAAATGTTGCAGCATTGGTATTGCTAAAATGTCACTAGAACTTTTGTTTGAAGTCACTGATTAATTTCTAGTATTTTTGTTAAAACAAAATATTCACTTCATTCTAAATTCCTTAGATTGTGGTTACATCTTGCATTTCTAGATGTCATCTCACTGTCTGACTCTGTCTGTCTCTCTCTCTCTCTCTCTCTCTCTCTCTCTCTCTCTCTCTATCTATCTATCTATCTATCTATCTATCTATCTATCTATCTACCTACCTACCTACCTACCTACCTACCTACCTACCTACCTACCTACCTACCTACCTACCTACCTACCTACCTACCTACCTACCTACCTACCTACCTACCTACCTACCTACCTACCTACCTACCTACCTACCTACCTACCTACCTACCTACCTACCTACCTACCTACCTACCTACCTACCTACCTACCTACCTACCTACCTACCTACCTACCTACCTACCTACCTACCTACCTACCTACCTACCTACCTACCTACCTACCTACCTACCTACCTACCTACCTACCTACCTACCTACCTACCTACCTACCTACCTACCTACCTACCTACCTACCTACCTACCTACCTACCTACCTACCTACCTACCTACCTACCTACCTACCTACCTACCTACCTACCTACCTACCTACCTACCTACCTACCTACCTACCTACCTACCTACCTACCTACCTACCTACCTACCTACCTACCTACCTACCTACCTACCTACCTACCTACCTACCTACCTACCTACCTACCTACCTACCTACCTACCTACCTACCTACCTACCTACCTACCTACCTACCTACCTACCTACCTACCTACCTACCTACCTACCTACCTACCTACCTACCTACCTACCTACCTACCTACCTACCTACCTACCTACCTACCTACCTACCTACCTACCTACCTACCTACCTACCTACCTACCTACCTACCTACCTACCTACCTACCTACCTACCTACCTACCTACCTACCTACCTACCTACCTACCTACCTACCTACCTACCTACCTACCTACCTACCTACCTACCTACCTACCTACCTACCTACCTACCTACCTACCTACCTACCTACCTACCTACCTACCTACCTACCTACCTACCTACCTACCTACCTACCTACCTACCTACCTACCTACCTACCTACCTACCTACCTACCTACCTACCTACCTACCTACCTACCTACCTACCTACCTACCTACCTACCTACCTACCTACCTACCTACCTACCTACCTACCTACCTACCTACCTACCTACCTACCTACCTACCTACCTACCTACCTACCTACCTACCTACCTACCTACCTACCTACCTACCTACCTACCTACCTACCTACCTACCTACCTACCTACCTACCTACCTACCTACCTACCTACCTACCTACCTACCTACCTACCTACCTACCTACCTACCTACCTACCTACCTACCTACCTACCTACCTACCTACCTACCTACCTACCTACCTACCTACCTACCTACCTACCTACCTACCTACCTACCTACCTACCTACCTACCTACCTACCTACCTACCTACCTACCTACCTACCTACCTACCTACCTACCTACCTACCTACCTACCT
This sequence comes from Tenodera sinensis, assembly GCA_030765045.1. NCBI lineage: Eukaryota > Metazoa > Arthropoda > Insecta > Mantodea > Mantidae > Tenodera > Tenodera sinensis. The sequence goes on along the minus strand of CM060962.1, from coordinate 172,425,081 downwards.
ACCTACCTACCTACCTACCTACCTACCTACCTACCTACCTACCTACCTACCTACCTACCTACCTACCTACCTACCTACCTACCTACCTACCTACCTACCTACCTACCTACCTACCTACCTACCTACCTACCTACCTACCTACCTACCTACCTACCTACCTACCTACCTACCTACCTACCTACCTACCTACCTACCTACCTACCTACCTACCTACCTACCTACCTACCTACCTACCTACCTACCTACCTACCTACCTACCTACCTACCTACCTACCTACCTACCTACCTACCTACCTACCTACCTACCTACCTACCTACCTACCTACCTACCTACCTACCTACCTACCTACCTACCTACCTACCTACCTACCTACCTACCTACCTACCTACCTACCTACCTACCTACCTACCTACCTACCTACCTACCTACCTACCTACCTACCTACCTACCTACCTACCTACTTGAAAAAAATGTAAGCAAGGGATGTCCACAAGGATCTTGCTGCGGACCAGGCTTTTGGAATTTGCAATACAATTCGCTCTTGAATATTGAATACTCGATCCATACAAAGGTAGTGGCATTTGCGGATGATTTATTAATAATAACTAGAGGTAAAACCAACTTGGAAGCCGAAAATTACAATAATGTAGACCTGAAAAAGATTGAAACGTGGGCTAAGAATAATAAAATTATTTTTAATGAGCAAAAGTCGAAAACAATGCTAATAACACGCAAACGTAGAGTGGAAAGGGATATAAGCATCTTTATCAGTAACAGACAAATAAAACAAGTAGAAAACGTCAAATATTCGGGAATAATAATTGATAAAAGTTTCACCTTTAACGATCTCATTCAGTATGTAACAGAGAGGGCCAATAATTGATACACATTTTATCTAAATCAGCAAAACTAGATTGGGGACTGAAACACCAGGCTTTAAAGACTATGTACAACGGTGCAATTCTACCACTACTATCTTATGCAGGTCCATTATGGATAGAAGCCATTGACAGGAAATATAATGCAAATAAGTTTATAAGAGTGCAAAGACAAATAAATATCAAAATTGCTAAAGCATTCAGGACCACATCTACCGATGCACTATCCATTATAACGGGACTTACACCTATTACAATTAAACTTCAGGAAATCGCCAATGAATATACAATACTGAAACAAAACTCTGAGAACAAATTAGACAAACCTGTAGAATATAGGAAATGGTGTCATCCAGCCGACATACCAATAATAAAAGAAATAAATCAGAATAAAACGTATGCACTGGAAATTTACACAGATGGCAGTAAAATAGAAGGAGTTGGTTCTGGAGTAGCAGTTTATCATCAGAACAAACTGAAATATCAGCTACAATATAAGTTAGACAAACAGTGCTCCAATAACCAAGCTGAACAATTTGCAGTGTTGAAAGCATTAGAAACTGTTCAAAATATTTACTTAACTGAAGAAGATAACAAAACTGCAGCGATATACACGGACAGTAGAGTCACATTACAATCATTGCATAACTACAAAATTCACAGTTACCTAACAGAAGCAATTAGAACAATGTTAAAAATTTTAGAAAAACAAAACTGGAATGTAGAAATTGGGTGGGTCAAAGCACACATGGGGATACAAGGCAATGAAATTGCAGACCGACTAGCAAAGAGAGCAATTACAAACGAAGAGGAATGCAGCTATAATAGACTTCCAAAGAGTTTTGTTAGAAGAACGCTAAGACAAGAAAGTCTAAAACATTGGGAAAGTCAATGGCAAGAAACAACTAAAGGTCAGGAAACAAAGCAATACTTTCCTACTGTAGCAGACAGACTGAAGTTAAGGATAAATCTAACGGCAAACCTTACAACACTACTGACAGGACACGGAAGACTTAAAGCATACTACTATAGGTTCCACATCACAGACAACCCAAGTTGTTCATGTAATGGAGGAGAGCAAACAACAGACCATATAATTTATGACTGCAAAAATCTCGAAGAAAAAAGAAGAGCATTCAGAAGGAAAATAATTCAAAGAAGAGGAAAATGGCCACCAACTAAAGTCGAAATTGCTAAAAGTTATTTTAAAGAATATATTCAGTATGCCAATGCAATTGATCTGACAAAAAATAATTGAACTATATAAATCTATGTAATTATTAATGTTAAATTAAGATGTATTTATCAGTTTACAAAGCAAACCCAACATGTAGTATTACATATTGTAATGGAACATGTAGAACAATAAAGAATCTTAAAAAAAAAAAAAAAAAAAAAAAAAAAAAAAAAAAAAAAAAACCTACCTACCTACCTACCTGCCTGCCTGCCTGCCTGCCTGCCTGCCTGCCTGCCTGCCTGCCTGCCTGCCTGCCTGCCTGCCTGCCTGCCTGCCTGCCTGCCTGCCTGCCTGCCTGCCTGCCTGCCTGCCTGCCTGCCTGCCTGCCTGCCTGCCTGCCTGCCTGCCTGCCTGCCTGCCTGCCTGCCTGCCTGCCTGCCTGCCTGCCTGCCTGCCTGCCTGCCTGCCTGCCTGCCTGCCTGCCTGCCTGCCTGCCTGCCTGCCTGCCTGCCTGCCTGCCTGCCTGCCTGCCTGCCTGCCTGCCTGCCTGCCTGCCTGCCTGCCTGCCTGCCTGCCTGCCTGCCTGCCTGCCTGCCTGCCTGCCTGCCTGCCTGCCTGCCTGCCTGCCTGCCTGCCTGCCTGCCTGCCTGCCTGCCTGCCTGCCTGCCTGCCTGCCTGCCTGCCTGCCTGCCTGCCTGCCTGCCTGCCTGCCTGCCTGCCTGCCTGCCTGCCTGCCTGCCTGCCTGCCTGCCTGCCTGCCTGCCTGCCTGCCTGCCTGCCTGCCTGCCTGCCTGCCTGCCTGCCTGCCTGCCTGCCTGCCTGCCTGCCTGCCTGCCTGCCTGCCTGCCTGCCTGCCTGCCTGCCTGCCTGCCTGCCTGCCTGCCTGCCTGCCTGCCTGCCTGCCTGCCTGCCTGCCTGCCTGCCTGCCTGCCTGCCTGCCTGCCTGCCTGCCTGCCTGCCTGCCTGCCTGCCTGCCTGCCTGCCTGCCTGCCTGCCTGCCTGCCTGCCTGCCTGCCTGCCTGCCTGCCTGCCTGCCTGCCTGCCTGCCTGCCTGCCTGCCTGCCTGCCTGCCTGCCTGCCTGCCTGCCTGCCTGCCTGCCTGCCTGCCTGCCTGCCTGCCTGCCTGCCTGCCTGCCTGCCTGCCTGCCTGCCTGCCTGCCTGCCTGCCTGCCTGCCTGCCTGCCTGCCTGCCTGCCTGCCTGCCTGCCTGCCTGCCTGCCTGCCTGCCTGCCTGCCTGCCTGCCTGCCTGCCTGCCTGCCTGCCTGCCTGCCTGCCTGCCTGCCTGCCTGCCTGCCTGCCTGCCTGCCTGCCTGCCTGCCTGCCTGCCTGCCTGCCTGCCTGCCTGCCTGCCTGCCTGCCTGCCTGCCTGCCTGCCTGCCTGCCTGCCTGCCTGCCTGCCTGCCTGCCTGCCTGCCTGCCTGCCTGCCTGCCTGCCTGCCTGCCTGCCTGCCTGCCTGCCTGCCTGCCTGCCTGCCTGCCTGCCTGCCTGCCTGCCTGCCTGCCTGCCTGCCTGCCTGCCTGCCTGCCTGCCTGCCTGCCTGCCTGCCTGCCTGCCTGCCTGCCTGCCTGCCTGCCTGCCTGCCTGCCTGCCTGCCTGCCTGCCTGCCTGCCTGCCTGCCTGCCTGCCTGCCTGCCTGCCTGCCTGCCTGCCTGCCTGCCTGCCTGCCTGCCTGCCTGCCTGCCTGCCTGCCTGCCTATCTATCTATCTATCTATCTATCTATCTATCTATCTATCTATCTATCTATCTATCTATCTATCTATCTATCTATCTATCTATCTATCTATCTATCTATCTATCTATCTATCTATCTATCTATCTATCTATCTCTCTCTCCTTCTCTCTCTAAACTATTTTTCTTCTAAATTGTTTCCAATCTACTTCTTCTGGCGTCATTTCTACATGTGCATATCCGTCACTCTTCCAAATAACCAAATATTACTGAATATGTTACAGACCATTTCTAAAAATTAAGAACCCATCGTAAAGCTTTGGATACATTTTGTCTGCTCAGTATTTTTAAGATTATTATTAGCTTATCTCTTGCTTGGTTTATCTCACTTTTCTCCCAACCCTTTGATCAAAATTTTACTGCTTTTAATTCAGAAAATGTATCCGACTAATCTTAACCTGATTTCTATTAAGACAGAAGAACTTGTAGAACCACATTGGTGACACTAGGTTTAGGGTAACACTTAGATTAAGACGATAAGTTGTGGCATGAAAATACTTTAAAATTGTGCTTTTGGAATGACATTTTTGTTGTTTCAAATCACTTATTAACAGCTTTCTTCCCACTTACAAATACATATGTAATGCACTTGAATCCGAGATATACGTAATACTTATGGTCGTTTCAGGAAAACAAAACAGTAGAGTAGAAAAACAATACTAAACCCAGCATTTCAAGATTAGGAGCATGGGATCGCCGATTCAGTATAATAATAGTAGCGCTGCATGAATATACTTGAAATATGACTTAATGAAACATATTCATTTGCCAGCCAAATTAAAATGTAACCCACACAGGTGTTTTCAACAGCTTTTCTGTGAGTGATACTTCTGTTACAAATGACACGTTTTTCCAAAAACTATTTAAGATAGCTAAATTAAATGTTAGGTCGATAAAAACATCCTCTTACGTGCTGCGGATCTGATTTGATAAATAACAAGGTTCGTTATTGTATAAAATTCTGATGTTTTCCACTCACATCACTTTCTCTACTCTTGCACCTACTAACTATTCTTACAAACGTTTATTCCTCTATTTTCTTCATGTTAGTCGAGATAAACATTTGCAGATATCTTGTTGCTAATTTTATTGTAGGTGCAAAAGGAATATTAGAATAGTACACCTTGAGCAACAGACAAATCCTTTAAAGATGGTCGCTATATGAAGACTTTGATAATCCGTTGTCTTTTCACGGCCAAGAGATAAAAAAGTGAACAACGACCTTCCATTTGAGAAAAGTTTAAATATTACATCCTCACACAAATAACAAGGAATATTTCAGAAATTGTTCACTCCACAAAGAATGCATTTGGACATAACTTGTGTGTTTTGATGAGATCTACTTTGTACAGTAAGACTTGATCTATCTGTTACGGTTTTCCAGTTATGCAAAAGTCATCAAAAGTAAGCAGGACTACATAGGCCATAATCAAAAAATTCAAAATATACATTTCATTATCCATAAAAATATCTTGACCACGTGGCATTTGAATCAAAATCGTTAGCCATTTTTGAGAAAATAAACATTTTTGAAAAATTTTCCAAGTAAAGGTAGTTTAAGATGAAGGAATTTTCTTCAAAATATTTGTGTCTCAGCCTTGAAAGATTTAAACTTAAATACCAATTTTGGTTTTTAACCGACTTTTAGTTTTTGAGATATGCAGATAGACGCGCCCGCGCGCGCGCACACACACACACACATACACACACACACAAACACACACACTCTCTCTCTCTCTATCTCTCTCTCTGTGTATCTCTATCTCTCTCTCTCACGTGCACATTTTTTAAAAATGTTGTTTTTTATTCAGGAGACCTTAAAACATACTTCTGGTGGAATCTCGACATCGAAGTTTTGGGTCGAATAACAAAAACATTTTAAACATGTAGTGTTAGCAAAATCGTTGGCGCCATTTTTAAGAAAATCAACACTTTTTAAAAATATTCCAGATAAAGCGTAGGCGCGGTTTAAGGATTTTCTTGAAAATCTACGTGTCGCAAGTTTTGTATTTAACCAATATTTCGTTTTTGGTTTATACTGTTCACAGGTACATGGTCACTGACACACAGACCTGTTTTTAAAAATACCTTTTTTTTTTTTTTTTTTTGATTCTGGGACCTCAAAACATGTAATTCCACTGAAATCTAGGTATAAAATTTTTGGGTGGAATGCAATACCTTCTCTGGTCGAGTAAGTAAAAACTTGATTGTTAAAAGTAGATCTGTGAACTTAGGAGATATGCATCGACATCCTGTAAATATTTCACTGTGATATGTTAAACAACTTTTGGATAATTGGTTATGAATTTAGCACATTCAACATTGGTGGTATGTTTTTATCGCCCCTTAATTCTGAATCTTTAATTACTCTACTAAGTATGAAATTTACGCCATGTAAAGCTTTAATTTTAAGCAAATACATTTTTAATTCTGTTTCTTTATTTGCTACGCAGTAATCTTGTGGTTATTTCGTTCTCGGAAATAATTCAGTAGCGTACTTTCAATACGCTTTATGGATGCATATTAACGGTATTAACGCATATACAGAACCATCATTCTCAGTCAACCTAGTGCTGCTGCACTGAATGAGTAAATCGATTACTCATCAAGAAAAATCAGCAGCACATTTTCTGCCTTAACTGTGTTTTAATGTCATAGAGATAATTCGCAAAGCGGACAGACAGAATACATTATATGAGCCATGAATATTGCACAGAATTTCATCTGTCACTTCGCATCACCCGAACTGCAATGTAACATCCTTGATTGATGTTAATATTTGTGTAAAAACGAAGCGAGAATGATACCCCTAGACGATAGACTCGAGTTAGGACTTCGCCGGAACAGAACAATTAGACTAATCCCTGATCATGATGTGATAATGACAGTAAAAATTCGCATGTAACGAAATATTTCACTTTCAACATAAACGCTGATTTCATTCTTCATTTAGAGGAAGATTATATCGACATGCAAAGGCAAAGACCGAAATGCGAATAAAATAGGGCTCGATCCAACAAATCAGGCATTACAAGTTGCCAATGGGTAATTCAAACCCAACTTCAAAATATGTTTATACCTACGTTTAAGGCTGATCAGTGGCACGCAGTTAAGTGTTTCAAATATGTACAAGCCAGAATAAATTCACTTGTTTATAATAACGTTAAATAAGAAAATGTGGGATGTACAACATTATTTAGAATGCGTGCATTTTGCTAGTAAGCCTGAAACTGGGAGGATGCAATGATTAGCTTTTTTCTTACCCTCTCACAAGTAATCCCTTTAATTTTTCTTTAATGTGGGTTCATGTTGGTGAGCGTAGGCATGAGAGGGAAAGAGAGAGAGAGAGAGCAGAGAGAGACTCAAAGCTGGTGTTTCATTTAACGAGAGTTTAAAAGCCCTAGCCCACCAAAGCGAAATCAGCTAAAGTCATGACCAGACAGCAGAACTATACCATAGGTTGTCAGGTTCAGCAGTGCAAAGGGAGGGAGCAGCAAGTGAAAATAAACCGCTATAAACGCGACGCAGCATTCGATGTTATTACTCCACTGTTCACGCTTCGAAATGTTTCAAAAATAAAGTGCTTTTATAGTATGTGAGGTTTAATTTGAAACATGATCCTGTGCTGCTAACAACGGTTTTAGGAGCAGTGAGTGCGCTAATGGCGGTCCAAGTGATCAGAAATACTGTCACAGTCACCGTTCACAGAACGAGCTATACTTCCGAAATATGGACCACTTTCCAAAGAATGTGGAAAATATCCTGATGTATTTAGTCGTCCTTGCTTTTGTTGTTACTTGCGGATGTTGGGAAAGAAGAAATCTTTTGCAACCCAGAATGTAAGTAGTAAGTTTCAATAGTAAAGGTTTGAGATAAGACAGTTAAGGATTAACAAATTTCGTGTGAAATACAGTACTATCTCTTTCTACTTTCCATGTTTCAACTTAAACCAAATGGATATTAGTTTGGTTGAATATTTCGCTCATCCGGACAACTTATTTATATAGAGTGTTAAGGGTATAGATACAGACTTTTTTTAACTGGTACCTTAATATGTATCCACTTGAGTGGGTCAGTTGTTTTTTCTCTCCTTCCAACAGTTTTCTCGCGAACCACTTTTTACTACCTGTGTTGTTGCATGGCATAACTTTACAGCAAATTGAACAACGCCTATCAGTATAGACCATTCGTTTTGCTTCACAACTTGATGTGTCCCCTGCTGACGTAGGTATTGTGGGGTTATTGGCCTTATAGAAAACATTTGAACTCAGTTAGGATACAACATTCGTTACCGCGAAGCCTGCCCATTCTGCGTTGCGCCTTCTGCTCCATCCCCTCGGGGAATATAAACACGTATGACTTATGAGTGCCGTACCTACTTGGAGGTACTGACCAACCTGAAAACATCTAACTCTTAATAAGTAAAATTATAAACCCACTAATGAAGCAAATCTTGATACAATATTGTTCATTACTAAAGATGAAACAATTCCTTCGTAACCAAGATAGCGTAATGTCAACGCGCACCATATGTCATTGCGAGGGGGTTCCATGTACTCGTATTGTCTTGTGCACCTGGAACCTGCTCTTATTGACTTCTGACCGGGTGTATAGTTCAGAGTCAGCTACAGTGTATGGTTTATATGTAGCCAACTTCGCGTTCATTGACGGAATTTTTTCACCTTTATTTATTACACTTTTCATAATTACCAGTACAAATATCTGCACATACACCCCTAGCAGCTTGTATGAATGATTACGTGATTAGTAATGAATATATTACACCTTTCCACTTAAAATTATATATCTATATTTTCAAATCAAAAAATCTTAGGTGTTGGATTCATGTGACTTTCTATATACACGACCAATTTTTGGCCTTTTGCCTTTGTCGTATCAAAGAGGTTAGTTGGAAACTTAATTGTGCAATTTTAGAAGGACGCATTATTCTAATAAATTATAATGTAGACTTTATATTACGTTTTACACAGTTATATTTTTGAAGCAGTTTGCTCCATTTAAAATATATTTCATCTTACAAAATCCATACAATGAACTTTTTACATGAACTTTTTAATTTTTAGAGGTTGTTCTAAATAATATTATTAGTGAAGCTAAGTATCGAATTTCATATTTTGTAGTTCCTAAAATAAGAAAAAGTTTTACAAGTTTAATATATATAGTAAATGCATTACCTTTTTCATTTCAGGAACCAAGAATTATAAATCTGAATACCTTAAAGAATTATACACAAGTGAACGTGTTGCACGATTTCTGAAAATATTTTGCTAAACATTTTAGGAAGTTATATATTTTTAGGAGTCGTATGTCTGAAACGAAAAACACAACAATAACTCTAATATCTACTGATAATTCCAGCAATATTAAAATGTAATAGATTTATTATCATGGTATAGATCATTTGTAATCATTTAAGTAAAGCTTCTGGCTCAAATACTGTGAAAAATACACACTTCACCCACTTCCACTTTAATACAACTAGAACTTTAACATCCATTTTCTAACTTCGTACTAGGTATAGGAATAATACAGTATGCAGATAATCAAAGCTTTTCAAAGCCGATCAAAAGCCAGGGCATTTCCTTTGCTGCTCCGCTCTGTTCTCTTACAAGCAGAACAAAGTTCACACACGCCACTGACTGGACTTACCCCTGTTATCTCTGCAACTCTTTTAACGCACTACGGGTTGTCTACTTATCCGAGGGCCGGCTGGACATATACATTTACCTAACAATTTCCTTCTGTATAATTTCTCCCAACTACGGGATTAAGTCTTTTACGATTAGTCCCATAATTGAGCAGCGCTTGCAGCCTTGCATTCTTAATCAATGGCGGTAATAGTTCTTTAGTGTCTACTACATCAGAAAAAATGTTTAACAAAAATGCTGTGCCTGTTTTAACCTTACAGGTGATCTATTTCTCAACCTCCCTCTCTCTAAAGGGTCGAGTTACCGATTCTGTTGCGTTACTATAGCCCAATTCTGTTTACATCACTTACAGTACAGTTGAAACAAACTAATTCTGGCCCCTTCGGAAAGTAACATCGTTCATTGGTTCATAGGTATTTGCCTCTGAGGATTTGTTTCAGCCTGTCCTAGAAATATAAGTGCTGGGTGGACGCATGATAGCCGGATACATGTGGAAGCTGCAAGAAGAATCTTATTTGCGAATTAGTGAAGGAGTCTCTAATTTTAACCCACTATACTTGGCTTCCACTCTACTAATGTTATACTATGTCAGCAGGATATTGGTTTTTTCATGCACTTATGGATGATTGACATGTAATGAGGAAGTAATTTTACCAGCACTCAATTTAATTGCTTACATCGTCTTGAAGTTTGTCGATTAATGTAACGCTATAAACAGACAGTGTTTTATTGCCATCATAAATTCTGCAACATATATTGCAATAGCACTAGTCTACAATGGAAGTACCCCAACTGAACAGGTTTAATATATTTATAAATTATATTTTCACCGTATCATGAAAATACAAACCTCGGAGAGATCGGAGAGCCCTGAAAACATGTACTTCGATGAAACCTCTACACGAAGATTTGAGGTAGAATGCAATATTTCCTCTATCTACTAGGTACGTGGTAGATAAAGTAAGAAGTGATTGTTGAGATGCACTACCACTACTTGATAACGTCCAAATCTCTCAAACAGTTTCAGTGACATGTCCCCACATTTTGATATATCGACAAATCATTTACGATAGGCACAAAGTACTTCATCCTAAAGATGCCCTTATTGACAAGAAAGCTGTTATAATGAGATGTTTGGGATAGCGGGGAGGAAAGGAGTTCCTGATGATTGTGATAATTCCTCAACAGATTTTGAAGGTCAAGTTACACCAAAACCGTTATTCCGTTATTACGAAACTTCCTGAAGTGAAACCGACACTATTTAGTTCCCTCCCTCTCTCCCTCTCTCTCCCTCTCTCTCCCTCTCTCTCCCTCTCCCTCTCTCTCCCTCCCTCTCTCTCCCTCCCTCTCTCTCCCTCTCCCCCTCTCATACTTTCTCTCTACCACCCGCCCGCCCGCCCGTCCCCGGCCACCCGTCCGTCCGGGTGAGTGAGTGTGTTGGGTTTAAGGGCCCGTCGACAACTTGGTCATTAGGGCCCTCGTCCATCCGTCCGTCCGTCAGTCCGTCCGTCTGTCTGTCTGTCTGTCTCTCTGTTTGTCTGTCTGTCTGTCTGTCTGTTTGTCCTGTCTGTCTGTAAAGAGCATAATTCAAAATCGAAATGCCGGTTAAAGAACCGAAATTTGTGTTTACATTTGAGAGACGAGACACGAAGATTCTGAAGAAAATTACTCCACTCTAAACTACCCCTTACATGGAACTTTCTTCCGAAAATTTTGATTTTCTCAAAAATGGCTCTAACGATTTTGATAGAAATGTCATTGGTTTAAGATATTTTTGTTGAAAATGAAATGTATATTTTGAATTTTCTGGCATAGCCCATGTAGTCCTGTTTATCCTTGACTTATTTTGCATAAGTGGCAAACCCTAAGAGATAGACCAAATCTTACTGTACGAAAATGTAGATCTTGTTAAAACACACAAGTTATGTCAAACGATCTTTTTTGTGAAGTGAACCATTTCGGAGATATTCCTTATTTTTCAGAATTTTGCAATACTTATAGACCATTCTCAAATGGGAGGTCGTTATTCATTTTTTTATCACCGGGTCATGCAAAGAGAACGGAATTTCAGTCATCATATAGTGACCATTCTTAAAGCATTTGACTATCGCTTTAAAGCTTACTGTATTCCCCATAGGTGCCTACGAGAAAATTAGAAACAAGATAAATTCTACAAATGTTTAGCTCGACTCAGGAATATAAAGGAACAAGATTTTGTAAGAACAGTTAGTACAAGAGTAGAGACAGTCATATGAGTGCAACACATCAGACCTTTTTAGTTTGAATATAGTCTTAACATTTGTTGTAACTTCATTTAGAGCACAACTTTATTCAATTTAATGACAAAAAGTTATTAATAATAATTGGTGAAGAAAATTTGGGAACTAATCATACTAGGCCACAGTTTTAGGTACCTCCCCAATATTTGCCACCTGTGAGAAGTGAGGAAAACCTAGAAAAGTCTCAAGTCAGGGAGGACATCCTGAGGGTATTTTAACCACAGACTTCCCGTTTACGAGTACATGCGTTTTAATGACCTCGGCTACCCCTAACGTTGCGTGTGTTGAACACCAGAACCCTAAAACTGGATGTTGCATAAATAGGAAAGTTGTTAATTAAGTTGAGGGTTTTCCTAAAAAGCAACTTGACTTTTTAAAAAATTTCCACAACGTTAACAATCCTTTACTGAGGCTGGCCCCGTGGCGAAGTGTTAGAGCAATTGGCTGTTGTGCTAGGGGTCCCGGGTTCGATTCCCGGCAGGGGGTAGGAATTTTTCTCCACCCGAGATTATTCCTCATGAATGAGTATGAATGAAAGTGTGAATGTGTGTGTGAATCCAATGTATAAAAACCTCCCACTGTAAACGAGTAAAAAAACCAATAGTCAAGGCCGCCGATATGACCTCTGCAGTTAAAGGCAGTTAAATGGAACAATAAAAAAAAATCCTTTACTGAAAAATTCTATCGAAAATGCTCATTTCTCAAAAGTGGTTGTAACCACTTACATCAGGCATCGGCAAACATGTACTCAATGAGGCCTCGCAACTATGACGTATCAGGGGCAGCGCTTACTCTGTCTCCCCCTCTCCCTCCCTCGCAGTCTTAACTGGCACTCCATACACACCGAACACGGGCGGACTGTCCTATCGTATTTACCTACACTTCTAAACATGTCTGTGAAAGTGTAATTTAATACTAAGACTTAAAGATAAATTTCTTTATTTATAACTTTGAAGGATATTAGTTTATTTAACTTAAAGTCTTAGTATATTCATAGCATTAGAGTGCATCTAATTATTCCTGGTCTATTAAATTTGATATCTAGAATAGAACTTTGATGAATTCTTCTCTCATCATGTAAGGAACATAAGGTGTTTTAAGGCACTCATCAATGGAACATCAAGCGCCATTATGATACATGTCATAAGATCACCATACAATAATAATTATAGACAAGCATGTGTTCATAAAGTTACACCACGATTTAAAGCAGCATAACACTGACGTAGTTTCCTTTATTCATTTTATACTTTTTCAGGTCTAGATTGGACTAACCAACTGCAACAGCTCAAAGAGCAATATTAAGATAATACACCTAATATTAATTCAAATATTATAACTGATAGACAACTTCACGTCAGCTATGCTGTTGCTTTGGAGATTGCTCATTCACTGAGGAGCTTTAGTGATGGAGAGTTCATAAAAAAAATGTGAGAGTAAAGTTGCCAACATAATTTGCCCTGAACAATATGATATTTTTAGTAATTTGCTTTATTACCATGAACCATACAGAGAAGGATATATAAAATAGCAGAAATAACCGAATAAAGACTACAAACCGAGGTCCATGAATTTATGGCCGTTTCTCTCGCGTTGGATGAAAGCACTCACAACGTTGACACAGCACAATTGGTAATTTTCACTCGTGGAGTTACTAACAACCTCTCGATACAAGAATATATGCTTCAAGTCATTCCACTTAGGGAACATATAACAGGGACAGAATTATTTCAAGCATTTAAGGAATGTGTAAAAGAAAAGAAACTGGATATAAAAAAATCTGGTATCGCGATTAACAGATGTTAATTTGCGTGCTATACTGAGAGTGGCTACTTGTGATATATCACCAGATTTTCATGGTACATTACAAATAGAAGTGAATTGAAATATATTGCTCAAATATCTAGGCCTACCTAAAGCATCGTAGACCAAAATAGCTGGATTCAAGTATGTGTACTATTCCTTATTGTACTCTGTAGTGAGCGAGTCCAGCACTGACTCTGAACGAAGGTCAATACCATCCCCTGTTCTACATTACGTCATGTGCATTGCGGGTTGCATGTTGAGACGTCATACTGATACCTCATTGAGTATATGTTTGCCGATGCCTGATTTACATTGAAATGTCATATATTTAAGATATTTTCATGACAAATAAAATGCATGACATGAGTTCTCGAGAAATAGCCTGTGAAGTCCTCTTCACTCGTAAAGGATTTTATATGCCTAATTGGTACACTGTAATGGATAGACAAAAACTTGCTACACAGAATATATTTGTATATAATAACAGTAGAAACAACAACAACAACAACAACAACAATAATAATAATAATAATAATAATAATAATAATAATAATAATAATAATAATAATAATAATAATAATAATAATAATAATAATAATAATAATAATAATAATAATAGTAATAATAATAATAATAATAATAATAATAATAATAATAATAATAATAATAATAATAATAATAATAATAATAATAATAATAATAATAATAATAATAATAATAGTAGTAATAATAATAGTAATAATAGTAATAATAATAACAAGAAGAAGAAGAATCCAAGAATCCGAGCCAAGGTCTACCGTCCAGCCACCGCGTCCCTAACCTGTGTCCACCACAGTGGGATATATACATGTATATAATACATAATTGGCTATTATCACGGACTACACACGCTAGTTCAACTACCTCTCACCTCACGACTTCCCTGAGGCAGAACACGCTAATTCCCTCTCTATGGCTACAATTGCGTAGTGAACTTCTGCAACTGTTTCAAAGCACGAAGAGTTATCGACTTACGCCGATGCCGGATGAACTAAGCCACCTGGCATAACAACTTCTTTTGTGGAACCAGTCTTTTAGGTATATCCGTTATTTAGAAATCTTCCAAACATGCGATAAAAATATTTCCAACAAAAGTTCCCACCTCAAACTACATTTTAAAAGGAACATTTTTTCCAAAAATGTTAATTTTCTCACTAATGACTAACGATTTGTATTAAATGCCGTATTTTTAAGACTTCTTTTTATTCCAAATGAAAGTGATGTAGGTATATCTTGAATTTTCTGGGAATAGTTTCTGAAATTATCTTCAATCTGAATGACGTTTTATATAATTGGTAAACCGTCAGAGATAAATGTAGATCTCGTTAAAGCACACGATTTATGCTAATACATTTTCTTGTGGAGATAACCATTTTCGAGATATTGGTTGTTATAAGTTTAAATTTCCCAACAATTATGCATTTCTCAAATGCCAAGTTATTCGTTTTGTTTTCTCTCCTGGTCATATAAAGGCAACGAAATTATAGTCATTACATAGCGATCAATTATTAAAATATGCAACTATCGCCTAGGCCTACTGCATTGTTTTAGTCCCATTGTACCCACAAAACGTATGCACCTAATAAAAGCATTTCTACAAAGTTTTATCTCGATTTACGCACATACACACACACACACGCACACACACATACACACACACAATCTCTCTCTTTCTCTCTTCCCTCCCTCCCTCTCTCTCTGTCTCTCTCTCTCTCTCTCTCTCTCTCTCTCTCTCGCATGGAGTTTTTCTAAAGATATTGTTTTGGATTCAGACAGGATGGATGGATGGAGTTTAGGGGCCCGTCTGGATTCAGACAGTTTTAAAATGTGTATATACCGTGAAATATCGACATCGAATTTTTGTTGGTATGCAATGTGAAACACTTTCCCTATTTATTATGCACAGGATAGAGAAAGTAACAAAGACTCTACAAAAAATCCAAGGTGTTACACTCACATGACTTTCTCTACTCCTGTACTAACTATTCTTACAAATACTTATTCCTCTATCTTCTTCATATAAGTCGAGATAAACATTTGTAGAAATTATCTTAGTGCTAATTTCTTGTAGATACAGGGGTAACATGGGAATACAGTAATCTTTGAGTGATAGTCAAATCTTTTAAAGCTGGTCGCTATATGAAGGCTATGAAATTCCGTTCTCTTTAAACGGTCAAGAAATGAAAAAGTGAATAACACCTAACTCAAACAAATAAGGAACATCTCCGAAATGGTTTGCTCCACAAATAACAAAAAAACAAAAAAAAAAAAAAAAAAAAAAAAAAAATCATTTCTACATAAAGTGTGTGTTTTAGCGAGCACATTTTTTGTTTAGTAAGACTTCGTCTATCTCTTACGGTTTACCAGTTATGTAGAAGTCATCAAGGGTAAATAGGACTACATGTGTATAACGTGTAAGTTCAAAATATGCATTTCATTTGATATAAAAATATCTCAAACATATGGCATTGTAATCAAAATAGTTACAGCCATTTTTGAGAAAATCAAAATTTTCGAAAAATATTCCATGTGAAGGGTAGTTTAGAGTGGAGGAATTTTCTTCAAATTCTTCGTGTCGCATCCTTGAAAGATATTAAGCTTATAAACCAACTTTAGTTTATAACCGATTTTTCGTTGAGTTATGCTGTTCACAGACACACACACAAACACACACACACGTACGCATACAGACAGACGTGCACAAAAGCGCGCGCAAACCTTTTTCTAAACGTGCTCTTCTTGGATACAGGGGGCCTCAAACATGTATTTTCGTTGTGACGCCGATATAGAGAAAATCAACGTACTACAAGGCAGTCAACTCGCAAAGCATTTGAAAGTAGATATAAAACAAGTTTCATTTGTTTCTAGAAACATGGCATTGTAAAGATTTTCAGGATCGCCCTGATATTCTGCTGTGTAGGGACCGTAGCTCTTTCAGTTTACCTGGGGCTGCACACCCCATGCAGGAAAAGCTTTGGTTAGCAAAGGACGAATCAGTGAGATGTAAAGTGCGACGGGATATTGCTTATAAGGGAGGATTCTCCGTTCATAGGTGGATATAATTTGAAATGCCGGGAGTATGCCAATATAAGTTTGATATCGATGTGGTGTTACCAGATAAGGTGACGATCGAGGTGTATTCTAAAACACTTGACGTTTCTTCTATGGTGTAACTTGGTCGTTAATGCCACAAGTTCTCTGAGCAACATATGAACGATATATAGAAATTAGTAAGTGCAGTACACCCACTATCGGGCACCGTAGATCCAATAATTACCATTAGACACATGGCGGAGAAGTTCCATGGGTGGGATCTTGATCTATATATAATGTATGACAAGTTTAAATAAATATTTGATAGTATATCAAGGAACATATTATGTAACACATTAGGTGAACTGGATATTCTAGGGAACCTTATTAATCTCATTCATACGATTATGAAAAATACTGAGGCACAAATTAATTGCGAAAATAAATTAAGTAAATCTATTACCCTTAACACCGGAGTGAAGCAAGGAGATGGTCTATTAACTACACTAATTAACCTCTCAATACGTCAAACAATCGGCGAGCTTGTTGAAAAAGGTACAGTGTTTAATAAATCCTCCCAAGTATGCTCTTATGCCGATATTACCATAACTGCAAGAAATCTTCCAGTGCTCAAAGAATGTATAATAGAGCTACCTCGGGCACTAAAAACCAAGAAACAACCAAATATAAGTTTATATCCACCTCCGATAACACTCCTTATCAGATGGTAGATGATATGATATTTGAGAAAGTCAAAAAATGTAACTGCGTGGGTTGTAATCGATAATAAATGTAAAATGCAGGAAGTTTTTAAAGAGAGGATACAGGCAGGAAATAGAGAATATTTTGCAGATATCAAAATGCTTACAAGTCAACAAATTAAAGTACTACGAAAATTAAAATGTATAACACAGTGATTCGGCCAGTAGTAACATATGCTGCGGAGACGTGGACAATAGAGAAGTCCTTAGGCTCCTTTAAAAGGACAAGTTTAAGAAGAATTTATGGGCCTCTTAAAGTGCAAGATTAGAAACAACAGGGAATTGGAGGACCTTATTGGAGAACAAAATATAGATTTGTAAAGTCCCAAAGACTGGCGTGGCTAGGGCAATTATACAGAATGCCTGAGAGTAGGATCCCTGAAATAATGTGACAAGGAAGATTATACAATAGCAGAAGGGTAGAAAGACCAAAACTGTGATAGTCGCATGGACTAAATGGAATAAATTATAATGATGATAATGATAGTGATGATAGTAATGATAAAAATGATAATGATGATAATGATTATAATGATGATGATAATAATAATAATAATAATAATAATAATAATAATAATAATAATAATAATAATAATAATAATAATAATAATAATAATAATAATAATAATAATAATAATAATAATAATAATAATAATAATGATGATGATGATGATGATATAATAATAATAATAACAATGATATAATAATAATAATGATGATGATGATAATAATGATAATGATAATGATAATGATAATATAATGATAATGATAATGATAATGATAATAATAATAATAACAATAATAATAATAACAATAATAATAATAATAATAATAATAATAATAATAATAATAATAATAATAATAATAATAATAATAATAATAATAATAATAATAATAATAATAATAATAATAATAATAATAATAATAATAATAATAATAATAATAATAATAATAATAATAATAATAATAATAATAATAATAATAATAATAATAATAATAATAATAATAATAATAATAATAATAATAATAATAATAATAATAATAATAATAATAATAATAATAATAATAATAATAATAATAATAAAGACAGAAGGAAGCTCGTTCACGTCACCGCCGTCTGTTTGACTGGAAATACCACGGTGCTTTCTGTAACTGTTGTAACGCACGAAGGGTTATCTACTTACCCCGTTCCCGGATGAGATGGGCCACCTAATAAATAAAATGAATAATGTTTATGATTACGGTACAGGTAAATTTTCGTTGAGCGAACAACAATGAGTGCGAGGGTTTTCATGAGGACCATTAAGGTTATCTGCGAGTTGGATACATTTTAGATATGCAACTTAGCACTTTGTGGGAAGTAATTTGGTGTTCATAGCCGACATAAGAGGGTGTCTTCCTATATTATGAGACGTAACTTCTCCCAGCATTTCACTCGTTAATACCTAGTGTGTTGAACCAATAAGCAAGACAGCCCTTTGTGTACATTCCCTTCTTGGGAGAAAAGTGAGCAGCCCTATGTAACTTATTATCAGTATAGCATCGTGCTTGTATATTTAATCATGTGCAATGGTTTTTGCAGCTCCGTTGGTTGTTTTGTTTTGTGGTGTTTAACGCCCACTTTTACTACTACGGCACCGCAGGCGGTGACACTGAGGATACATGGAATGAGTATTGAGCACCAGTGGAATGAGATGGCGGGAGAAACCGTGAGAACCCGGAAGAAAACCGCCTAGCGCCGCTTCGTCCACCACAAATTCCACATACGGTTGCCTGGGATCGAACCTGGGTTGCTTTGGTGAGAAGTGAATGGTTTAACCACTCGGCTACGCCGCGGCCAGAATATCACAAAATGGTTCTCTATAAACCCGCATTACATCATTGCCTAAGAATTAATATATGGATATTATTTATATGTGTGTCATAGTGAACAAATTACGCACATTATTAAATAAATTGACAGCCTGTTTAGAATGGTTGGATTGCACGGAATAATTTTGTAAACAGCACATAGCAAAAAGCTTAAGCATCATTGGTATTTTCCATAAACAAAACATGCTATTAACCCTATAAATTAAAAATGGTTGAAAATGACCTGAATACATAAACTGTAAAATCATAGTTCTTTCTGCTTATTAAGCACTAGTATTTTCTCTTCGTTTATTTAGCTGATGCTGTATTTTTTAAATAATACTTTCTGAATTATTTCCCCAAAAGAAAAACTATAAGAGCGCAAATAATATAAGCCCGGTTTACTAACTACATTGGTCTTTGTATTAGTTGCAGCTTTAGTACAACTGATAGTGTTTTTAATTGTACATTCCAAGATAGATTTAATAGATTCAAGTGTACATGGTGCATTTAATACAAGTTTAATACACATTTTCGTTCAGTAGTGTATAAAACGGTTTCCAAACACAGTACTTACCACTTGTGTTTTCAACAACTTTGTAAATATTTGTTTCGATTGTCTGTACTTCGGGTTTCATCGTGTCCCACTCGTGTTATGTCTATGCCAGAGGTTGTACGATGCACTAGAAAAGTATATTCCTATTGTGCGCGGGGTGCATTCGAGAGGTAACCACACAATAACATCGTCTAGTCGAGTCTCGATGCCATGATACAGCGTAATGCAGAGCCAGATACTGCGGGAAGCATGAACAGAATTGACTTGTCTTTTTTCTCACCACTAGTTTATAATAGGACAACAAAACATACATCAGCAGTTTCGTAAAATATGAGGGAGGCAGTTCTACATAACGGTATCAACTTAACTAAACGAAATTAGTTACACTAAAGAACCTTATACCACTAAAATGTTTCGAAATGCCACATATTTATCGCTTGAATGGACATAACACCAAATAGGAAGAATACTCTTAGTGAATAACAATATGGGTAACATTCAAGGATTTTGGACTTAATACAATTTCAACATTTTATGAGTAACTTAAGTGCTTCATGTGGATGACACAAATAACATTTTAGGTAGTCCATTCCCCAGTTATTCACAGTGTAGAGCAGGGCCTCTCAGGGTGCATGCACCACTGCATTGCATGGTGCAAGGTGCAAAATGTGACTACGAAAAGTTGACCTCGTTGCAAACATCCTTCTCTTTTCCACACTTTCAGCGGTGTTTATTCTTTATTGCGTAATGTTTACGTACGATTCGCAGTGTTAAATTTGTTAATTTTATGACCAAATCTAGTCTAGTTCTAGAAAGCAACACTACAAATCTCGTGTATGGATAAAAAGTGTGCTTCTGCAAGATGTAGCAGCCACTTAAATTCTTCCCCTCTAGCGTTCCCTATGATTTCATATGTTTCTACGTTTACTATAATAGATTTTAACAGATCATCTTATACACACGTAATAATTGCATCCAGATGAGGCATTTGGGTCTATCGTCACGACTTTCAAAAAACAAGAAAGTTGACACTCTGATACAAATGTACATACTTTCGGAATTTGTTGCTTCCTTTGAAGGACTTTGCAGTTATATTGCACGTATTTATTCCTATAAACACACGCTCCCTCGCTTCTTCGCTCTGCAGCGCGTGAGTTGAGCCGATATTAACGGAGCCGCCACGATGCACGGGGCAAGGAACCTCTACACTGTGGATTGCACACGGTTCGATTTTAAACTTTGAGATGCCCTGGCATAGTGCCATATACTACACTCCAAGAGGAAGGGATCGAGTGAAGGAACCACGGTATGCAACAGTCTACAGGCAGAGAGGCCATTGAGGTGCGCGGAAATCTCCTATTATCGGAACTGCCCAGGAATGGCAGTGAACGAGCCGTCAACCAAGCAGCCCGTTAATGTTCAAGGGGATGCTCTTTCCTTTGAGAAGGCGTCCTCGCCATTTGTCCAGCACCATGCTACCCTAAGTACGTTGAAACCTGCAAAGAAATTAGAATGATGGAAAGGAAACAATGGTGTGTGTGTGTGTGTGTGTGTGTGTGTGTGTGTGTGTGTGTGTGTGTGTGTGTGTGTGTGTGTGTGTGTGTGTGTGTGTGTGTGTGTAAGTGTGTGTGTGAAACCATCCCAGATTCGCTCACGGGTCAGAAAAAGAAAGAGGTGAAACCCAAGATCAGAGTGGGTAATTGACAGAAATCGAATTCGGGAGCTCCGGGATGCCAGTCTCAGAAGTTACCAAGGGGCAATCTCTCTTGGTGTTATTTGCTGTAAACGTAAAGTAAAAATGCCGAAGCATATGTCTATGGAATTAATTTTCATTAACTAAAAGACCTAAAAAGCAAAATGTTGATAGTTTTACATTTGTCTGCTTAACTAATTCATCCCTTACTTGTAAATCACGTGGTAAACTTATAGAACATATTTGAAACACAAAATGAAAGTTTGGTACTAAAATTTGAAGAATTATTGTAGGTACGTAAACCTACTTATAGAACATATTTGAAACACAAAATGAAAGTTTGGTACTAAAATTTGAAGAATTATTGTATGTTTACTTGTAGATCATTATTTTTCTTTTCCGCGGAAGCTACTAAAGAACATGATCTGCAGGTCTGGAATTTTATCTGTATACGAGTAGGTACATAAAAATGAATGTTTTTTGTTTGTTCACCCGAATACGATTAAAATTGGCAAATCTATTTTTTTATACAGAAGGTATTTATGCTACGTATTTTACTACGCAACATATTACATTGAAATGTCCATCTCTACCTGCACTTCAATATACAACTCATACAATTTCCTATGATTAATATATAAATGCGTCGTATTACATTCACAGGGTTTTCTCTACTGTTCTTTTATATAACATATTCACATGTTCTTCTGTACTCGCTCTTCTACAAATAATTAATACAATTTTCTATATGACTAAAATACAAATGCAACATGTATTGGGGCCAAAAAGACCTAGCTGTCAACGGGTCCTTAAACACCACTCACTCGCTCACTCACTCACTCACTCACTCACTGACTCACTCACTGACTCTCACTCACTCAATCACTCTCTCACCCACTCACACACTCACTCACTCACCCACTCACACACTCACTGACTCACTCACTCACCCACTCACACACTCACTGACTCACTCACCCACTCACACACTCACTGACTCACTCACCCACTCACACACTCACTGACTCACTCACTCACCCCCTCACACACTCACTGACTCACTCACCCACTCACTCACTCACTCACTCAGTCACTTTCCCTTTACGTAACACATTCACATGTATTTCTCTTCTCACTCTTCTACAAACAATTCATACAATTTTCTATATGATTAAAGTACAAATGCAACATGTATTGGGGCCAAAAAGACCTAGCTGTAAACGGGTCCTTAAACACCACTCACCCGCTCACTCACTCACTGACTGACTCACTCATTGCCTCACTCACTCACTCACTCACTCACTCACTCACTCACTCACTCACTCAATTACTCACTCACTCACCCACTCACACACTCACTCACTTTCCCTTTACGTAACACATTCACATGTATTTCTCTTCTCACTCTTCTACAAACAATTCATACAATTTTCTATTACTGAAACAGAAATGCAACGTATTACATTCACACGGTTTTCTCCACCCCCTTTTCTTCCTGTGGTACATCCCGTCTAGATCGTGGTGACACTCCCCCACTCCTGAAGTACAGATGCGCAATAGCAGAGACCTGCCCACCTGCATAATAGGAGAGATGGGGATTAGTATGCCACCTACTCTCACTGTGATAACTATACAATGATTATTTCCATTATGTAAACGTACACCACTTGTGTATGCGACTGCCTGAGTTGTGATACCACTCGTTTTTTCCCCACCAGTCCAGTCACTTCTAATTTCTTCTCTCTTGCGCATAAGGGGTGCCAGGACGATCTGGATTTGTGGCTGTTCAACAGTACTTCTGCATAGTATCTTTCCGCTGTTTTTATTTATTTATTTAGTTTATCTTATGTTCCTTATAGTGTCCTAAGAGTTTTCTAAATATTTAAGTGTGTTAAGTAATATTTTTTAAATGTCTTCCAAGAAACACAAGTTTACTGGGCAAGAAGTTCAGTCCAAAATTCTTAGAAAAAATGGTCGAACCACCATATATAAATAAATAAATGTATATATATATATTGTTTTCCTTAACATGTAGATAATTGAGTATTAGATGAAAAATTCAAATGCATTACACTCACTAGACTCTACCCACAACCTTTTATTAATTATCGCTTTTACAAAATGTTCTTGTGAAACCGTATTACTTCCACCAACACGTATAGTAAATAGGGAAAGCATTGCATTCAATCCGAAATTTCAATATCGAGGTTTCACGGGAAATATATGTTTTTAGGCTCCTTAAATAAAAAGAAAACCTTTTTAGAAAAAGGCCCGTGTGTGTGTGTCTGTGTGTGTCTGCCTGTGAACAGCGTAACTCAAAAACGAAAAGTCAGTTAGAAACCAAAGTTGGTATTTGAGTTTAATATCCTTCAAGGATGCGACACGAAGATTTTGAAGAAAATTCCTCCACCCTAAACTACCCTTTACATAGAACATTTTTCGAAAATTTTGCATCTCTCAAACATTTTTATTAAAATGTCATATGTTTAAGATACATTTATGACAAATAAAATGAATATTTTGAATTTTCTGGCTACAGACCATGTAGTCCCCTTTATTCCTGATGTCTTTCGCATAGCTGGTAAACAGTGAGAGATAGACAAAATCTTGCTGCACAAAAAACGTAGATCTTGTCACAACACACGATATGTCTAAATGCTTTTTTTTTTTTTTTTTTTGAGTGAACCGTTTCGGAGATATTCCTTGTTGAGCTTTGCAACACAAACTTTTCTCAAAAGGAGGGTCGTTATTCACTTTTTGTCTCTTGGTTGTGCAACTAGAACGGAATTTCAAAGCCTTTATATAGCGACCAGGTTAAAAAGATTTGAATATCGCTCAAAGCTTACTAGGTCTTTATATTCCCCTGGAGCCTACAAGCAAATTAGCAATAAGATAGTTTCTGCAAATGTTTATCTCGACGAACATGAAGAAGATAGAGAAATAAGGGTTTCTAAGAATATATAGTACAACAGTAGAGAAAGTCATGTGCGTGCAACACATCATTCTAACTTCTGTCTTTTAATCGAGATAAACATTTGCAGAAGTAGTTTCATTTCACATTTGGTTTTAGATACAAGGGAAATAAGAGACATTGAATTGACAGCTAGATGTTTAAAAATGGAACGCTGTGCTACTTTTAATATTACATAAGTCTTTCCATGGCACCGGAGAAATAACTGAACAGCGACAGCGTTATGTAAGTGTTGAACAATCCAAACGAACAACAGCCGATATTTGGGAAATGACTGATGACACAAAAAAGTATTAGAAATGCATTGTGTGTTTTAAAGAGCTCTATGTGTACTACGTTTCTGTCCATCTCATAAGGTTTACTAGTTAAGCAATTTGTTAAAAATCCTTCTAACAAAATCAGCTTCCCAAGGAAATCCCAAAGTATTTAGAATACACATTTAATTTGGCGGGTAAATATATTAAAGATATGGTACTTTAAACAAAACCGTAAGATCTGCTTTTAAGAAAATTAACAAGAGTTTTTTTCCCCCCATCTAATGGGTAGTTTGGGAAGGTGTTGCATCTTTGGAAGATAATTGAACTTATACACCCGAATAGTTTGGTGTATTAACTACGCTGTACACACACACACACACACACACACACACACACACACACACACACACACACACCTTTACCTAAAAGTGTATTTTACTGAAGGGGCCTCAAAACATACATTTTCGAACAAATCCAGCATTAAATACTTGAATATAATGCAATATTTCCTCCTACCCACTATAGGAAGAAAGTAATAACTTAAGGGCTTAGTTTCCTTTGTTATATTGGTTACTTTCAAGGTGTAAGAAATTGTGTGAGTCTGATGTAAACACTACATCAGCTGTTCGTGACTAAGTGAAAGCAAGATCGCTGTGGGAAGCTGGACACAACCAACCTTCCCTACGTGTTCCCGGCTAGGGAATTCGCTAGTACTCGACCCCTGTACGTCTCGTTACGTTACCCCTTTTCCATTATTGAACCCTTTACAGATGGTGTAATTAAAGTAACTGCCCAACCCCTGTTTGTTACTCCCTACTTGGAACCAAGCTGTGTTGAACTGACTTACTGAGAAGCGTTAGGTTAAAAAGCACTCCAACTCCGATTAAAATAAATCTGCAATTTAAAACGGACGCCTACACTAATGTAGTTAACTGTTGGGAAGTGGGAAATCATATCACGACTTTAATGTGATCAAGGTAAGCGAGCGTGTGTTTCTGACCTGAGGTCTGTAAATGTCTGTATCAACACATTATGCAACGAGAACATAATGGCCACCGTTCGATTCATAAAATATACTCACATCTTAATTGCCATTATACTCAAGTTCCATACGACTATTTATCCTCGGTCACGTGTCTAAGTTTAAGACATTTATAAAATGCTTTTAATATTCTGATATTATTGTCACTGGTCTCCGATACTTTAATCATGTATTTGATATTCGATTGTATACAGGAGAAACGATATCATCGCCTTCAACTTTTATTTTTATGTTGGTCTTGACACAATGACACAGATAGTATAAACCTTTATAAGAGTTTACTTTCAAAAACGAGAAAACATATTGTATTTATTACAATGTTATTTACAATATTAACACCAATTATTAAATAAATGGAGAAGCTGTATTACTTATACGCTTTTAACCGCGTGGGAATGTGCGCAGACGCCGAAGTATTAATCGCTGCATACGGATCTTTTGATTGGCAGCTAGCAGTGTCGTGATGAACCTATGCACCGTCGGTCGATTAGCAGTATCATTATGAACTGGTGCACCTTTGATTTATGGATTAGCTCTGTCTTTATGAACTGGTGCACCTTCTGATTGGTAGATACCAGTGTCATGATGAGGTGGGTATAATGAGGTGGTATAAGTGATACATAATGGCATGGTAGAGCAGAAGGGAAATTTATTTATTGCTATTCTGCAGAAATAATGAAACCTCTGAATAGTTCTGAGTTTATTTTAATAAAGTCTACGTCTTTAATAACCCTGGAAAGCCGGTAATGTGTCTGAAACATTCATTCTTAGAACAAACACAAAGGTAAAATTACATTCTATACTTAAATTTCCCCCGTAAATACTTGAGACCCTCTGAATAAATATGAAATGTGCTTAAAGAACAGTGTGCTTGTGTGTGAACTCCATAAACCATCAACATGTTCAGTAAATATCAAAACTGCTATTTAGGTACATCACGCTCCAATTCAGCCGGTTTCATTTTAAGCCTTCTAAAGAAACTGAAAAATACAGTGGCTTTGCAAGCCAATCGTTTAATGTTTTAGTGAAATAAATAGTAATGCTTGGTAAAGGAAATGTAATGTATTTGAAATTTGGAAGAGAAAACTGAATCATAGTTTATCAAGTGCATCTGTATTCTAAGAGCTTTATAAATAAATATAAAACATAATAAATAAAATAAAAAGTTCGGAGGTATACGAGAATAAAATATTGTCACTCATAAGGTAACTATAGCTTTTCCGTCGCCAACGCCTGCAGACAAAAGTTTCAAGCAAATACAACTGACTTAGAACCGACAAATAAGCAGTAAAAAGGTATGGAATTAATATCCTGCCTTGGAAATATAAGAAGCATCTTACCACATATAAATATCTTAATCATTACGCTACGAAACATAATTAATGCTTTCAAAACTGCACTATAACGAACATACGAAAGAAACATGCAACTATCGATATCACACTGATGCGACACGAAGAATTTTTAAGAAAATCCTCCACCACGAAGTTAAAAAAAAATCAGGCCGGGTAAAACAAAGCCTATTATATGACACCTCTCCCACTACAGAGGATTCCTTTTTGTGTTTTCGTGTAGGTTCTCTTTGTAGAACGTTCTCTTTGTATTCGGGACCTATATAAGGAGCTGGCTAGTTGCCGGCGGACGCTGGAGTTGAGTTGAGTATACAGAAGACAATTGAGTTGATAGTGACAATTCAGTTGAGTGCAGCGAACAGTATCGAGTGCAGATCTGTTGTGAGTTGTAACTCAGCAGTTCAGTTGTGATTTCGACTTAACGTATCACTTCTGTTTTGCAGCGACTACGTTCAACAGTGTCTCATGTGGAAAGTTTGCACCTCATTAAGCGCCTAAGTATGTTTAGAAGCAACTCGTGTTCCCATTAATTGTTATCTACAATACTTTTCAATCCAGTGAAGTGTTTTTGCTATTTGGCTATTTCTCGCGATGTCCTGGAAAGGGATGCATAGCAGTTGGACACATAAGCAATTGGGCACACACATAATTAAGTAGACTTAAATGACGAATTCTTCATGAAAGAGCTTGTAAATAAATGAAAGGGGAATTAGTCATTAATAATAATAATAATAATAATAATAATAATAATAATAATAATAATAATAATAATAATAATAATAATAATAATAATAATAATAATAATAATAATAATAATAATAATAATAATAATAATAATAATAATAATAATAATAATAATAATAATAATAATAGTATTAATAATATATTTTAGGCTGTGATTAATCACCTCCACGTGGTGTGTTCCGCAAACAGTATGGTTTTATCAATAAAATATTAAACATGACCATGTGCAATTAATTCTTTGTACCTCCCATAATTCTCAGTGTCTGAAAACGGTTTTGCTGTGTGCTTCACCTTTGTGCCCTATTGGTACTGCCTTTGCCTTGTACGCAATTGCTAGTGTTCCCAACTGCTAGGGATTCTCTAAAAGCACTATGGCATTTTAAGGTCATTATATAACGTTCCGCTTTTAAACACCTGATACCGGATTTGGTTTTCTCTCCTAATACCTGAAACGAAATGTGTCAAAGTTTGTGTCAAAGTTGATTTCGATTAACATGGAGTAGTTAGTTATTAGGAGCCTATATATAACTCATATTGGATGGAAGTTATGTAACTCATCAGTTTTAACTCTACCCTTACTGTCAGGTATTAGAACCAAATATTTACTCTCGATACGTTTCTCTAAATTTAGATATGCACATGTAGGTGCTAAGCTTTATATTTAAGTCTAAGCTCTCCTCACATTTCCCTCTATATAAACAACTGTTTTCAAGAAAAAGAGAAAAAGTTATCTTCCTACATTTTACTTTGTCAAAAACTGTTTTAATACTTGTGAGTAAAAAGCTAATGCTAACTTCAGTGACTGACTACCTCTGTATCTGGATAATTGTAAATAGACTGCTTGTTTGTGAAATATAGTATAGCTCGCTAAAATGTGGAGTTTTGCTTCAGTGAATTACCAGTTAGTTAAATATATGTCTCCAAACTTTAAGCTTTGCCTGTTGAAACTGGTATCCTATTGCATGTTCCAAAATGTTTAACTCCCTTATTTTCTTTCACAGGGGCAAATTTGTAACGAAACTTCAATTGAGATAAAAGTAGCAGTGTGTTGGTCCATTATGTTGCATGTACATACTGCTGGAATTGCAGTAACCTTTTGTCTTGATTAACGCAACGTAGATGGAAGAAAGCATCTTAGAGCAATTGTTAGGCTGGACGAAAGGGGCGTAGATGTCAACTTCGTAGAAGGTGGTTTTGTGTATAAAGAGGAATTGAAAATTATAATACCGGATTATTCTATGAGTGGTTCAGCTGTTTTTGCCCATTATCGCGACTGCAACAGAATAAGTGACCACGCATAGTGACGGTAGTCTCTTCCTCATTTGTGCCCATATCTTCCGCATAAACGTAGTTAGTAGCATTGTGTATCATGTTTGCTTCCTTTTATTGCATATTTAAATATAAGTAAAATCCCGTTTAAAGTTTAAATAAAATATTTTAGTATGATTTAGTACCCTTAAAATCTCAACTAAACATATATTTTATTTAACTTCTTATTTAATATTTCGCTAAGCATACGAAATTTCCAAACACCTAATAGTTACATATTAGGGTATTATGTTCAGAACAGTTACATTAAGTAAATACATATTTAAATTCAAATGCCGTTATCTTATTGTGTCATTCAAAGTTAAACAAATTTGTTTAGAAATTAGCACATTTAAGTATGCATAACAGTATTTTCTCAAAATACCCCTCATGACCCAAAAGCCCATCTGGGCCAAGACCTACCGCCCAACCGCTGTGTCCCCCACCTCTGTCCACCACAGGCGTCGTGAGTGGAGTGCAGTACTGGAGGTGGGACGTGGGCAGCATCCCCGTCCCTCCCGGCTGGTAATGTGATCTTCTCTACCAAGGACCGCTACTTATTAATCAAGTAGACCCTCAACTGGCCCCTCGGGGACCTAACGAGGCTGAGTGCACCCCGAACCAAGTCTTCCGGAAGAAAATCCCCACACCGGTACCGAAAATCTAACACGGGCCTCGGCTTGGTAAGCAACAGTGCTACCACCGCGCTAAGAAGACAACCTTCTCAAAAGAAATTTGGGAAATAAAACCGCTCCCAAAGTGATTGTCATTTCTTAGTGCATTCTGCAGTGGCATCGGAAAAACAGCACGCATTATTCTCTTGTGGTAGCCTATACTTAACCGTCAAGTCAACTTTCCTACCTAAATGTAAGGGAAAATCCATTGTTGCTAAATGTCTCTATATCTCAATGCACTACCATGCAAATCAGTGAAAGTTATAAATAAATATTCATAAACCTTTTATTGTACTCTTCGAAATATTTTCCTCTTTATACTACTTCCACCCCCTATACCACCTATGTGAATATGTGAGGGTTAGTGAGAGTCTTCCTTTGGTAGCCTGAGAAAGTATTGTATTCCAGTCAAAAATCCAATATCGAGATGTCACCGGAAATAGCCCATTTGAGATTTTTTAGAAAAAAAGTAATAAAAAAGTTAGCTCTATGTTTGCGTGCACTGTGAGGAGGGTGGAAAAGAGAGAGCGCGGGGGAAGAAGACGGAGAGACAGAGAGACAGAGAGAGAGCACCGCAAATGTAAAGGACGGAAATGTATTGTATTTAATCCTTAACCTCCCCTGGACGCTAAGGGCTTGACAGACCCCTAGGTTTATTTAAACGATATAGTTTTCGAATGAACACACCTATGCAATCGCCTGACTAGGGCATCTAATATTACACCATATTTTACTGTTTGCTGGAGCGACAACATTATCTGTTTATTTCTTTATCTGCAAGAATGACTAGAATAGCCGCCAGGAACGACGGCGGTAAATGACATAACGCCCAGGTAGGCGTAATAGGGGAATAACGCAGTTTTCTTGTTTCTACCTTCGTTGGAGCGATTAACGAAATTACTATCACACAATGGAGTGGACTTATTGCTCGGCATTATTTAATTTCACTGTTAAACTGTAGGCAAGTACTCTCACACGCGCTCTGAAACAGACTACGCCTGATTGACTAGAAAACATGTGACTGTGACGATGAATATTTGTCTTCTACGCAATCGCCGTCATTCGTGATATAATCGGCAGTTGCCTGTCACACAGGTCAATCAAACTCTGCGCACCAACTTACATTACAGATTGCTGCCAAACTGTTTTCCTCGTTGGTCAGTGCAACATTGCTTTGTCATTGCAAGTAGATGTTACTACTTCTCACAAACAGAAGTATAATCTACAAAGTCCCAAGAATTTGGAGAAAGTGCATCATCTACCTTCTGTTATGTTTTACATGGATATGACAACTTGTATGAATCGGATGATTCCAATTCTTAAGATAAACTGAAAACACCTTTAGATTCAGAAATTGATCATGAAGAAGAGGATGAAAGCAACATATGTGACAATAAAATGGATTTTATAGTTAACATCACATGCTTGTCTGATTATTATTATTATTATTATTATTATTATTATTATTATTATTATTATTATTATTATTATTATTATTATTATTATTATTATTATTATTATTATTATTATTATTATTATTATTATTATTATTATTATTATTATTATTATTATTATTATTATTATTATTATTATTATTATTATTATTATTATTATTATTATTATTATTATTATCATTATGATTATCATCATCATCATCATCAATATTACTATTATTATTTTCGTTCGTGTAACGTATTGCAAATTATAATGTATATTGTATTCATTCTATATTTTAGCTATCTGTGATTTAAGTAGTAAACTAATGCTAATAAATACCATGTATATTTAAGCTAAATGAAGCTAAACATGGGAATGTAGGATAAATGAAATTTAAAAAAATAAATACAAACATAGAAATAAAAATATCGCGCGGGTTTGCTAGGTCCCACGTAACTAACGGTGTTCTACCAGGGTGCGCGCCGAACACAGGGTTAAGGGTGGCACATTTTAAGAACCTAAACCGAAACTGGTGAACAAGAAACTTGTGCAGAATCGTAGAATTGAAAAACTTGCTTCTCAGATTTTCTTTACCAAATTATCATTCTTTATGTAAATCCGAAGTCTGAACAGTAATGTTTTGCATTGTCTCTGTGTATCAGGGTGGCCAAAGGAGCTTTTTTGTGGCGTATTCTTTTTCTTCTTCTTCTTCTTCTTCTTCTTCTTCTTCTTTCCTGGACAGCAAAGCACGTTAAGACTGTGTTCTAAGCAGTCAACTTACACAAGTATAGTTTTAAGAAGATGCGGTTTATACTTGAGGTAATGGCAAAAATAAACTGTCTGGTTTAGCTTGTGAAAAACAATTTCCCTCAGGTACAGGGGAAAATGGAGGGAATAATTATTGAAGGCATGAAACGCTATGTCATGTTCAGTGGCTAGTACTCTCATCCTATTTAAGTAATGGAGGCGGCATATACTTTGGGGTTGAACGTCCTTTCATTGGTCAGATGATATCGGACAATGAGTATGCAAGTTATTTCAGGCATAAAATGACTGAGAAAGACCCTAATACCGAAATTATATACCTATTCAGAAAATAAAACGTTTATAAAAAATAAAGCAAATAATAGTGAGAAATTTTAATTTTCAATTAAAAAATGAATGTTGAACAGGACTTCAGAATGTGATCTACTCAAAACTCCAAACAAGATTATCGGAAATAGAATATCAAAATTGGTATAGAATCTGAAAATATTTAAAACCTGATGTTCCGCACCCATTCTAAAGTTTTGTTGGTGACCAGAGTTTGAAGAGGAAAGGAGAAAAATTGGCGATAGTAAACTTATTGAGGAATTGATACACAAGCAATTTATATGTTAGTGTTTTGGTGTTTTTATGCAAGAATATTTGCATAAGGGTCAGTGGATGGATAAGTTATAGGAAAGGTAAAATGTCGTGGGAAGAGTTGAATCTCTGTATTGAGAAACACTAAATAAAAACTTCATAATGATTAATTGCGGCTTTTATCTGGCGGATCAGGCATGAAAGCGCAATTTTAGAAACGTTAGTAACGTAATGGTACGCAACATACACTGATTTTGCTTAAAAGTGTCCATTCTTTCATGAACAAAACTATAGAGCATTTAATAAGCCTTGTATTTTCGTAAAATCGGCACTCAACAATTCTATGGGTTTTATAAGAGTTGTTTAACTGAAGTTTAGAATATTTGTTTAAGTGTTTGATGGATCCGTCCATCAGATTGTTCTTACAGTACCTGGACTTATTTTTACTCTCTGATGGATCTCTCATGCACTCCATAATTGCCATCGGGCTAAAAGGCGTAACAACTACAATGCAATTAGCTTATCCACGTAGATCAACGAGGATCAATTAAATTGCACTCTGCCATATTACAATGATTTATTTTCCAATTTTACTGAAGCCGAGCAGGTAATTAAACTCTTTTATTCTTTGTTACATTAAATGGCGCTTTTAAAATCTAGGTCATGCAGGCGGCTTTGCCTTTTGGAACAACTTTTTATGGCAATGATGTTCACTCGCTTATTGTTGGCGTTTGTCTTTGGGTTGTCTTTATATTCACACATACATTCACACTCGCATTCATACTTCTAGACTCCAGGGAGTGTGGGGAATAATCCTGGCTAAAGAAAAATTCCCATCCTCCAGCCGGAAATCGAACCCAGGATTTCTGGAGTTGCAATCTAGCATGCTAACTAGCAGACCACAGATGCAGTCATTACAGTCATATTACTTGTGTATATACTGTGCTACCAAACCTACCGTTTTTTCAGTAGATCAATCGAAATCGCATATTAACACTTTGAGATCCAGTGATTCCATATAGTCATTCATATACTGTGAACCATTCAAATTATTTTAATGTTTTTTTTTCCCTGTCACATAATTGTTATCCTTGCTTTAACAGTTAAAACATATGCATGAGATGCTTTCCATTTTAAAATACTATATTTTTACAATTTCCTATGTAGTGTTCTTTTTTATAGAAAGAGGCAAAATTCATGCAACCGCAGTCAAATGATGTCATCGTTCCACGCGTGCTATTACTCCGTTTATTTTACATGGACCCTCCCACAGATTTACAGATTACAGATTTGTTTATTGATAAAGGTTTCTGCCTGGTGCTGATACATGGGCCTGGGCTTGCAGGCTACAACTTCCACTTTTTGTAGTTTTTTTGGTTTATATAAAACCCATACAGTCACCAACTCTACGTCACCAGCAAAAGCTCTATTAGAGATTAATGGCTCCACAAATTAGGAAACTGAGTTTCTTCTATTATTACACATGTACACACACACGCGCGTGCAGACGCGCTCACACTTGGGCATACGCCATATGTTACACACAAGCGCGCGCGCCCACACACACACACACACACACACACACACACACACACACACACACACACACACACACGCCTACACTCTCCTTTACCACAGACGTACGTATTTGGCTGCGGTTACTGAGACTCGAATCCGTGACCTACAGCTTTCGATGGATGCTGTAACGATCTTGGCTATTCAAGTCAATTGCATAAGGCAATCCCTTATGCGCAAACGAAACCCGGTTTTATGACTTAAAGGAAGACCGGGATAAGTAACAAAACAATTTTAGCCGAAAAGAGTTAACTGCCGATCTACAGAAATAATTTTCCTTCAACCGAATTTTTGTAACTTTTTTCGTTTTAATTTTCATTACAGAACAACGTAGGATATCGCGAAATAATCACTGTAATATTATGTGCTTGACAAAGAAAGTGCCTGAAAGAATGCGTGAAGGGAAGTGACACCAGTTTCTTTGATTTCCTTTTTATATGGAATTTGTAAAAGTTTTACCTTCTCTACTACGTATAAGTACAGGAATTATAGTATTCTACCCAAAATTTCCATGTCGAGATTTCACCGGAAATATATATAAATATATATATATATTTAGATACCCTGAATCCAGAAGAAAAAAAAACATTTTTAGAAAAGGACCGTGTGTGCGTGTGTGTGTGTATCTGTGTGCCTGTATTTGTGTCTGCCTATAGACTCAAAAACAAAACTTGGGTTAAAAACCAAATTTGGAGTTTTAAGTTTAATATCCTTCAAGGATGCGACACGAAGATTTTGAAGAATGTTCCTGCGCTCCAAACTACTCTTTACATAGATAATTTTTCGAAAATTTTGATTTTCTTAAAAATAGCGCTAATGATTTCGAATAAAACGCCGTGTGTTTAAGATATTTTTATGGCAAATTAAATGAATATCTAGAATTTTCTGGCTATAGCCTATGTAGTCCTGTTCACTCCTGATGACTTTTGCATAACTGGTAAACCGTAAGAGATAGACCAAATCTCACTGTACTAAAATGTAAATCTCGTTAAAACACACAAGTTATATCCAAATGCTTTTTTCTGGGGAGACCATTTCGGAGATATTCCTTGTTATTTGTGTGAGTTTTGCAGTACTTGTAAAACTCACGTAGTATTTTAAAGCTGTAAAAGATATGACTATCGCTCAAAGCCTACTGTATTCCACTATTCCCCTTACATCTATAGGAAAATTAGCAGCAAGATAATTTTTGCATATGTGTACCTCACCTAACATGAAAAAGATAGTACAAGAGTAGAGAAAGTTATGCGGGTGCAACACATCAGAATTTTTAATTTTCATAGCTCTCTTCAACCTTTTAGGTCATATCAAAGGCAATGACTTGAGGAACAACTGATAGTGTCACTACTCGCTGAAGTGATCAGTTTCCTAACACTGAGTTTTGTCTTCTAAAAATTACTAACACTCGCTTTTGCTCCCACAGTCATACTTCACACTATATGGGGATAGGAAATTATTCCAGTTACAGCAATGAAATAGAACCCGGGATTTCTGGGTTGAGAAGCCGGAACACTGACAACCCGACTGCAGAGGCCGTCATGGAAATGTCCTCTTTGGCAATTCCTTTCCTTGTCAACAATGTATAAACAGTGATTTTTTTTAAAATATAATCCGAAATTCTATCTTCTTCAAGTCAATCAACAAGTGAACATTTGCAAAATTTATCTTATTGCTAATTTTCTTGTAGGTGCAAGAGGAAATTTGGAATGCAGTAAGCTTTGAGCGAGTCAAATATTTTAAAGCTGTTTGGTATGTGAAGGCTTTGAAATTCCATTCTCATGGCACGACAAGGAGATAAAAAACGTGAATAACGATCTTCCATTTGAGAAAAGTTTGTGTTGAAAAATTCACACAAATAACAAGGTATATCTACGAAATAATTCACTCTACAAAAATGCATTTGGATATAACTTGTGCGTTTCAACGAGATCTAAGCTTTTGCACATCAAGAATTTTTCTATCTCTTACTGTTTACCAGTTATGAAAATGTCATCAAGGGTAAAGAGGACTACATGGGCTATAGACAGAAGATTCAAAATATACATTTCATTAGTCATTAAAATATCTTCAACATGTTGCATTTTAATAAAAAATCCTTAGAGCCATTCTTGAGAGAATCAACATTTTCGAAACGCTTTTAAGGCAGTAAGGATTTTAAGCAATTTAAGGTGGAGCAATGTTCTTCAAAATCTTCGTGTCGCATCCTTAAATTATAATAAACCTAAATACCAATAATGGTTTTTAACCGACTTTTCGTCCATGAGTTATGCTGTCCACAGGCAGAGACACACATACACACACACACACACACACACACACACACACACACACACACACACACACACACACACACACACACTCGGACCTTTCTCTAAAACTGTTTTTTTTTTTTTTTTTTTTCGATTCAGGAAGCCTCAAAACATCATAATTTTGGGTCGAATACAATATTGCCGCTACTTATTATGCGTAGTAGAGAAAGTAATAAAACAGTAGCAGTAAATGCAACCAAAGCAATATTTTGCTGCTTAATCACATGAACTCAGAATGCTTATAAAACCTGGAACTTCATCGGTATTTAATTCTTAATGCGGATTAGTTTTCATGAGCATCTGAAGTGTATTATTTACATCAATATCTTCCCTTAAGGATTTCTTAGTACCAAGCATCTGGAACATCTTTATGTAGCTAAATACGGGCTCGTACTTGGCCCCTGCCAACACAGTATGCCAAAATTTTTTCTCATGCACTTTGTTTGATTATTTGTAGAAAAATTGGACTCGTTTGTAGACTTGAAGGGATTTAAATTTAAATAAACCTCATATTCGAAGTTCATTTTGCGGGAAACCCACAGCCCATTCAAACCCCTATGCGATTACTGTAATATGGGATCCAAATCCCTGTTGCCCCAATTAACCGCAAACTTCACTACCACTGGGGGGTTTGTTATTGAATTTGAATATTTTTCATCAAGTAATGACACAACTGCTACACAAAACAAACTAATTTACAGTGGCATATGCAGAAGAGCTTTTCTGCTCAGTGCCTCTAATTCCGCTCTCATCCCGAAGAACTCTCACACGCCAGAACACCGTTCAGGAAAAACATCAGTAATAGGAAGGGTAATGCGGCAGAAACAGAAAAGATTATATTTTTATTAAAAGGTCTGCAATGGATTAAGCCAAAAGTAATAAAAATAAAGTACAAAATAGGTTAAATCTCTGCAAGTGCAACCAAAATTATTTGATATAAATAAAGGTGGGCAAAATGCAGAGATATTCACACCGAGACATTGGATGTTAAACACTACCATGTGAACAAACCGTTTGAAATAAGGTTGTCGGTGTTGTGTGTGACGTTTCATCCACAACTGTGGTGGACATCCTCAGTGGCGCAGCTGAAGTCTCCTCGGAGAAGGTGGGGTTACATCAGACGCATTCTTCTACTTGCAACGTACCGAATAAATATATTAAGCAGAGTACATAAATTAGTACTTAGTATATAGTGAGGAATGGATGAGGTGTAGAAACCACAAGAGGCTATAAGCCACAGGCAAGCCGGCCGAAAGAGACGCGTAGAGGTCCATAACGATTCCAGGCTTGATGGCCAGGTATTACTGGGAGGCTGAAACTGGGCAAACTCGACCTACCTGAGGCGGGTTTGATAAGGCTGTCATTTGGCAGGGTCAGTAAGAAATTTCCAACGAGTCAGTATTTTTCCAACACTGACAGAAACTACACAGACCTAAGCTCACCTGAAATGTGAAAGCGGAAGCGAAATCTAGATAGGAAATTCGTGGTAGAAGAGAAACCCCAACAATTTACCTTGCCAACCAATGGACGAAAACTCTTCAGCCAGAATGGTTGAACCCGGGAATCGAACCCAGAACAAATCGAGAGTGAGACTGACACTTTAGCATAGAGCCATCTCGCTCAATAGTACATAATTAAGAGTACCTAATCATTAGAGTAAATTAATACAGAATCACGTTAAAAGTGAAATACCTCATTAAAAGCCAATGTTTAGGACGAAATTCAGCCCTTCATCAAGGACCCTCTGTTGCTAATTAAATTATTAGGTCTCTTGCTCCATGACACTGTTACCCCGAGACGAAGAATACAATAATAAACAACATTAGGATGTCGAAGTTTAGTTATGAATACCTTGGAATATTAATAAACGAATATGGGAAAATACAACAGGAAATTTTAAATAGAATAAGGAAGTCCAACTCTGTTTATTATCACATCAATAGTACCATTATGGAGAAAAAAGCAAATAACAATCACAGTGTTCAAAACTACAGTACTTCCAATGTTATTGTATGGACTCTTCTGCAGAAACAAGGAAGTAAAGTAACTGCCATGGAAATGAGATAGCTGAGACTAGTTATGGAGAAGACTAGAAGAGATATGATTAGAAACGCAACAATGGGAGATGAAGTGGTATGGTCATATATTACGCATGGCGGTAGAAAGAAAACCCAAACAATATTTAGAGCCGAAACCAGAAGGAAGAAGAGCAAGGGGAAAGCCACGTATATTATATCAAGAATACACATTAGGCAATGAAAGGCAATGAAAGAGGAAAGACATTGATAGAAATGAAGAGAATGGTACTCCACGCTTAACAGCACGAAGGAGTTAGGGAAAGAAGAAGAGTGTTGAATTATAACAAATACTTTTAAACACCAACACAACAGAAAGTTAAATAATATCTTAAAGCATAACCCTTTATTCAGTCAAAGTCACACTTTGTAAATAACTTCATATGCTGGTGGAAACATATGAAAACTGATGAAACAATTTTCCGAAGTTAGTACAGTGCAGACAACCTCTCTCAACAAATCGATTTATAGACATTTTGAAAGGTAGAATCAGAAATAAAACATTCAATATAACTACAAATAAATCCAATGCTATATTTATCCTAAAATATTATGTAGTTGGAGATGCTTAGTGAAACGGGAGTCTATTGTTTCTAAACTTTTCAACTTTTGGGGTCAATTTTATTGTTCTTCTAGAAATAGTCCCTAGCTTCGAAAACAATGGAAAAAATCCTTACCGACTTTCTCGACACACTGTTTATTTTATATAGCTTCTACAAAATCGTGTTGCAACAGTTTACTTTATGTTAATCAAGAAAAATCTGTGCAGAAATAGTGTCATACATATTTCCATCTAGGTAAAGAAGGATGAAAGAAACATATCCTATACTAATGAGTAAGAGCGGGACTATTTTGAGAAAATAAAGAAAACGTTTGAAAAACTGTTTTATGTGAAGGACAGTTTGAACGACATACAAATGATGCTGGAAGATGATGCGGTCACCATCTTGCGTCCTCCAGCCAGAGTATTGGCTTTGGTGGCCGGGATCATTGCCTAACGTTGCTTTTCAATTTTCTCAGGAAGCTGAAAGCTCACCGATCCTACGCCAGACTTAAAATTCGGACGCAATTCTAGTGATAGAGACAGCAGTCGCGTGTTCTGCCTCTCAGCGAAGACGTGAGGTGAGAGGTAGTTGAACTAGCGTGTGGGCGAAAAGCTCTCACTTTGCAAACAGGATCTTTATTTTCCAGGGAATAAACTCACTCATGTATATGCTGCTATTGTAGCGTTGTGCAACTGTTTTAAAGCAGGCGGGGATATCTGCTTACGCTGATGCCAGATGAAGTGGGCCAACTGGTATACACAGTGGCCCAACTCATCTGTCTTTGTCGTAAGTAGATATCCCTTCGTCCGTTGCAGAACGCAGCGGGAAATTCCCATGAAGCTGATATCAGTGGCGTGACCGAACTTCGTTTCGCTTATCAGCGATGAGAGGCAGTCTCCAGACATGAACCAGCGTGTGTAGTTCTCATAGTAGAAAATAACAGTATAAATAACCGAGATGGTCTAGATTGTTTTCCCAGTTACCTAGAGGTTCTTTATTCAAAAGAGAATAAATTCACTCCCATATATTATCTAACATTACGGGTTACAGATTGTAAAGTGCCGTAATCAAACCCATTCACTAATGAGGACATGTAATGTTTCGTTGGCATTTATTCGTTTCTTATTACTGTAATTGTTGTATTTTATTATTATTTTGTAGTTACTATTACTGGTAAGGTATGTTGTCTCATATAAATTGAGATCTCCTTGTAGGGTATACTGGGAAAAATACGAGTGACTTGGGTAATTTAAGGTCGTGTCGGCGCGTTGGCCATAATAGTTTAGTGGTTAGAGCAGCCGGATGGTAAGCGGTAAATCCGTAGTTCAAATCTCGATCATGGCATTGGATTATTCAGTCTCACTCTACCCTTTCAAATCTAAGTTCTCTTCGGTTGTTTATATTAGTATTAACTATCATGGACTACACACGCTGGTTCAGGCCTGATAGCATCGCTGATAGCAAAGTTCGCTCACGCCACTCACGTCAGCTTCATAGAAATTGCCGCGTTGCGTTCTGCAACTGTTTTAAAGCACGAAGGAATGTCTACTACGGTCAAAATGGATGAGTCAGGTCACGTGGTATATATGTGCCCCCATGAAAAGAAAAAAACTGCAGCGCATACATACTTTAATACGTGTCTATATACATGCAGACATACATACACACATACATGAAAGATAGTCAGACATACCCACTTTGTAAAAACTGCAAGTTAATTAATACTCGTGGAGTTGTTCTCTACCGTTAATATAGCCTGAGAGAGAGACATGTCTCTTTTTGTCCACGGGCGTGCATATACCTATCAATTTCAAACGGAATCGATCATTTACCATGTTCATACAGTAGATAGTACTGTCCTCACTTGGAAGTATTACTTAAAGCGGAATTCTTTTAAGATTTTGTATGATCAACAAGCAGTAAACGTGCAACAAGTTTACAAATGGGTTTTTCTACAGGAGTGGACATCCCACCAGGAAGAGAGAAATCTATGAAGAACAGGAAAAAGAGGAAGGGCGGAAGAATGAAAAGGCAGTTGGTTAGTGAAGATAAACAGCAGACTTACAAATGCCTCTGCGTCCTCAGGCGTTTTCAATCGACCCATTCACCCTCTTAGCATAATGCCCTCAAGCTTAAGCCATTGCACGTGTTCGAGGTCTACTTGAGGTAACGCTGTGGAGCAGATGAGGAAGTCCTAAAAACGGGAGAAATCCTACCCTTGTCTTCTTGTGGCTAATTTTAGACCCGGGAAATGATCACTAAGAAAACTCCACATGTGGCTTTGACTTTAAGCAAATGATAGCAGGAAGTCTCACTTCGATTTTCAAAAAATTTTTGAGAAAGACTTTCGAGCAAACGTGACATTTCAATCGGCCTTCTACAACCAGAAATCATAAATATTACACGTAATGAAGGTGTTAAAGCAATTCAGGAGATATCAAATTAGAGCATCTGTTGCGTTGCACTCACATATCACTTTCTCTACCCTTGTACTATTCTTCAAACTCTTATTCCTCTTGTAAGGTAAGGAGAACATGAGAATATGAGAGCTTGGAGCGATAGTCAAATCTTTTAAGGCTTTGAAATTCCGTTTTCTTTGCAGGGCTAAGGGATAAAAAAGTTAATAACTACCTACCATTTTGTAAAAGCATATTGTAAAACTCACACAATCAACAAGGAATATCTCAGATATTCTTCACTCCACGAAAAATGCATTTGGGCATATCTCGTGTGCTTTAACGAGATGTACATTTTTTTTATGTAGTAGGTAAGATTTGATCTCATACGCTAAGTTATACGAACGTCATCAAGGGTAAAGATGACTATATATACCATAGCCAGAAAATTCAAAATATACATTTCATTTGCCATATAAACATTTTAAACGTATGTCATTCTAATCAGAATCGCTAAAGCCATTCAAGAGGAAATGAACATTTTCCAAAAATTTTCCATGGAAAGGGTAGTTCAGAGTAGAGGAATTTTCTTTAAAATCTTCGTGTCGCATCGTTGAACGATATTAAACCTAAACATCAAGTTTGGTTTTTAACCGACTTTTCGTTTTTGAGCTATGCTGTTCACACACGTGCGCACGCACACGCGCACGCACGCACACACACAAACACACACACACACACATGCACCTTTTTATAAAAGTGCACCTTTTAAAATAATTATTCACGGAGTCTCAAAACATATATTACCTGTCAAATCCGCGGTTTCAACTTTTTTTAATTGAATACGTATTTACTATAGGTAAGCTTAGATAAAGGGAAGAATTCCAGCAAACAAATTAAAAATGCTCGTTTTGAATGTTCGAAAAGAACGAGGAATTTAAATTAATTTTTTCCGGCGTTTCTCCAGATTTTTTATTTTATCGGTTTAATTTTTGTTAACCAGAGCCGCTTTTCATGATGTTTTCAATGGCATTTTACTTGAATTCACTGCAGCATAATTTTAATATAGTACTTGTCAATGCCATTCAGTGTGGTTTTATGTGGTGGAGAAATAAATTGGTGAGCTTATAAAAGCTCGGACGTAAATGTGGATGCTTACCAACCACGTTTCTGAATTTTTATATTTCTCTACCTAACTTAAAAATAAATTTTACCATATTTCAGAATAATACAGAAACTTGGCTTATTAAATGCATTTAAAATAACTTTAAATATCGTAAACATTTGAAAATTCGTTGTCGCTTCCAGAAAGTTACAAAAACAATTAAATGAAAAAACTTGAAAAAACTGCAAAGCATTTACACTAAAGTATTCTTTTTTCTTTATATTAAAAACGAGATTTCTTTGTAGAGTATTTTGTTTACTGAGCTTTTTACTAGTGAGTTGCATTCTACCCAAACATTCGATAAGGAGATTCCACCAGAAATATACATTTTTATAGTAACTGTACCAAAAATAATAATTCTTGGAAAAAGTTCTGTCCAGCGAAAGTGTACGTAGGCTCTTAGTGTGTATGAATGTGGATCTGCGCGTACGCGTGCGCGCGCAGTCGACAGAAACAGAAAGCCGGCTGAATTCCTAACTTAGTGTTTAAGTTCAGCATACTTCTAGAAAGGAAAACAAAGTTTTTCAATTACACTCACTCAAAACGATCAATGGAAACTTTTTTGTTGTTTATAGTTCCTCAAATATAGGCCACATGTTTACCACATGTTTAAGATATTTGCTTGAGAAATAAATATATATCTTGTAGTTTATCGAATTGCCTGTGAAGTCCCCTGCATTCTGAACGGCTTTGTACGAAAGGTAAACTGTATGAGATAGCAAAATTGAAGCTGCATTCTTGTGTATTAACATCAATGCTAAATGTAGGAAGCACCAGTTGAAATTTTGTTACAGAGTTGAAGTCAAGGTTAGATCATATGTTGTATATTTGCGATAATGAATGACGTAGGTAGCTAATCTCTGAGGGTCTAAAAGGAATTACGTAGAGGAAGCTGTTAGAGACAATTATCCTTTCAGCAAGCCCGGGTATTTAGCGTAGCAGACGGCAGTCAATAATGCACATACGCAGTAGACATGCAGCAGACATTCACAGCACGTATTTGCAAGGGATACTCTGAAGGCCCCTTTGTTTTTCCGTTATTACAATGATCTGCTCATCACACTAGCGAGTCGGGTTGCCCGCAAGTGACACAAACACATTCGGTGTGCAAAGGGAGCAGAATGGATTCCCACTGAGAGTGAGCGCATTTCTACCACCACGTGGGGCCCCATTCATCTTTCCAACATAGCTAGTGCCGTTCTCAGCATGTACCGAACCACACTCACGACCGATCGGCACTCGTTGTCACGCTAAATTGGTAAAATTACAATTGGCCGAGCTCCAAGCTTCACGTGAGGGAACGAGCGAGCACGCTTTTCTAATTAAAATGCAGCTCACCCGATTTATACGGCATAAAATAACATCAGAACACCTATAGGCGTATATGACCCTATATTCGCGTAAGGTATAATTTTTACTTTGGCAATAAAAAAAAGTTAATTTCGGGAAAGGTCATAATTTGTTAAGGACTTTGTAGGTTAGTGAAATAATTTGAACGTCAAGCGCAGTAATATCTACAGGGAAGGGGTCATACAAGCAATCGTCGGTTTATTTAAACTCACACCTCATGAGTTATGTTACCCTATAGCTACAATAGGGACAATTTTTCTTCATTAGTAAATTTCATTATCAGCAATTCCCATAAGCTAACCTCAAATCACGAGGAATTTTACCCTCTGTATGTGCAGTGGTTTTAATGAACTATAAATCGTAATCATTAGCGAGTGGGGGAAAAAGTAAATAGAAGCAATGTTAAGAAGGATCGTCTCTGCTGTCATTGTGTTAGTGACTAGAGTTTGTTCACCAGTTCATGGTCCCTGGTAAGAATGCAGACAGGAAGTATATCAGTAAACAATTCCAGGTAAACCGCGGTATCTGAAGCAGAGTAGTGCTTCTGGTCGCGCTTACGATAATAGTGCCAACTTTGGAATGTACAGGTTCTTCATTTAAAACCTAACGGGCACGCTGCATTTGTCCTGTGCGCGATTGGGTGTGGCACAGCCGA
This sequence comes from Tenodera sinensis, assembly GCA_030765045.1. Lineage (NCBI taxonomy): Eukaryota > Metazoa > Arthropoda > Insecta > Mantodea > Mantidae > Tenodera > Tenodera sinensis. Next base: position 172,380,407 of record CM060962.1, on the reverse strand, counting down.
CTTAGCTACTGTATAAACTCCGCGCGTAAAGCATGTATAAGAGTCTTACCTTACACAAAATACTGTAAATGTAGTCCACACTCGGCTAAACAAGCATTATATCGGGAGAACATATTCTGATTCACTCGATCAAGTTGGGCCACTCTAATGTTCCCGATTTCATTTCTAGTATGCTGTTTTAGTTTTTACACTGCATGAGGATTTGTCTCGTAAACTTTGTCTTTCAGGTTACCCCCACAAGTAAAAATCACACACTGTTAGATCAGGGAAGCGAGTGGGTCATACACCAGCACTAACCAGTCTATCTTTAAACACTTCCCTAATTTTATTCATGGATTCCTCTGCTGTATGGACAGTAGCAGAATCTTGTCGAAACCACCCTATGATTTCTCTTCTTCTGTTAGTTCATGATAAAATGGGGTCAAATGTCATTTCGGTATCTCTCTCCATTTACAGTATGCTCGTAGAATATTGGATTGATTATGCATCTAGTGCTAACAGCACACCAAGCTCCAACTCTCCGATGATAATGAGGGATTTCTTGAACGCGATGTGGATTTTCAGAGGATTTTCAGTATCGACTAGCCGTGCGCACAACGGTTGCCAGTAGTGGGGGAATCCATCAAGGTCGCGGAAGAGGCGAAACGCCTTGAGCTCCGTTAGATTTTAAATGAAGAACCCTGTATAATCGTGCTAGATTAAAGCAAAGAAGTCGCTCAAAATAGCGAACTTAAATGTTATTCAGTTTATGCAGTATATTTATTTAGCTTATAAAACGTGAATGATGTTTTCAGCTACTTCGTTTTTCTCCCACTAATCATTTTCCATCTTTTCTATATTTTTCAAGAACCCTGCCAGTCTATTTCGGTCACAAGTGATATCTTCGAGTGTAATATTGTACAATTCCTGTAAGGATAAGTTACCTGTTACATTACTTTAAGTATTCAGTAGATCACGCATGTATGGAGGCAAGCAAACGACAATGTGGCCCAATGAAACCAAAAATGCGTCCGCTTTAATAACCTGCTTGGCTTTGTTTCTTTCAATTATTCTATAAATATCTGTTTTACGCATAGAACTGACACTCTGAACTACAATATTATAGCAGATTTCACAGCACTCCTATACAGGGGTTTATCTACTTCTGCACTCCTCTTTTCCTTTACTTCCGAGTACGATTTTACAACTGAACTTAAGAGAAATTTGCAGCGAGTAAAGATAATCCGAAAAACATTGGGAATAAGTTGCCAACATAACCAGCAGCAACGTTTGTGAGGAATTTTACAAAACTCGGATTACACTACGGCAAATGTCCCTTCTCTCTCCTTCATTCCTCTAAGAGCATGAGCTGGTAAACGAATATTTTGAAGAAAACTGCTCCACCTTAAACTACCCTTTAAACGGAAAATTTTCCGAAAATTGTGATTTTCTTGAAAATGGCTCTAACGATTTTGATTAAAATGCCATATGTTTGAGATATTTTGATGACAAATGAAATGTATATCTTCAATTTTCTGGCTATAGCCCATGAAGTCCAATTTCACTGGATGACTTTTGCATAACTGGTAAACCCTAAGACATGGACCAGATCTTACTATACAAAAATGTAGATCTTGCTAAAATACACAATTTGTATCCAAATAATTTTTTTTTCGTAGAATGAACCATTTCGGAGATATGCCTTGTTATTTGTGTCAGTTTTGGAGAATTTGTACTTCTGTCAAATGGAACATCGTTATTCATCTTTTATGTTAACCTTGCAAAGAGATCGGAATTTGAAAGCTTTAAAATATTTGACTATCGTTCAAAGCCTACTGTATTCCCATATTCCGCTTGCACCTACAAGGAAATAAACAAGATATTTTTTGCAAATGTTTATCTCAACTAACACGATGAAGATATAGGAATAAGAGTTTGTAAGAATGGTTAGTACAAGAGTAGAGAAAGTCATGTGAGTGCAACACATCAGATGTTTTATCCACCGTTTCAGACAACACACATTCTATAAGATTGAGTCCGTAGTAGTGACACAGTAGGCTAGCCATTGTTTGCACGAATCAAAATGGATTTTTTAAGTAAGATTACTTGTGGCCCCTCCTTTGCATACAAATGTGTAACTTCGTTCGTTGTTTTATGTTCGTTTCTTGGGATTTGCTTCGAGTCAGCCATAGAGAGACGTGATAAGGGCTGGGATGGAGATAGTGTTGGTGAGATAAATGTGAAAATTTGGCAAGAGGAAACAGCATTGCAATGTATGCGACTGGGTCATTTTGTGTGTTCCTAAGTATTTATCAGCCTTACATAATAAGATGTTCAGTACTTTACATACCGGGCGATTATAAACAGCATTTAGCTATGCGGAATAGTAACAAGTGAGGTCCAAGCTTCAGAAACGCATCATTTGGCTACTGAGGGGAGGTCGAAGTATAGGTACTGTTCAGATTGTGTCAAGAAATCACTTCCAAATCAACAACAAAGTCACATCGTGCATTTAATACTCGAAACAGGAGATATTCAAAAGCCTGCCGCTGAAATAGTGCACAATCACATGTATTGATCACTTGTGTCAACCTCTGCAACTCCGATACGCGTTGTTTAATTTACAGAGCGTCGAATATTCGAATCTACTTTTGCTTTAATGCACTATGTGGAGCTAATATTGTATGATGGGTGGAAGTTTCTTCTGAAAATGTAGAACACAATCTCGTATATTATGTGAAATTGTGTGGAAATCTATGGCTCAACAGTGCCCAATTTTTTTTTTTTTTTTTTGGGGGGGGGGGCATAAGTCCACGTTGAGAAACGATCAGTTCCGGACAACATACCAAGCGTAAGAAACGTTTGCAGTTAGCTTAAAATAGGAAAAGAAAACCTCGCAAACAGGAAACTGCATTTGCGTTGGTTGTTAATAGAAATGCTAAAAGGGCGCCACAATAAATCTTTGGCGGATTTTGTATCGTTTCCTGGGGTCTTTTGAGGCGTGTTCTTCATCTTACTTATCATAGAGCGTAGTGGCTTCATAGCACAGCAATAGGGGGGGGGGATAGGGGAGGTTAAGCTTTTGCTCTTTCTCAAAACGATCCAGTGATATATATTTAGAATTACACACACACACACACACACACACACACACACACACACACACACACACACACACACACATACACACACACACACACACACACACAAATACAAACACACAAAGCTTTGTCGTATGTATGCTGGTGAGGAAAACGTGTGTTTTATACACGCTTAAACCACCTGTTCAAGCCAAATGGAAACAGAATATTAAATAGAACTAGAAGAATATCATGTGTTAAATATGCTTGTATATACTAATTTATGTGATACATCTGTCTCTATTACTACATAGAGATTGACTAATCATGTTTATATACTAGAGAGAAATATATTTATGTATATGGTTTACATGAATATGACAATACATATTATGGCAATAAAATTATGTTATATTTTTCTCTATATTCCTGTTGTATTCCTAGCAATGAGTTAGAAAAGTTAAATTAACCAATTATATTTTAAGTTAGAAGAAAAACATGCCACTATCTTTTTTTATTTATCCATTTTTTATTTTATTATTTTTTTTTTCTATGCACCAACAGAGGTTGACATTACTGTGAAAATACGTTGTGTTTACCTTTTTCTTATAAAGATCTGCCTTGCTATATAATTAATTAATATCGTTAAAGCTTTAATTTGTACCCTCTGAAAACCTTCTAATACATGCACATTATACATTTCGTGAATCTGGGCTCTGATCAAGTTTCCCCCTTAGATTTTAATTCCTTCAAAGGCGCGTCCTGCACTAGCCGATAAGTTATAGCTACCAGCCATGATAAGAGCTGTGTATGAAAAATTGAATGCACTCACTTTACCTCTTTCTGTTCTACCCAATACGATCGAAAGTGTAAACACATATTTCATTTCTACTCCATTTTGTAATCTTTGTTTTGGTTATTGGTTAAGGATATTTAACAAAAGGAGTGACTTATCCTTGCATCATGGCCTAAATCAATCAGTGATATGGTCAAGGCTTCGTTTGGGCGGCCGCTGTCCTCCATCGGGGGTGGGGGTCCGTGCGGTTTCGAACCCGTGGTGCACTGGCTCCGTCGTGTGGGAGTACGCTTGTGTGACACCGGGACGGCTGTGTGGTGGCTGTTTGGCGGAGAATGGCACGGAATGAAAAGGCAGCACCTGTTTGCAACTTTTGCGCGTCTCTGTAACCTATCTTACTACGGCCCTGTGGCCCCTTTGGTTCCCATGCTTCATCCCTGCCCCCCAGGGGGTGTTAGCACACAATACATCTTCTTAGGTCGAGGTGTGCGAGGTGTCCCCTCTTGTATGTAGCCTTTATCTTTAACTTTACTATCTACTTCAAAATAGTTCCATGCTTCATTCAATATCACTGTTGTACATTGACAAAACAAAACATTTATGGGGATTAACCATATAATATATATGTAAGGTTGTTAAACACAAACTGACTGATGGAAGGAAAGGTCAAATATTTACGTGCGTTGCATCAGCTTACGTTTTAGTTGTCTCTTCTACATTTGCAGATCTTGGTCACCAGAGTAGGTAAATGTATTAGTTAAATCACTAAGCCGGGCAGTTATACAAATGTGATTTATTGCGTCAGCTAAATCAACTTCCTTCACAACTCAGTTAACGCTACATATCATAGAGGTACCTCTACTTCTTCCACCATTGTTGTATGTTTTCTGTTAGACACAAGTATTTAAGGAATTATGCATTCATTTACACATAGAAAACGCAGTGATGGTCCATCAAGAACAACAATCCCGCAACCCTTTGGGCAGAGTGTGAGGCAATAAGGTGAAGTCTCGATTCCTTCCATTCCATAAAGTTAAACACAAAACGTTTAATACTATAAAACTTAAAAATTTACAAGTATCAAAAAAGTATTCAAGGTTTATCTCAAAGTGTTATAAATATTTGGACACTACGAGTATCAAGTCTCGAGGTATGGCTTGTATGGTGGTCCCAGGCTTAATGCTTGGTTATTATTAAGCATATGGTTTCGTAAGCAATTGGCTTCCAGATATCACTACTCAAATCAGTATCACTAAAAATAATGTAAAGAACAGTGACCAAGAGTCTCTGACAGGCAGGTAAAAACTGGTGTGAGTGTGTGCAACGTCAAAAGAATATACGGCGGCTGAAAGGTGGTTTGTTACCTATGACCTCCCTGGCTACAGTCCAGTAACAGTTCAGCTTTAATTTTCTTCCATCCTGGGTTCAATGCTTAGAAATTCCTGCTTCATGTTTATTCTACTGTGACAAAAACGACAAAACTGCAGTTCAATTACCTTTTTCTTACTTTAGTGTCTTCCTAAATGTTTGCACAAAAACACAGTTCTCTTTTACTGACGTTAACGTAGTCTACAGCCTTTCATGATATTACAACTCACAACTGTTTTCTTCTCGTAATCCTGACTCACTCCTTAATGTCTTTCCTCAATTTCTCTGTCTCTCAAACACTAACACTGACGATACATGCACACAACACTGATAATTGTTTCACTATCTCCCTTCACGACGACAGAGGCAGCTGACACACACACGCATTCTCTCTCTCTCTCTCTCTCTCTCTCTCTCTCTCTCTCTCTCTTTCTCTCTCTCTCTCTCTCTAACGAAGAACTGACTGACTCCTGCCTGAAACTCACTCTGTTCATTTCTTCGCCTCCTTATACAGCAAGGATGACCCAACGAGGACCTTTCTCGAACTTCTAGAAATACGCCGGCTTCCGGACACTTCTCGAATGATCTGGAAAAACCCTTTTGGTTCTGCCACTCTGATTGTTGCTACGTGCTTGTTCGTGCCAGGCAGCCTAACCTTCAGCGTCTTTGAAGCACGCGCAGCCAGTGGGGTGGGGCAGCCCGGCCCCGACCGTCCTTTGTTAGGCGCTCCTGCCAACGTCATAATAATTTAGTTCCTTTTATCACACGCATCTGTAAGGCAAGATAGGCATTATGACTCATGAAGACCAACTAAAATACTGACCGAAACAAATATTCATACATTTGTTTCTGATTATCACAACTATATGAGTTTTTTGCTAGTGTATTTAGATACCTTCTGGTTTAGTGTGATTACAAAATATATTTCTTGCATTCAATAATTTTCAAGTAAATACTTTTTATTTGCCATTAATTTAAAAAATATTTAGTTTCATCAGTTCACAAAGGTGGATTTTACTAGCTACATATTACACGAACGATAATGAAATTTCACCCACTTATTTTGCACAGAGTTGCAATATTATTCATGCAAAATCTTTGAAATACCTTTAATTTTTAGGGAGTTCAGCCTGAATTAAAATTTTATTTTACATTTTTGCTATTTTATAAGCTAAAGCACTATGAGAAAACCTTACTTTACATAATTTCATAAAATATATTGCGTGGTTTTAGCTAGAATGTATCTATAAAGATATACTGTAAATTTCAGAACTCTGTGTTAGTTTTTTAAATAAGTGCACCAAAACAGAAAACTGTAAGTTACAAGGAAAGCAAAATCAAAATTTTTCACATGTTCTAACCTGAAATTTTCAACCTTAATATTTTCCTAAGGTATAACTTTCATCGCCCTGGGTTTCTCTGTCCTCTCACTCTCCCACTTTTTTCCCCTTTTCTGCATTCTTGCCTCCTTAGTGAAGTTCTCAAAACCTCTAACAACTTTGGTGACACGCTTGATATCCATATTGTGAAGACCTTTCTTCATATTTTTCCCAGGATTAATGTCCAAAATGTCAACACCAGTGCTCTGTTGTAGCAGCCATTATTGAATCATATGACTGAGTCCAATACACCTATTTTAATTGTTTTTGCACCAACAAACACTGCCCTTGGTACCCTAAGCCATCTACAGTTATTAAATGATTTGTTCTGGTTTTGTATCTTTCGATGAAGACATCTTTTGAAAGACTGTCACAGTAGTATGCTTGCTGTAAATAGGTTTTATTATTTCCTTTACTGCAAATGTTAATGAGTCTTTATGCATATAGATTTTCCCATAAATCTTTTGAATTCTAAAATGTCATGTAGTAGAAAAACAGGTCCTCTGAACGAGAATTTCATTTTGTTCCAATGGATGAAGAGGTGATTGTAAGTGTAACGTGGAGTTCAGTTGTCGGACGGTAATAGAAGAAAGACTATTGAAATATACTCGAAGGAAACTTCAATTCGTAAATCCTCTCTCCGAAAAACACATCAAGATAATATGTTTTGAGAAACCAATTAGCTAGTTTGGCATTAACATATTCAATGATGGGCTTGAGTCCTCTATACTTTAAAGTTCACATTCCCAACTTTTTACATCTTCCCCGTCTCTATACGGCTGATTTATCTTGCTACAACAGTTAAGCACCGAGCGGGATGACTCAGACGTCTATGATCCGTATTTGGGAGGTCGGGCTCGATTCCTGGGGCCGCGCACTCTTGACATAGGTTTTCCGTGGTTTCCCCAAGTCCCTTAGGTGAATGCTGGGGTGGATTAATCGTACCCTGGATTTCTTTCCCTTCATTTCTCAATTTCCTTCCCTGACACGTTTCAGGTTTGGTTGGTAGCGCGGTTGGTTCCGGCGTTTGCGGGTAGATGGCATAGTTGCTTGCGCAATAGAACACTTCCCTGGCCTTCCCTGGAAGTTGCTGCGCGAGCTGCAAGTGTCGCCTCGTTGCCCTCTACCTGGGTGGAGAACACACTTAGGTTGTGCGCCAGGTGACAATATCTGCAACTGTTAGGGACTTGTATGCGTCCCTGGGGGCTTCGCTGGCTCCACTCTCTGACAGGCCTCCGGTTTCACTTCGCCTCATCCCTTCCCCCTCGGGGGGTGGTAGCCCGCAATAGATCCATGTTGGGGTCGTAATGGATCGAGGTGTCCCACTACGTCACACACACACACACACACACACACACACACACACACACACACACACACACACACACACACACACACACACACACACACACACACACACACACACACACACACACACACACACACACACACACACAATTGTTACCCTCTTAGCAGGAGCTGTGTTAAAAATGCAGAAAAATAGAGTGACAGGTGTTCGTGCTCGGTTAAATTTCCAACTATTCCACTTCACGAAAATAAAGAACATAATACGTTCCATGTAACTGTTAAAAGTAGCAGTTATTCACTATTTATGTATACCCATAACAACAAAATATCCTCAACCCATTGTTACTTGACTGACGGGTTCTTTCAAATGAAGTTATAGTTACTCGTCAGGTTATAAATGGCGTCAACTGGCAAGATGATGCTCCCCTCCTTACCTCGCTCCTTCTGATCCTACATTTAGCCATGCATGTGGTAACTTCCAACATATGTGCTGTTAATAATAATAATAATAATAATAATAATAATAATAATAATAATAATAATAATAATAATAATAATAATATGTTAATAGATTATTAATAAATTGTTGTATGCGACACGATATAAAAACAAGTTGCTACATGAAATCGCGAGAAGCAACTGAACAGCGTCAGCCCTCTAAAATGGTGACAAAGTACTGAAAAACTAAAACCAATGATAGCAGATATCTCGAAAACAGCTCCCACAAAAGCATTCTTTGAAATAATTCGTGGGTTTTAAAGAGGTGAACATTCTTGTGTAGTACGAATTTTTCCATCTCTTATTGTTTACCAGTTATGCAAAATTATACTATATGTCTTCTGAGTGAGAAAACCCATTATATGCATTTTATTTTTCATGTACAGATCTTAATTATATGGCATTTAAATCAAAACCTTCAGAGAAAAAAATTTGCGAAAAAAAAGCTTTCAAAAAATGTTCTATGTGATATTTTGTGGTGGCAGATTTTGTTAAGAACCGTCGTGTCCCATCTCCGAAACGTAAAGGAACTTATATACTAAGGTTCGTATTTATCCGAAATTTCTATTAATAGTTATGCCGCTCAAACACACATACGCCTTCTGCTAAAATTGTAGTTCTTATTACCGGGATCTAAAGGCATATATTTCTGGTGAAATCTCAGCTTCAGATTTTTGAGTGGAATGTAACACTTGGTATGTGTTGAGGAAAATAAAATGAACCCGAATGTAACCCCAATGTCATAATATCCTCTAAGTGTTGAATGTGGAGTGTAATTTAGAGATCGGATACAATACTTTCTCTACCATAAGTTAGCGGCAAATGTTTTTTCTCATTTCCGTTCTAGCAAGAGAAGGGCTGGACATCAAGGGGCCTGTAACGGAATACTTGCAGAAATGTCGCAAAACTAGAAAGTTCTCTTCCGGAGCATTAAAATCCAAGCTTTCCTTTCCGACGACGTTCCTCCCCTACAGACGTATACTATATACAATATTAATATAGGTCTGCACGCACACAGGCAAGCACTGCCGATGTTAAAAGGACATTGCATGGCAAGAGTAGCTACAGGAACAGTATCACCACTTAAAACTAGGGGTCATCCAGTAAAACCAACGGGTGAGTGAAATGTAAACCCCCCTCTCTACCCTCCCCCGATGCTCGCTCCCAACCCCTCCCAAACCCTAACTTTCCATTCCCGGGGCTGCTAGCAGAAAACTAATTGGAATAACATTTGGGCGACCCTTGCTGGGAAGCCGGGATAGATGGTTGGGGTCAGAGTCCAGCATAGACCAAACCAGACTACTCACTCATTAATAATACATGCCGATGCCTGCTATTTCATGAATACTGCTAATGTATTGAAAACAAGGTGAAAAACCATGTATATGAGGGAGGAATGACGGTCAGCGAGGAGAGGGGGGCTGGAGTGGTCATCTCGATGCATCACTATCGCCACTACATACTGAGAGGGTTCAATACGGTGCCATTGGCTGGCGTGATGGCAAATAAATGGGAGAAATGAATATTTAAAATGCATGTAAAACGCTGCGGGCTAGATACCAGGGGGAGGGGGAGAGAGAGGAAGAGAGAATGTGTATGTGTGTTTGAGAGAGCGAGAGGGATGGAAAAACCAGGGTGGGGACTAAATTATTTCGGCAGCGAACACTGAGTGCGTGTAACCGTGTACGTAGTTTATATATGCCTAAGAGTGATAGAGGTCACAGGCAAACTTGGTGTCCATAGTAGCCTTAAGCTAGATCCCTTGGGCTAACTTTTGTAATATTACGATTTTAGAAAGAAGAGCAACATGGCTTTAAAAAGGGCTAAAATGATAGAATTATATTAAAATAGCTTTACATGGGGAATTGGAACGTCAAGAGATACAAGATTAACTTTGTATCACTGCATAATCGATTTCAAAGTTGTATCGAAATAATTTTAAACACATAAATGCTAAATTCAAATCGCTGTAACCTTATGCAGCATATTTATTTTCGACTTAAGCTGGTTTGCATACCTTGGACACTTCTGCCTTGTTCTTAGGTTCCTAGCTCAGCTGGCTGAAGTCGTAGGACACTTACTTTCATATAAATAAAATAAAATCTGCATATCTAATAACCGGACTTATAGGTTCTATATCCGGCCTTATGCATATTTTATTTTGTAAATTTATTTGTAATTATATCAATTATGTGCAGATTATAACAACTAAATAACTATCTCTAACATTTGAATAATCCTCCTGTCTTCTGATTTCTCTCGTTGCTTTCACCCTCTTCAGGTAATCGCTGTGGGGTTCATTGGGGTTTTGCCAAATTGTCATTGGTGGTTCAAAATTATCCCCTTCTGTTTGCATTAGTATTGGTACTAACGTCTACTTCTTGCTGTCTTTTTCTTACACTTTGCACATTTTGCAGCTCTGTTGTGCTTCTATTGCTTTGTGGATTTACGATTGAAGGTCTTTCTGTTTGAGCTGGTATTCCATTTCTGTTGTTAGTCGTTCTTTTTCCTCCTCGTAATTACTCCTCTAAAGCCAATATGGATATTATTGGCATCATCTCCTTGATGTATTTATGCATTTCTTGGTCTCTAATAATGTCCCATGTTCGTTTTCCTTGCAGGATTTTTTTTCCTTCCTCAAGTTCTTCACTACACCTTACACATTCAAATATAACATTTTCCGGCGGATCATCTACTCCACAGATATCACAGTTACCGCTATCACTGCTGCCTATCCTTTTAAAGTAACTTTTATAGGGTCCATGGCCTGTTATGTATTGGCATAGCCGTTGCTTCGGTTTAATAAGTCGTAACCTTAGTCTTTCTCTTATATCCGGAAACATATCAAATGCTCTTCCAACTTCTAATTTTTGCCATGCTTACTGCCATTCTATTAATAAGTGATTAATAATTTCTCTTCTTGTATTGCAGTTTCTGCCTCTTTATTGTTCTATCTTCCTTTCTTCATCCAATATGTTGCTCCCCTTAAACGTATAAGATAATCAATATATCCTACTCCTGCAATTACTAAAGGTGCCATTGGTGTCGTTCCAAAAGCCCCGCAGCTCTTTAACAATATTTGTCGTTGGGTTCCTCTCATTATTTTAATCTTTTGCTTTATTTTCAATCTAAGGGCTCCGCGTCCTATTTATACCAATAACAAAGTTCATATGATATATCCTTCTAGCCTCAAATGGGATTCTATAACTTTTTTTGACAATTTTCGTGGGTTCCATGACACCAACCACGTTCACTTTTACTTACTTTCATACCTCCTCTTTTCTTTCTTTCTCTCTCTCAAATAACCTAGTTGTCGACGGATCCTTAAACATCACTCACTCACTCTTTTCTTTCTCTAATTTCTTTTTCTTTTTTATTTATTTTTAATAGTGTTTAACGCCCACTCTTACTGCATACGTCACCACGAGCGATGATACTGGTGATATTTTAAATGACGTAACTAGGGAAGGAAACGTTCCAGGTCTAAGTCTGGAATACTTTACCGGCATTTGTCAGTTATGAGGTCTGAGGAAAACCTGAAGAAAAAGTCAGTCAGGGAGGACAGCACTTGTTGAGGTACTACCAGTCTATAATAACGAACAGGGGGGGGGGGGCATATGTAGAAATAAACCATTACTGTGCACAGATGTTGACGAGCCTTCTACAGGAGTTCAGTGAAACACACCCGTATAGTGGTTAGGGGGAAGTAGGTATTCTAATCTACCCAAAATTAGATACCAAGATTTCACCAGAGACTCCCCAAACCCCCATCCGAGAAAAAGCGTTTTAAGGAAAAGTCTGTGTGTATATGTGAAGCATGCATTTGGGCGTGCGTGTGCGTGCACGCGTGTGCCTGTAAACAGGTTAATTCAAAATTGAAGAGTCAGTTAAATACCAAACTTTGTATTTAAGTTCAGCAACTTCCATGGATGAGACACCAAGATCTTCAAAAGAATCCTCCCCACCCAACTACCTTTCACATGAAACAGTTCTATTTTTTTATTTCTTTTTTTTTTTTTTTTTTTATTTTCTCAAACATGGCACTAGCGATTTTGATTAACCCTGCTGTTCTGTTCAATATTACTTGACAAATGTACTGTTCGGTTCAATATGACCCGACGTGTCAAAATGCTGTAGAAAACTTCAAATACATGAGCTTTTGTACAGCTGGTAACAATTGACATTAATTTTCTCTTGCCGTGCTTTGTAGATAACAACAATAATGATGATAATGTTGATGATGATGCACACTTTATTAAATACCAATTAAAGAACATCTCTAATAAAACAGTACCTAATACAAATTTGAAAGAATAGGCCGTTTTCATTGCAAACATTTACTTTGAAAGCAATACAGCTTTTATCTTCCATTAGCTGTTTTTCTTCTTTCTTATGACAGTTTAGGCACAATATGTTGTATGTGTTTTACAGATACGTTTATTACATTTTCCACACAATATGTTTTGTTTTATTATCATTGCTTGATGGGCAGAACTTGCAACGAGCACGTTTCACAGTTTTTGTTGTTGCTGATTTTGATACGCTAACCATGTTTTCAGGATTTTGGATGCGTCTGACCATTCTCAAAGAATCTTCTGTTCTTGGGAAACTTGTTCTTGATTGAATGTGCTGTCTTACCAGTGATTTTCAAAGTTCTTCCAAAAATTTTCTTCTTCTGGTCAATTTCCTTGCATTCCAAGTAGGGTGAACAAAAATCCACAGTATTTTCTGCATTGTAAGCAGAAACATCAAGCATATTGTAAAATACTATCATGGGCTACCTATTGGTTTTTCATTTGCATGTATATATGTACCTGTTAGCTGATCAAGCGTGTCTATCACCCCTTTTGTTCAATTAAAGTCCAAAATCATTTTTGGTTTCTTATCAGCCCTGTCACTAATTTGCATATCGTGGTGGAGAGTGCTCATAAGTACAACATTTTTATTTCTCTTGGGAACATATTAACCACAGTAGTGTCATTTGTGAAGTAAAATGAAGAGCTATGTACCTCCTTGTTGGTCATGTTTTGTGGAAGCTCAGGCTCTTCCGTATGGTTCCCAACATTGTCAATTTCTGTTTCAAAAGTAGTTCCACCAAGTTGTATGATGTAAAAAATTGTCACGCGTTATATTCTGCCCTCGAAGCTCAGCAGTGAGATCAGCTGCCACTCTCATTCCCTGGTGTTTTTCTGGCGCAGCTCCGCTCTACGTTCCGGTATAAATTTGGACTTTCAATGCATATGAAGGTTTGCTGTCACACAGGATCCATATTTTGATCCCATATTTTGCTGGTTTACTTGGGATATATTGCTTGAATGGACAGCGGCCTCTAAATGCTACTAACTGTTCGTCTACAGTCACATTTTCTCCTGGATTATACAGTTTAGGAAGCACTTCTACCCATTTTTCCCAAATATTACGAATTGCTGCAAGTTTATCGGTACGTAGTCTTTCTTCTTTTGTATATTTCTTGTCAAATCGCACGACGTGCAATATCTTACAGAATGTTTCATGAGACATAGTTGCTCGAAATATGTTTCGCCCAGTATCCTTATCCCACAAGCTTTTTGTAGATTCCCCATGAGATCGATATACACTCTCAAGTAATAAAAGTCATAAGTATGCTTGAAAAACAGAATAATCAATATTAGTCCACTGTTGACCACAAACCCTGCCCCTCGATGTTTGTCATCTCAGTTATTTTATTTTGAAGTGCTGTAAAAAGTACTGTTTCAAATGAACTTTTTGTATCACTTATTCTGGTGACTCCATACCTTGTAATTCCTAGTGTACTCTTGATTATATTCGAATCTGAGAGGCGGCCAATTTGTGCTGGTGGATTCAAATGCCATTCTATATTCCCATTTTTAGAAATAAAATTCTTTACATCTGTTTGTACAGTCTGGGACTCTCGTAGCTACAATCAGAACACTGACTTTCGTGTTCAGTACCGACATGATCTTCGAACTCCGAAACTGATGATTGTTCATCTATTGATGTATATTTTACTAAGTCCTCCAATCCAGCATCAGGTAATTGTCTAACTGCCAGGGTATCGCAATCCAAACTGAGCAAAAACAACATAGCATACAATTGTCGAGAACTGCTACTTCTTTCCCAGAAAAAAACGACAATCAAGCCCATTGTTATAATCCCTCATTATTGATAGAATGGGATATGTTGTTCTCATACATTACTACATGTTCAGCACTTCAATACCAATGTAAGTATTGACATAAGAATAGTGATATTTATGTCGGGTCATAGTGACCCGAACTTACATACGTAACTCTTACATTTCACGAACAAAGTAATTGGAGTATATTAAAATGCTTTTATACACATGTTTTTCTTGCATTTCCAGACAAAGTCACCAAATTTTTTAAATATATATTGGAAATTAGCAAGTTAGAAACTAAATTTAGATTCATTTCGGGTCATATAGACCCGAACAGAACAGCAGGGTTAAAGTACCATAGGGTTAATATACGTTCACGCTAAATGAAATGTATAGGTGCATTGAATTTTCTGGGTATGTTCTCAGAAATCCTCTTTACTCTGGAAGGTTTTTGCATGCCTGGTAAATCGTTAGTCTCACTGCCCAAAAACGTAAATCTCATTAAACACAAAATTTATGTAAAATATTCTTTTCTTTGGAGTGAACATGCCTGGGAAGGAGATTATAATAACTAGTGAATGCTTAACTAATCTCTGCACCGTCCTTGCACTGTAATTCACACACGAAATGGTTAAGTGTTATTTAAGTACGTTATAGAATAGTGACTAACATCCATTTTTACTACCTTCACTCACTCATTCACTCACTCACTCACTCATTCACTCACTCATTCGCTCCCTCACTCATTACTACCTCGTTCACTTGCTTCCTCACTCATTTACTCACTCACTCACTCCCATAGCATTTTAGTTCTGAACCAAGCGCAATTTATAGTAATGTTACCACGTGTTGCAGCGGCCGAATAATTGGCTCTACATAACTGCGTATTTTATTTTGCTTCTGTGAATCTTTGAATAAAAGTGAGACGGTATAGTTACAAAATTACATATTAAGTCCCAATCCATAAAAGCGTTGATTGAAACCATTGTATAATATATGAACACTGCCCTTTAACATTCGAACGTGTCTAAACCAGAAAACAGAGACAATTAGGTCCTGAATTATTTAAATTAAACTAAGCCCCAGCGCAACAGCCCTACCACCCTACCACTGCGACCCCACCTCTGTCCGCTACAGACGCCATAAGTCGGGGCAGTACTGAAGGGTGGAACGTGGTCAGCGCCCCGAGACCTCCCAGCCAGTTATGCGATCTTCGCAACTAGGGTCGCTGCTTCTCAATCAAGTATCTCCTTAATTGTCCCCACAAGGACCTAACGAGGCTGAGTGAACCCCAGACACTAAATCATTTAGAAGCCTGTTAATGTTCGGAAAAATTTCACCGGAGACACTGAACTCTCAAAAAAATAATTTACAGAAAAAAATGTTATGTGCGTGTGTGAGGGAGAAAGAAAGAGATAAATAGAGAGAGGAGGAGAAACCAAGTAAATAACATTCCATGGTTTTTGTTTTCTCAAAAATAAGCAATATGTTCACTTAAAATGTCAGATATTTGACATATTGTTATTAACATATGCGTCTATTATATTATCTGAAAATGGCAATCTGTCGCCTTCATACTCATTGAACTTTGTATAAATACGAAATTATACCAGAGAGCCAAATATGTACAAAGAAAATTACATAAGCTTTCAAACATGTAAATTGTTTCGTATTTTCCCTAGTATAGCGTTTAAGATTATTTCAGTTAGGATTTACCTACTACCGTTTTCTGCGTCCATGAGCTTGTTACTAATAAAAAGCATCACATGGAGTATTGTTTTTGTATATTGCAATAACCATGTGCAGGACCTTCTTTGTAAGAGTTTGAGTTGTTGTAGTGTTTAACGCCCGCTTTTACTACTACGGCACCGCAGGCGCTGACACTGATGACACATGGAATGAAGATGGAGCACCGGTGGAATGAGATGGCGGGGGAAACCGGAGCACCTGGAGAAAACCCGCCCTGACGCCACTTCGTCCACCACGAATACCACATGCGGGTCCCTGGGATCGAACCCGGGCCGCCTTGGTGGTAGGCGAGCGCGCTAACCGCTCGGCCACGGCGTCACCATGGGCATTCTATTGGTCTGGGTGGCTCAGTTGGTTAGACGCTGGTCTACTGATCCCAAGGTCGCGGGTTCAAATCCGGGACAGATCGATGGTTTTTCAGCGTGCTTAAAAACGACAGCTCCATGCCGTAGATTTACTGGCATGTAAAAAAACTCCTGTGAGACAAAATTCCGGCACACCGGTGACACTAATGTGATCCTGGCAACTGACAACGTCGTTAAACAACAAAATAATTTAATTTAATTCAATTTAATTAGTGGTCGTTTTGACCGCTGTTTGGTTTTCAATGTCCTGTTTCTTTTACAATTGTTACCCCACATTATTGCAAGTTTGCCACTTTTGTTAACTTATTGCATAGATCATAATACAAAATTATATTAAATTTGAATCAGCAGTTTTATTTTTATCGCTACTTATACTTTAAACCTCCCAAGTGGTCTTTTTGATCGCTAAAATATATAGTGACAGTATAATTATATTTATAGCATTATTTTGTTAAAGTAATGTGTTTTAGCATTACATTGTTGATACATTCTGTTTTTGTAACAGCTAATGCGTGTTCAGTTGTGCCATAGCGGATAGAAGAGAAAGTGCGAGCTCTCCCGCTAGTTTACTGAATGATCAGTGGTCCCGTGGCAACTGAACGAAACTGTGGCGTGGCGATCGCAGTCGCCTCAAAATGCGGCCGAACTGCCTAGTATATGATTCGGAAGTACAGACATAATTTTATACGTATGTGTTGTGTGTTGTGAGTAATTAGGTATATAACTTGTGAAATTACTCCTAAATTTGTGCATAAATGTGTGTGTTCTTCAAAACGTAAATTTCAAGCAACATCAATATAATTGATTACAAATGCCAACTTGTTTTGTACCCGGGTGTCGTTCAGGATACAGAAACTGCTCAGAAGCTGGACATTTTTTTACTCCTCCTAAAGATAAAAATCTGTTTTACAAATGGGAAAAGTCTATTCCTAGGAAAGACACTAAACTATCTGTTAAATCTAGTATTTGTGACAAACATTTTCCAGAGGACTTCTTAGTGAAAGTTGATTCATTCGTTGTGCATGGAAAACTAGTTGAAATCCCTAGAATTAAATGGCGGTTAAAGCCAGGGCATTCCCTGTATATTTCCTAATTTACCCAGGTACTTAAATACAATGCATAAATCCCGAAAATCCCCACAAGACAGAGACAAAAAATTACTGAAAAAGTAATATTCAACAATCAATAAACTACCAGATGCAGGATCCAGTCAACCAGTTCTTAATTCAAAGGCACCGTCCTTCAACAATGAGGAAATCACAGAAACAGTCCTAATCCCTCCAAGGTCACAAACACAAGTGTCAATAATGAAATTGCTACACTGAAGAAAAGAATTAGAAACTCAATAGAAATTCAGTTAGAACTAAAATCCTGCTATCTAATGAGAGGGCTAAATTAAAAATAGTAGAAAAGAAATTCGCTATTAATTGTTGCGAACATAAACGAAATTTAAATTGTTGAAGTAAAAAACAAAAGCTGGTTCTAGATACAATGCTTAAAAAATGTCAGACGAGCTCGAAGGGGATGCGTTACACCAATTAATTTCTATTAGAAAGCTTGCTATTTAAAATTAAAAGCCCTAAAGGTTATAGACATTGCTTAACACAAATTGCTGCCCCTGCCTTCTGAAGCCCATTTAAGGAAATTATCTAAAGGGATAAAGTGCACATATGGTATAAACAGCAATGCTCTAAATGCGATTTTTACTACATTCAGTCACGAAGAAGATGAAAACAAGCGTCTTGGAGTTGTAATTTTTGATGAAGTCAAATTAAGAGAAGTTAGGTTCACTAAAAGTGGACGGATTCGTGAATCTGGGTAAACACACTCCTGACAATCAGAAAAATTATATGGCTAACCATGCTTTAGTTTTTATGTTTGTTCCCTTAGTACCTATCTGGAGTCAACCAGTAGCGATTTACGCAAGTAGAAATGCTACACCCAGTGATATACTAGCTAAGCTCCTTATAGAAGTAATTATCCAGTTAGAAAACTCAGGGACAAGAATTGTTGGTTTCACTAGTGATGGAAAGTCAATCAAACAAAAACTTCACCTAAATTTGCTGGTCTTAGAGTTTGCCCGAAATTGACCTCATCCCACATATACCCCACCTCCTTTCAGAGAATGAATGTGAGACTGTGTTTTCAATTGTTCAGTAACAGCACTGCAAATGGCATTGACTTCTTCAGGAAAATTAATTTTGAAAAATTTAAGGGAAGCGAAAATACTGAACTGTTCACAAGAGATGTAAATAATCTAGTAAATGCATTAAACTCCACAGTTCCAATTAAGGCACTCTATAAAAATTCGCAATCTCACAGAGTACTAAAAGATTTCTTTCGCATAATAACGTCTGAAAACAACACACTCTGCTCAACTAGGACAATGGAATCTCTTAGAGTCACCTTAAAAAGTACTTTGGAAGTGTCCGAGTATTTATGGAATAGAGGATTTGCATACGTCTTAACAGCAAAATTCAATCAAGATCCCCTTGAACGGCACTTTGGAATTATGCGTTCTTTGAACTGTGACGACCATCCTTCCACAGTTGACTTTTTACATTTACATATGCTACAGGCTGTGTATGTCCCTGTAAAACTTGCAGTGTCAAATGCTGCTAATTGTGAGAATAAAGTGGAGCCACCACTTACATCTTTTATGAATCAAATTCGTATATTGGCAAAACATACTGAGCAAAAAAATCGTGAGCTGTTGGATTTCGTTGGAAACAAAATAAAGAACAAAACTAAAATACTTGACTGGGAAAGCGAAGTTCCCGAACTCTATAAGGACAATATTTCTAAAAGATGCTTAGTACACAACTTAGGGGGTTATATAGTAAAACAAATGCTCGAAAAACTTAGTTGTAAAACCTGTGCCTCTACTCTGTCCACCGATCTACCCTCTGATACATTAGCTTCCACTTTCACTACAGTAAAAGACTATGGCATCCTAAAAAATCGTCGGTATTTAAACTACCCCTCTGAATGTGTGGTTAATATTCTTTTGCAAGTCGAGGCTATTTTAAAGAAGAAAATGTGCTCGTCTGAAAGTTTGTGGGGTGATATAACCCTACATTACATGAAGTGTCGCTTCTTTTTTCGTACCAAGGAAATCAGTAGAGAAATGACGTCATCGAAGTCAGCAAAATCAACACGTAAACCCTCCAAGTTCTCCAACATCTAATTCCACGGTGAGTTTCGATATTTTATATACATAACATACGTAATTTGCATTATGGTTTAATTTTTCAGCGTAAATTCATGTAAGCCGATATTTCCTTTTGTTCTTAATTAGTTATAATACCAATTATTGTAAAATAGCATCCTATATTATGTGTCAAGGAAAGACGATGTTTCAAAACAGTATTTCAAATATTCGTGCTTACGATTTTAGGTATTTAAAGTGCTAGTTGATAATATGAAACCCATTTTCACCATGCATTCGTGAACTAAAGTGAAGCGACCGCGACACCAGTGCCATCTTCTGAGCGAACCATAGTAACTCCCGAAGAGCTCATACTATCTCTTCTATCCGCTATGGTTGTGCTAAATACGCAACACTACGCTTGACAGCTATGGTACGTGGCTATAATCACTGTTATTTTGCGTGATGTCCTATTAAAAGTTGTTCGGCAACTTTTACTCACAGATGAAGAAATATTGCAATATCCCTTAACATCTATCTAACTTATCAGTAGTAGAAGATGATCCCATGTATTACAGAAGATCGTATGCAGCAAAAATATCGCCCAGCGGACCGCTTGGGGACTGAAGGTAATAATTATTATCGTTATCATCATCTTTATTATTGGAAACTGCCATTCAGTAAATTATGAACCTTTAGATTGAAATACTCATACAACCGACGTATGACTGCGTACACTTTCCGGACAGAATATAATTAATTTACTCAGAATTACATTATTATTGTTGTTGTTATCATCGTTATTATTATATTTGCATAATTGTTAATTTTTCAAATTACCTATTTATTATGAAATAATGAAAAATTGGAAACATTGTTTTCTTACAAAAGCTGAATCTGACTCAAAAAGAAATCCCAATGTCTATTCGAAACAAACAATACATTCTGAAGAGGCAGGAGTTCCTCCTGAACCTGATGGTATATCAATTCAGCCTCGTAGTAGAAGAGTATATCAAGATAAGTATTCCCTACCTGTTGTAGGTTAAATATTACTAGGCAAGGATGGTATAACAGAGTAGACAGTTGCTGAATATGGTGTTACTTCATGAGGTAGAATCGCTCAGCAGAACACATTGAAAGACACCATACTGAAAAGATACATATAACCTACTAAGGATTCATGGGTATGACAGGAAGTTTGAAAAGTCGTCGAAATTATATCCTGTAACTTGCAGAATAATTGCGCAATGAGCATATGAAGTCCAGAAAACAGTCAAGTGGCAGGAATGAAGAGGGAAATAAAAAAAATGGAGGAAAAAAGTGGAGAGCTGGAAGTACCAAAAATATAAGAATAGGCTACAGTGCAAAATGAAGAAACGTCGGAAGAAGATATGTGAACATTGTAACAAATGTAAACATGCTATTTGTGGACTTGCACATGCAAAGTAACAATGGATCTAATACGTAAGTGGAATGTTTTCAAAGTAAGAGCTAAAAGATGAGAGTGTTTATTTTTATGTTAATTTTATAGTGATCTAGGAGCCATAACTATAGAATTAGATGGACTGTGGAAAAACTGAAAATCCTTGATTGGTAGGCATAAGCCCATAACACGAAATGTAGAAACATACAAATATACAAAAATAGCAATAAAATATTGAATATTACCACATATATAAGTATAAATATTTATTTTTAATACATTTCCTGCAACACTGTATTTAGAAGCGGGTTATTCACTGTTGTAATAACCTACATTGAAAATAATACTAGTGATGAACTCAGAAATTGTCTAACTATAGGATATCAGCAGCGGTCAAAATAACCGCACTGGTGGTTCAAATGTAAAAATACTAGGTACTGATCCATTATTACCCTTGTTTACTTAAACTTTGACTTCCAAGTTACTGTGTGACCTTGCAGGTTAGGTGCGCCAGTTTTGTAGAGCTGTGGCGCTTGGTTACTAGTAAAGGCCGGAGGCGTGTGCGTTTTTACATAGGTATACTGCACATGGACTTTACTGTTATCGTTCGCGCATGTAAACAACTGCAGGCAGATACAGCCTGACCATGAAAACAGCCCCACTGCAGCACAACCAACAAGCATCATAAACTATACATTCTGAAATTGCACTTAAACGCTTATACATACTGCTATTTATTAACTATAAGGGACACTGGGAGTGAAATTTTGGTCAAAATTGTCAAAAAGTCGAAAATTGTTTTTTTACCTTAAAATGTTCCTGGAATACCGGTGCATTTGGATCAGCTAACATTTTTCATATCCTCCACTCCATGAGGTCATTACAGCCCTTTCAAATAGCGCTCTTCCCTTAACGTACAAAGGATGCTCCTATATAAAAGCCTGTTTTTCTCAAAACTACATTTCTGCACATTCCAAAAGAAGGTCGCGCTTCAGTTTTGCTTCAAATTCAATGAAAATTTCCAAAACTGTTCATAAATAGCAGCTAAACAAAACCATGATTCAATATTGATGTTATCATTAACATGAATTCCAAAAACATATTTTTTGTATGAAAAAAATCAATAATTTTTAAAATTAAATTTTCTTTGTTATTAAAAAATATGTACAGCATAATCGGCAAACGTATTTGAAATATCTCTTCATACAATTGTTACCCATGTTTTAGAGTGTCAATTCTGCCAATATAAATGAATTTTGAAAAGTCAATAGACGCGAGCTCTATTTTGAAAATGTGCCTATTAAATTCATAAAATAATTTATATAGCCTAAACGAATTATCCAATTTTAATGAAATTTGGTGTACCTCCTATCCTCATATAAATACAAACACAGTAAAAATTTCAGAAAAATCTATCAAAAAATGTGGAACTTTCAAATTTCACTCCCAGTGTCCCTATAATATTGTCACAGAGTGCATTACACTGGGTTAAAACGTACATTCGGAAATTATTAAATGTGAATTTTGACGCCTATCACTGGAGCAGTTGTTAAACAGTGAAAAACTTCTTTTTACGTCACACGATGTCAGAGCTGCAAATGAAAAGAATTCCACTCTGTCGTCTGGCGTGTTTTCCTTCTTACTCATTTTGAAAATTTCACACACAGCTTGATAACCAATAGTTTTGATAAGAACTTTCTGGAATTTAGCAGTCGCGTTATACTACAGCTTCACCATGACGTCTGCATACACTTGTAAGGCAATGCTTCACTATATAGTTCGCAGAGTACTAGTTACGTTGTTTTCGACTCTTGTTTCTACAGTGGCAGTTGTTTGCACATTTGATGGCCTTGCTGTACTTCTGTGTCATTCACACTCTGCGTTCAGCTAACCTCTATCGCATGCGAGCGCACATCCCTCCGGAATTTAGTTATTAGGACTAGGCACCATTCTCCGCTGATTCTCAAGTGTAAATGTTCGCTCTATTGTTCCACTTACGTTAGATGGTCACAGAGTTGACCCAGCACGTACTCTAAGTTGTTGCTTTGTGCTTATCTTAAATTACCATTTGTGTACCTATAGGAAGATTTCGCTTCGAGCGCTTGTGGTGATGTAGATCGAAAATAGTGTGTGAGAGTGTCGCCTTCCGTTAATCCGACTGCTTTTTCCGGCTACCAGACGCTTCTCTTGCCATTTTGACATGCAGGACTGCTCCAATTAACTTTTAGCTGTATTAATCTAGAATGCTGGGTTATAGGAAAACCCTCCTTTACGTATTTCTAAACAGGCATTTTGAATCCCAGGGGAGGTACTTCAACTATGCATAGAATCTGTTGTCGTGTTGAGTGAATGAACTTTCAGCTAACTTGTTATTTCAAAATAATCTGCTTAATAGAGACTGAAAACAAAGTCTGAAGTGGTACTGGAAGTTTTCGTACCGAAGATATTGAGAAGTATTTTGGACCAATGCATTACAAAATTCTTCGTTACTATAATGAGCTAGAAAAGCTCTGTAAGGAATGTAATGATGTCAACTATAGCGGAGAAGCTTCACACAAGGGCAATTTTTCTGCACGGGCTATTGTCCTGAGGGAGACAGCCATTAGCTACACCTAGGCCTACTAGGCCCCAGTACTCCTGGCAGCTTCGCACTAATACAACTGATATGTTCTAATCCTGTGATCTTTAATCCTTGTTTCTTCCTCATTATATAATAGTATTATTTATTATCCGCTATAAGTAGATACCACATACACAAGCTGTTAGGGGTATATATCCAGATATACGCATCAGTTACTCATGACAGTTTAATAGACAACAATAGATCAAAATTTATTTCATTTCCAAACTAATTATTGTAATTAATAAGAGTAGTCTGTTCTCAGGTGGGTTAGTAACTCCGAGTACGTCTGGCACACACAAGCAATACTTGTCTATTATCCCCCAGAGCGCGGGATGATTTCTTGGGGGAGGAAAGCTGAGAGAGCTTTCAGCAAGTCTAATGACCCCAGACTATCAGAACGCGTGTAAGCAAATCGGATGAGCTACACAAACAGGCATTGTTCATTAATTGTTAGACGTAGAGAAAAAACAATACATTGAGGTGGATATACTGGGTGGCCCATTTCATCCGGCATCTGCGTAAGTGGAAATTCCTTCGTGCATTAAAACAGTTGCAGAAGTCCACGGCGCGATACTAGGCATAGAGAGGACAGTGGCGTGTTCTGCCTCTCAGCGAAGACGTGATAATATAATAATAATAATAATAATAATAATAATAATAATAATAATAATAATAATAATAATAATAATAATAATAATAATAATAATAATAATAATAATAATAATAATAATAATAATGATAATAATAGTAATAATAATAATAATAATAATAATAATAATAATAATAATAATAATAATAATAATAATAATAATAATAATAATAATAATAATAATAATAATAATAATAATAATAATAATAATAATAATAATAATAATAATAATAATAATAATAATAATAATAAAATACAACAATAACATTAATAAGAAATAAACTAATGCCAATGAAACATTACGTGCCCTCATGCTTGCACTTTACAATCTGTAATCTGTAATGTTACACTATAGCACTATATGCAGGAATGAGTTTACTCCCTGGAAAATAAAGACCTGCAAGTAAAGTGAGAACTTTTAGTTTGATGATTGTAATGTTATTGCCTATTGTCACTGACTACACAAGCTGGCTCAGCTGCTTCTCATCTCACGTCTTCGCTGAGAGGCAAAATACGCCACTGCCCTCTCTATGGCTAGTATCGCGCCGTGGACTTCTGCAACTGTTTTAACGCACAAAGGGTTATCTACTTACACCGAGTGAGTGAGTGAGTGAGTGAGTGAGTAGGGTTTAAGGGCCCGTCGACAGCTAGGTCATTAGGGCCCACTTACACCGATGCTGGAGTAAGTGGGCCACCTGGTATATTAAGGTTCCAGTTGATAATTTGTGTACACTTATACTCTCACACACTGTATACTCTTATAAAATTACTCGTCGTGTGTATACTATATACATACTTTTATCTCCTCCCAATCACTTAAAGAAGCCGTCCCGTGGTGCATGGTTGTTCCTATACCATTTAAAGGCACGTTCGCAGTTGGTCTGCTGGCAGTTGAGGACAGAACTTAATGGCCCGGTATTATCCCAATGTATACTGCATCTGCTATTTATAGCACTGCATGACTCTGCTTTCGTCTCTGCATGAAAGGATCTTGAGGTTAATTCCGTAGCTTCTAGGTTACTGAATTCCGTACCGGAATCAGTTTCAATGCAGTAAATCTACTTTGTACAGTATTAAACTTATTGGTGAGTCATTGCTTTGGGATCTAATACAGAACAAAGAATTTTCGTTTACCTTTTTATCTTTTAAAATACCAATCAGCAGCGCCTATATAAAAATCTGATGTTGGATTCACGGGACTTTCCCCACTCGGCTTCTATAAACTTTCTTACACAGCTTATTCTTCTGTTTACTTCTTGCCAGTTCAGACAAACTTTAATTTACATTTACGCATTCACTGTGGGTATAAGGTCTGGCATTAAAAGGATGTTTAAACCATGGTTTTAAGTATAATTTCGTTTTATAAACGTTAATCTCCAACTTAACCTCAGTTTAACTTTACTGAATTGGTCTTCCGTTTCATTACAGTTTAATGCTATGTTGTAAGATGGCAGTCACCGGGAGAGGTGGCGTCGTTAGAACGTATGTGAACATTCGATCCCAAGTGACCGCCCACTCTGACTTCGGTTTTTTCGTGGTTTCCCCTTGTCACTTAAACGAATGTTAAGGTGCTTAATTTCATACCACGATTTCCTTTTCATAATTTCTATTCATTCCATTTCCTTATCATCATCTAGGTGTGCTTTTATGGGAGTGGTGCATGTCGGTGCCTGACAGATGCCGCTAGGTGGCGTTGTGTGAGCGCTGTCTTCTCGTAGACGGGGACGCTTGTACGACACGGGATCCGCAGGATGGTGGCGCCTCGGCCAGGTTGGCGCATATATGAGATCTCAGCACTTGCTAAGGACTTCCACGCGTCTCTGTGGTGCATCTGCCTGCGACCTCACCTAACTTCATCCCTTTCTTCTGGGGAAGGGGGTGTTACCCACAATAGATCTGTATGGAGATTGCACTGCGCGAAGTGTCCCCCCTCCGTGTAAACCCTTTACCCTTTTACCCTTAAGATGGCGGTCCAAGCCGTACATACCGAGAGCGGGAAGGTATTTTCAGAATTGCTATGACTGTGAAACTATTCCGCGGGGTTCAAAATTTGTTAATATACCTGATCGCTTTCAGTTGTGGCATGACTATTGACTTTTAAACACATTCAGGCTTGCCAACAGACAACCTTTACCTTGTTTTGTCAAATACGAAACCAGATACGGAAATCAACGAGAAGGTATAAACTGTAACACCATAAATTTTAATATTAGATGTCTATTAATACAGAAATATATGCTTGTAAATTAAGGGTAAATATGAAAGCTAGAGACTACATAATGCAGTCATACCATGCATCACGCAAACATTTTACAAACTTCTATAGACTTTGTCTGCCGGCTAGCCTTCTGTATATGTTCTATTTTGGTCATGATTAACCTGAAATAGAAAAACGAGTTTTGATGAACAACTTGTAAAGTGTAGATATACAAATAAATACATAATAAACAGTGTGAAGTTACTCTACAGCAGACCTTGTTTAATACGATCAAAATGCCAAGCAAAGTAGCAAATATAGCTAAATTGCCACAAGTTTTGTTATTGCAAACATTTTTCGTTGCGAATGGGAGCTTTCCACGTTAATTAAACGCCAAACCGTTACGCTTATTTTTCATCATAAATGACCATTATTTCATAACATAAATCTTTTTTCTGAGCTGACAGGTTTACCAACAGTATTTATTTGCGATATAGAGGAAGATTAGCGATCGAACTTGTTAACTGCAAACGTTACTAGTTTTCATTGTGAACGGTAGCCTGTCACGTTAATTTAACATTAAGGGTCGATGTAGGTAAAGTTATTCAGAAATTGCATTTGTTTCATTTCATTAAAAATAGTTTACATTGCTGGGATTGTATTCCTGAAGTTACTGCTTCTATCATCACTTCAAGTATTAACAAATAATTTAAATAAACTGTTACTATGCCACACCCCCTTTTTACTTCCCCTTTAAAAGAGTTTGCCATTTTTGTATTTCTTGCTGTTTCGACTTTCAGTTTCCCAAGCATTGTTTGTGAGCTTTCAGAAGGCTGTGAATAAGGTAGCCAAATGCGCTTATTGAGGTCTCTTTATTTTGCAGTGTTTACCTTTGAAGCACTTTTGCAACAATGAAAAGCAATGTAAATCTTGAAGATGCATTTTCTCCAAAACTATTGTGTGTACAGTTATCATATTTTGTAGTTTGATAGCAAAGGTTCTACTGCATAACCATATGGAACAGAATTTCGTTTTAGTTAATTGTTGGTGAGATTTTACTCGAATGAATTTTCAAAAATTATGTTAAAGTAACAATATACTATTTTTACATGAAAAACTATAGTACAGATAAACATTCTGTCCCACAGAATTATTTGAAGTATATTCAAGGTACCTCATGAAACTTTCAATGAAATACCTCAAGCACTTTTTTGTGAAAATGCACCTTATTATTTTTTAGACAGCAGAAAGCGTAATACAACTCAAATACATCAACAAATTATGAAAGCATTACACAGTATGTAAACAAGCATTGTTAATTACCACGCTAAATTTCAGTTTTCTAAGTTAGAAAATGCAGGAGCTATAAATGCTTTTTCAATTCAATATTTTTACTTTCTCTACTGGTAAGTAGGGGAAGTGTTGTATTCCACCCAAAAATTCGATGTCGAGATTTATACGGAAATACATGTTTTGAGACCCCCTGAATCCATAAAAAGCATTTTTAGAAGAAGGTCCGTGTGTGTGTCTGTGTGTGTGTCAGTCTGTGTGTCAGTCTGTCACTCTGTCAGTCTGTCAGTCAGTCAGTCTGACAGCATAACTCGAAAACGAAAAGTCGGTTAAACACCAAAGTTGGTATTTAAGTTTAATCTCTTTCAAGGATGCGACACGAAGATTTTAAAGAAAATAGCCCCACCCTAAACTACCCTTTACATGGAAACTTTTTCGAAAATTTTGATTTTCTTGAAAATGGCTCTAACGATTTTAATTGAAATGTCATGTGTTTGAGATATTTTTATGACAAATGAAATGTATATCTTGAATTTTCTGGTTATAGCCCCTGTAGTCGTATTTACTCTGGACGACTGCATAACTGGTAAACCGTTAGAGATAGACCAAATTATACTGTACAAAAAATGTAGATCTTGCTGGAATACACACTTTATGTCTCAATAAATTTTCTTGTAGGATGAACCATTTCGGAGATATTCCTTGTTATGTGTGTGAGTTTCGGAAAACTTAGAACTTTCGTGAAATGGATCATCGTTCAGTTTTTTTTATATGTTAAGTGTGCAAAGACAACAGAATCTCAAACATTTGACTATCGCACAAAGCCTACTGTATTCTAACATTCCCCTTGTACCTACAAGGAAATAAGCAATAAGATAATTTGTACAAATGTGTATCTCAACCATCAAGAAAGAAGATATAGGAATAAGAGTTTGTAAGAATGGTTAGTACAAAAGTAGAAAAAGTCATGTGAGTGCAACACATCAGATTTTTTATTTACGTGCCCCCTTAAACAGTTACGCTTAATTTTCATCTTGAATAGCCATGATATTAGAGTATGTTAAGGATACCCATCTGTGAAATTTTCAAAATCTACAGTTTTCATTGGATTGATTTGAAATTTTAACACAACAATCACTGTATAGTGAGGAGTAACTGTGCTAAATTTCATACATTTAGGCAGATTAGTTGCAAACATATTAATATTTTATTATACTTTTTTAAATAGTTGTATAAATGGTTCCCCATGATGCAATTTTGATTTGAAAAACTTGATAATTTTCAGTTATGTCCTGTAATAGATTGTTAGCAAATTGATGAGATAATTTCTTAATATTGTTATTAGTTTGGATAAAAATAAATTTTAAAGTTTAAATTCATTATTTTTTTCATTTAAATTTTGAAATATAAACTTTAATATTTAATTACTCAGCAGTTACTCACTTTATGAAAAAATTATCTCATCATTTCTTTTTAATGTTATTTCTAAGCAGGTACACCAAATTTCATGCATAAGTACTGAAAATTGCATCGTGTGGGGCATTTTAAAGAGCAAAGAGTGCTAACAATAAAAACGTGGAAAAACTAAGTTTGAAGTCATAGCAAGGATAGTGGAACTGTATGGATTTAAATGGACACGACCGCTTACAGGCAATCAGTTAGACGGCCATGTGACATAGATAAAAAGGCCGTAAGGTTGTAAAAAGCATATCAAAATAAAGCAGACGACTTATACTATTTGATAAAACAAAAATCCATTTTTGGCAATTTTGGAAATTTTTAGCCTTTTTTCACAGATGGGTATCCTTAAGGTCTACTCAGTTGGCAGGTCTACCAACAGCATTTAGTTGCGGTATTAAAACAAGAAGAACAACAACGTTAGCGATCGTCTTCTTTTCCCATCCTTCAGGTATGCCAACACCATTGCACAGCAGTTTAAAGCAAACAGAGGGTTATAAAACAGCACCTGCAGTTAAATTTTTGGTTTAATTTAACTAAACATCAACTTAAATTACGTTTATAATGCCTGGACTAAGAGGGATGCAGTAGGCTAAAAGGATTGTCAGATTTTTAAATGGTGGTCCTATGCTATGACCAAAAAAAAAAGGGTATAAGGAGTTAACACTTGAAGAGTGTGTAAGTATTTAAAATTTCCGATTAAGAACAAAGAATACGTGCAAACTGGTGAACGACACAGAATATTGTATCTGACGTACATTGTACGCTAATTATTATACAATAGGGCTTCAGAAGTTATTACCAGAAAAATTAATACACGAACATTATTTGTCATGCCAATAAACGTATTAAACGCATGGTATTTAAATAACAATCGTTAGGCCACTTTTTAAAAAATCGAAAGGTTTGAAAAAGTGTTGCATATAAAGGGTAGTTTAGAGTTGATGAATATTCGTGAAAATTTTTGTGCCACATCCTTGAAAGGTGCTGAAAATATAACACTAAAATTTGTATGTGCGCGGCCTTCCGTCTTTACCTTCTCTACTATGTATAGTAACTAGGAGTATTGTATTCCACCCAAAAATTCGATGTCGAAATTTCACTGGAAATAAATCCTCTGAGGACCCCTGAATAAAAAAAAATATATATATTGAAAAAGTTTCGTGAGTGTGTGTGTGCTTGTGGGTGCGTGTGTGTGTGCGTGTGTGTGTGTGAGTCTGCCTGTGAACAGCCTAACTCAAAAACGAAAAGTTGGTTAAAATCCAAAGCTGGTATTTAAGTTTAATATCTTTAAAGCATGCAATACAAAAATTTTGAAGAAAATTCCTCAATCCTAAACTACACTTTACATGGAAAATTTTTCGAAATTTTTCATTTTCTCAAAAATGGTTCTAACGATGTTATGGTAAATGATATGTAAATTTTGAAATTTCTGGCTATAGCCTATGTAGTCATGTTTACCCTGGATGATTTTCCATAAACCGTAAGAGACAGACCAAATACTAATATACAAAAATGCAGATCGCGTTAAACCACACCTTATATCCAAATGCATACTTTTTGGAGTGAACCATTCCGTAGACATATCTTGTTTTTTTTTTGTTTTTTTTTTTTTTTTTGAGTTAATACTGCACCTTTATCAAATGGCAGGTCGTTATTCGATTTTTATCTCATGGTCCTTCAAAGAGAACGGAATTCGAAAGCTTTAAAAGATTTGACTATCGCTCAAAGCGTATTGTATTCCCATATTCCCCTTGTACTTACAAAAAGTTAGGAGTATGATAATCTCTGCAAATGTTTATCCCGACTAACATTAACAAAATAGAGGAATAATGGTTTCTAAGAATAGTTAGTACAAGAGTAGTGAAAGTCATGTGAGTGCAAAACCTCAGATTTCTGAATTATGCTGTCCACCGACTACCCACATTTGGAACTTTTTCTAAAAATGCTTGTTTTTTATTCAGACAGCCTCAAAACATGTATTTCCGATGAAATACCGGTATTGAAATTTGGTGAAATACAGTACCTCCTCTACTTACTAAAAACAAGCGGTAGAGAAAGTTTAACTCACGAATAGTCAATGAACTGCATAACAATATAGACAGGAAGTTACAGGGTTTGGAAGCTGACGTGAGGCGTGAACAAGAATATGTTTAGACGTTTAGGCGTTACTCATTTGCATCGCAGCAAATGAGCACCTTTCAACATTTTGCAGCACCTAAACACCTCTCCTATACTTCAAAGGCCGCACTGAGAGTTATGTGTAGCTTGAGGTGGATCTTATGCACTGGGCATCTGCCGTTAGATTTCAATATGTCATCCAGGATATTTAGCGCGTTTTGATTAATCCTCCGCAAGGATTTTGTTCCTCCGAGGTTTTCCTGTATTTAAATAAATTTGCTCACTTTTGATAGGTCCGATGGTTTCCGATAACTGAATCTGGAGCACTAAAATCCTTTCAGGGCCTAGCGAACGAAGAAGCGTTCTCGAGAAGACGTATCGCGTGGGATATATGTGATTAGAACTGCACAAAGTTTGTATCAGAACTGTTATTCTATTACATCACTCTTTACAGAAACTTGATTAAAGAATCACGCCACAATATAACACGCTAGGAGAAGTCATCTCGCCTTACTTTTCGTCTAGAGATTACATACGTTATTTTCTTTTTTAAACATATGAGAATCGATCTCCAGAAGCTCTTGATTTTTCATTAGATTTTGAGGCCTTGAATGGAAACCGCCTCAAGCTATTCAGCGTGTTTATTGGCCTCCACTTTTATGTGTGAGTGGGAGGAGTTAAAAGCATGTAGTCCATGCAAGCCCAAGGCTTATCACCGTAACCCCCACGTTTGTCTATGAGCGGGATGCGGTAGCGGAGGATGGGATGTGGCTAGCACGTCTGGTCCCTCTGAACCGGAGAAAGCGGTCTTAAAACTACATATACACTCTTGACTATTTCTGCCACTGATGGGGAGTATGTGTTTAATTTGCACTGACTCCTCACATAAGTTCTGCAGAACTACCCATACTTACAATAACACAAAATTTATATGTCGAGATTTAACCGAAAATATACGTTTTGAGGCCCCGGAATACAAAATAAAGCATTTTTAGAAAAAAGTCTCTCCCTCTCTCCCCCTCTCTCTCTCCCTCTCCCTCTCTCTCTCTCTCTCTCTCTCTCTGTGTGTGTGTTTATGTATCTGCCTTGATCTGGCTGTGAGCAGCATATCTTAGAAACAAAAAGTCTGTTGTAAACCAAAGTGGTTATTTAAGTTTAATATCTTTCGAAAATGCAATACAAAGATTTTGAAAAGAAATCCTCCACTTACTACCCTTTACATGGAAAAGTTTCGAAAATTTTGATTTTATCAGAAATGGCTCTAACGATTTTGATTGAAATACCATATTTTTAAGATAATTTTATGGAAAATGAAATGTATATCTTGAATTTTCTGCCTAAGCCCATGTAGTCCTGTTTCCTCTTGATAACTTTTGCACAGCTAGTAAACAGTAACAGATACACAAAAGTTTACTATGCAAAAAATGTTATCTCATAAAAACACGCAATTTATGTCACATGATCTCTTTTTTGAAGTGAACTATTTCGGAAATATTTGCCATACTTACAGACCGTTCTGAAATGTTAGGTCGTTATTCATTTATCTCTTGGTCATGCAATTTCTAAGTCATCATATAGCGATCACGCTTAACACATTTGACAACAAAATTAGCTGTAGGATAATTTCAACAAACGTTTATCTCGATTAACATGAAGTAGGTAGAGGAGCAAGTGTTTGTGCAAGAGATCAAAGTCATGTGAGAGCAACACATCAATTTTTTTAAAATCAAAGTTATTGTTTTGGCATTTTCTCCGCTGTATATGAAGATTTTAGCAATCATTTATCGGCACTAACATAATCACCTTGCCTGGTTTTTATATGAAGCTTCATAGACATTATGCTTTATAGCACCAATGCATTATACAACTAGCGGAATGAAAACAAGGTTGAGGGTGGCTTTTGAATTTCGTGAGTGTCTATAATTTTCACTCATGTGATGAAGTGTTTAATTTTACAATAAGTGTATTTCAGCAGTATTTCATACAAGATTTGTTTCCAGCTTTATGTGCTTTCACTTAATTTATGTATTTTTCACCAGATGTGAGGTCCTATCAAGAACATGCGATTTATTTCTAATAGACTGAGCGCTTCCTTATGGACACTGTATTACTAATTATGGGATCTGCAAAATTATTCCTAATACTCAGGCAGTCGTGTCTTCCCTACCTAAAGCTCAGTTCCAATCACAGTTACGCTCTAACAAAACTACGGTTTGGTAGATTTGGTACAGTACACAGAGAGGATTACCGGTAGTATTGGTGGCATTGGTAGGGAAACAAAGATACTATAAAACAACCAATTAGGAAGGTTAATGAGAAACTCAAACAGAGGAATCTAGTAAAACATGACCACGTAACGTATACAACGCGATCGATATTAGGTAACGCCCGATAGTTATGCAAAACACCTACCGTACCGGCAACGCGGGTAGATGACTGACCAATTCTTCTAGGAAAACTAGCGTAGTCTACACTTACTTATGCCAGCCTACGGTAGTTTTGCAATAGTTCCAACACATTGTTCCGATTGTTTAAATATTTCAAACTGCTGCATAGGAGATTGCCAATAAGAATGTGGATAGGTCTTTGGCAGTTCCATAGCTTACGTTAATAGATGGTTAGCCAAGCAATATTTTTGTCTATAAGGAGTAGATGAGTAGACTTTAAATGTTCATGCACATCATGATTGAAAATACGGGTCGGGTAGTAATAAATAGTCAATAAGATATTTTAATTACCTTACCCAGGAACAAAATTGCAACAGGCCACAAAATGAAAATACCCAAATATCTCCCGTATTATTAAGCTCCTTTGTGTTAAATATCAAACTTGTATAACTTACAAGTATATAGTTCTGTTAAGTGGTTTAATCACCAAGTTTCAACTAAATGAACATTAAGAAGTTATACTAATGCTTCGTCACCACAGTTTATAAAGTGACTACCACGAGAAACAGTAGTTTCAATCGCATTATAATTTTATGGAGCAGGTACACACTTGTGTACTATTAAATCCCATAGTTATGCTTTTATTTTTATTAACGCGCGATAATAAGCAGTTTTATTACTGATTTCCATAAAATCACACGACATGTAGTTACCTTGCACAGAGGGGAGAGAGATATAGAAGGTGAGAGCAATGGAGGAGTGGAATAAAAATGCAGGAGAATGGAAAGAAAGTCAGAAAATTGGTTGAGCAGGGAAAGAGAGGGAGAGTGAAGGCAGAGGAGGTAGATAGTAAGAGGGTGAGGGAAGAGAAGCATACCCCGATTTGGCACATCACTAGGAGAGCTATGGGTTAGTAAGATTTTATCAAGCTGTTTTTATTAAACCGTAAAAAATATATTTAAAAAGTATAGAACTCACACGTCATTCATTACTCACCTTCCTCATTAACTGTCTTATAACATACCTCATTTAAGGTGTGTGACCAGATAAACCAGCTTTGCCACTGCTTTCGCACACACAAACACACACACACACACACAAACACACACACACAAACACACACACACACAAACACACACACAAACACACACACACATACACACACACAAACACACACACACAAACACACACACACATACACACACACACAAACACACACACATACACACACACATACACACACATAAACACACACACATACACACACACACACATACACACACACACAAACACACACACATACACACACACATACACACACATAAACACACACACATACACACACAAACACACACACACAAACACACACACATACACACACACACACAAACACACACACACATACACACACACACACATACACACACACACACACTTCCCACCTTCTTCATAACAATAGATACAGAGAAATGATAATCTGCCTCTCTTATCAATATCTCTTTCTCTTTCTTTAGGCATGAGACAAAATAGCCATATACCCTCTAACATGCTTTCACATCGTTAGTACATACAGCATGGTTGCCAATATTGCTTGTTATTTTCACTTCCTTTTAATCAATATTTAAAGTAAGAGTAGTAGGAGCAGCACAAACGTGGAGGGGAACTTTGGTACTTCGACCTTAAGAGATCTTTTGTACTTGTGCCCCGGTGGGGCGCCCCGGGAGGGAGAGTTGAAGCGAGAGGACTCAGAGAGCATATTTTCCACTTCACTTACAAGACTTTATTCTCCAGGAAATAAACTCATTCCTGTATATGCTGCTATTGTCTAACATTACGGATTACAGATTGTACACTGCCGTAACAAAATCCATGCGGAATTCCTAAAAGCTGGTACGATGCATATGTTATTAATATATTCAAAAAGGGCAAAATAAATTTATGTGATAAGTACAGAGGTGTAAGTCTCCTAAATACAGGCTATAAGATGTACACAAAAATCCTAAACGAACGTCTAAGCATATATAATTACAGAACCGTTATTACTAGAAAACCAAATGGTATTTAGAAAAGAAAGATCATGCATAGATAACATCTTCTCTATTAACCAAATTATTGAAAAGAGAAGATAATGTAATTTAGAAATACTTACAGCATTTGTAGACTTAGAAAGAGCTTTCGATAAGGTAAGCAGGACTAGACTTTGACAAGTATTAGACAAAACAGGATATCCAAAATAACTGATAGATGTACTCAGGGGTATATATCAAGAAACAAAAATAAAAATAGTTTTAGGAAATGGACGATTATCACAAGATTTGATAATTTATAATGCTTTAAGACTAGGATGTCCTTTATTTCCTCCATTATTTAACATTTATATGGATGACATTCTTAGAAAATTAAAATGTGAAATACCATTAGGAATAAAAATAAATAAAAATAATGAATTAAATATGCTATTCTTTGTGGATGACATGATCTTAATACAATATACAGACGATAAGCTGTAAATAAGTATGTACAAATTACAAAAATTAAACCAGGATTATGGCTTAAATATATCAGTTGAAAAGTCGATGATCATGCCATTTATAGGAAAACAAATAAAAATATCAATGGTAGTGTTAAATAATGAAGTGTTAGAGCAGACGGGA
>CM060962.1:172328817-172341317 GCA_030765045.1 Tenodera sinensis | reverse complement strand
CTTGACAATTTTTATCATTTAGTCCCTCTTCTTAAATAACCAGTGAAAGGAAAATAAAATGGTACCTTTTGAATCTAATTACATTTCTTACCTTGTGAATTTGCTTTATGTAACCTTTGTAGAGTAAAGGAAGTTATATGTGGATATTTAGTTCTACCTGCTACGTTGTGTGTCTGTTTTATTTGCTGACGGCTTCCTCTTGTTTCCCCCTTCATACAAACGCACATACACCCGGCCGACGCTATCCTTTGGCCCTAGCCACTTTCACGTTTGCAAGTAATTTTATTTTCCATAAAGCTGTAAGCAAAAGTACCTTCGGTAAAAAGCGCCCACAGCATGGTAGGGCATCGCATCTATGATTCAAATTAGCACTTGATGCGCCATCCCTTTCCCTTGCCCCACTTATAAAATCACACGCTCCACGTTATTTGTATCGATGGAGCTAATGCGCATTCAGTCAGCGGCTTTGGTATTGCGGTGGCTGTGATTACTATATAGTTCTCTTCAATATCCCTCTCCCCCTTTACTATATCCTAACAGCTTTCCCTATCGAATTCAGGATGCAAATCACGTCAACACATCGACTGCAAGACCATAATCGAGTTTTAGATTAAAATAAGCTTAAATCGAATGTTTGATGCAGAAGTGATCTTGGATGCTCCACAGAGAGGCCAGTTACGTAGATGAATGCCACTTAAATCAGTGGTGTTGGAAGATAATGCTATATTCACCCCTCTATAAGGTCGGTAGAAACATATAGCCTTTAGCTACATGCAATCAGAAGCATGGTTCGGTTACCAAACAGAACAAGCTCAAATGTAATACGTTTTAATAAGTTGAGAATTAAACAATACCTAAAACATATATTTGGGAACGAAAATAAGAAAAATCGTATATTATCTATAATTGCTAACCGCACACGCGATGTGTCAGAGCC
The DNA here is from genome assembly GCA_030765045.1 of Tenodera sinensis. Classification (NCBI taxonomy): domain Eukaryota; kingdom Metazoa; phylum Arthropoda; class Insecta; order Mantodea; family Mantidae; genus Tenodera; species Tenodera sinensis. The sequence continues at coordinate 172,340,380 of CM060962.1, read as the reverse complement.
AGCACCACTTACTGGGAATATTCCCTTTCTGTCTAACGAAAGAATGCACTCGTCCATTAAATTGATTAGTCATTAATAGGGCTCAGGATTTTATGACCTAAAACTATTAAAAAATTGTGTTTCATTCACATGACCTTCTCTACCCTTATACTAACCATTCTTACAAACTCTTATTCCTATATCTTCATCGTATTAGTTGAGATAAACATTTGCAGAAATTGTCTTAATTTCGTTGTAGGTGCAAGGGTAATATGGGAATACAGGGAATACAGTAGGCTTTGAGTAATAGTGAAATATTTTAAAGCTTCCAAATTATTCCTTTCTTTTTGCACGATTAACATGTAAAAAAACGAATAACGATGTTCCATTTGACAGAAGTATAAGTTCTCCAAAATTCACACAAATAACAGAAAATTCAAAATACACATTTCATTTGTCACAGAAGTATCTCAGACATATGGAAATTTAATTAAAATCGTTAGAGCCATTTTCAAGAAAATCAAAATTTTCGAAAACTTTTGCAAGTAAAAGGTAGTTTAGGGTGGAACAATTTTCTTCAAAATCTTGGTGTCACATTCTTGAAAGAGATTAACCTTACACACCAACTTTGGTTTTTAACCGACTTTTCGTTTTCGAGTTATGCTGTCCACGGAGTGACAGACACACACGGACCTTTTTCTAAAAATTGATTTAGGGGGCCTCAGAACATATATTTCCGATGAAATTCCGACATCGAATTTTTGGGTGGAATACAGAACTTCCTGTACTTTACAATACGTAGGAGAGAGAGTAAAAAGCACGCATTTGTGCTATAAAATTGCCAGAATATGACCTAAAATCCTGAAAATACGAGCGAAAAACTTAAAATAACAAACGAAAAATACTTATTTATTTTCATAGTTATAAAGTTATTTGTAATCTGCTTAAACTTCATTTTAAGCAGACAATGGGATAACTTAGAACATTAAGTGTATAAGACAACCTCATACACTCTGGAAGAATTAAAATAAAATATACACCGGGAAATTGCCAGCGTTTCTCAATGTGAACTACGGCGAGTGATGGATAGCTTCCTAAAGAGGTAAAAAATATATGGACAACGACGGTGGCCAGTTGCAGCATCTCCTTTCATAAAGTTGATAAGTAGAGCCTTTAAAAGTAGTTTTCAAAATGTTGTATGGTTTCATCCGCTCCTTTCTATGACAGCGACAGACAGCAACATGCGCCAAGGACGAGGACAGGCAAAACACCACACGGCCAGAATTTGGTGTCAAACTGGCAAGTTTGCCATGGTAGCTTAGTGGTTAGAGAGGCTGCTCGATAAGCGGAAGATCCGTGGTTCAAATCTCGGCTATGGCATTGAATTTTTCAGTCCTGATTCCACCTCTTAAGCATATGGGATGTCTACAAACTTGATAACTAAGTTCAACATGCTTCCACGATACAATACGAAGGTTTTCAGGAAAACCTCCCTATTTCAAGCTACCCTTTACCTTGAAAAGGTTTTGGTGTTTTGGATTTTCTGAAAAATTACAGTAACGATTTTGATTAAAATACCATATAATTAGGATACTTTGGACCACTAATAAAATGTACGATATAATGTACATATTTATCTTGATATCTTGAGTTCTCTGAGAATAGCCTTTAAAGTCCTTTTATGTTCGGAAGGAATGTTGCATAATTTTGTATAACCGCAGACCGTAAGAGGTAAATAAAAATGCGCTGCACAAAAAATATATAATTTATTTCAGGTAACTTTTTGGTACCATAATTAATCACTGTCAATATATCGTCATTTAATATAAAGCGCTGTGACACTATTAAATTTCTTCTTGGGATGTCTTGGAAGCAGTATGGAATTTCAAGGCAGTATATAGCATCCAGCTTTTAAACATTTCACTGTCACTGCTCCCTTTATACCCATAAAGAAATGAGTAATTAAGTTATTTATGCAAAAATTCATCTGAATTATCTTGAATTAGGCAGACGAATAAGCCTTGAAAAAATATTTTGTAGAAGATGTGGTCTAAAAATAAGTGATAGTGAGTAGAGAAGGTACTTGAATGTAGGTAACATATTAGTATTCGTTTTTAATCAGATATTGCTAGCATAGTAAAGGAGTCGATGAATTAGAAGATAATTTTTATTGTTGCGTAGTCCTAAAAGGGATGTGCCTTACGTTTAATAGAAAAATTATATAAGATAAAGATATTAGAGGAAATAAAAATAACTGCAGAAAAAGCTTATCGAAGTAGGAAATAATTATAGAATAAAAGAGAAAGTAGGCAAGAAAGAGTAGAGAATGAGAAAGCAGGCATGAATGCTAAAGAAATGTGCAAATAATTGATATAATATGATGATAATATTCCCTGCGCCATCCTTTTTTATATCGTCTCCAATATCTTGGTCCTCGATGAAGTCACAGAAATGCTAATCGGAAAGTTACCATGTAGCAACCGCTAAATCTGTATAACTCGCGCGCGATAATACTCCACACTAAAATGCTTCTGTAAGACTGTAAAACACATGAACTTCAGAAATGCAATCTATTTTATCAACTCAAGTCCCGCCTACATATTGACTCCCCACCACCTTCTTACATTACGTTAGAGGCTTGAAACTTCCCATTTGCCAGTGAAACAAGTGTTTACTTGATGACTTATTTTCTTAGAATGCCTTTTTCCTTTTTAATTTTTAGAACCTGCCTATATGATTTAGTAACAACACCTGATTTCCAGGTACGCCTTGAGCAAATGGTTTTCTTGTTGACTGAATCCACAAGAACCATGATTGCCTTAACTGCACTGTCTTACTCATTAATTAACCTTAACACGGAATTTAGCTAACGAAATTTACTTCGATGACTAAACTGTCGATGACTGTGGATGACTAAATGTTACCCTTCCCTTTAACATTATACATTGATTCTAACATATGGAAATTATACATTCCAAGTATTTATCTATCTCCCCATCATTTCTTTAAAAGAGATTAATCCCGTCAATAATTCCGGTGTCAAATATCAAAATATTATGAATGCCTGCAGAATTACTATTATAAGGGATAACATTTATACGGTAAGTTCGATACTAAAGAAACGTAATTAGCTACCAGGCTGCACAGAGCAGTTGGGAAGAACTGATCACAGAAAGTAGGCTAAATAAGTGACAGAAAAGCACAGGCGTGAGCATAAATTGTGACTGGAGTGAGATAGGCAATATTAGAAAGATTCGGAGATAAGGCGGAATTTTCAAATTAATCATCATTTGTCAGATAAAAAACACACAAATGTATTTTATAAGACGCCAAACACAGTAGCTAGTGGAAAAGGTTAGCCGGAAAAGTAGAATCTGTTTGGTAGGGTATAAAAGTTGGAGAATACTGAGAAATCTTCTTCCAATTCTGATGTTCACTAAGTCCACTTCAAGTCTGTCTATGTGGATGGGAAGGGTGTAACCTCAGATGTAGATTTAATCTAGCTCTTGAGAAAGCAGTGGGGAATTAAGGGAAAATGTAATTCGGGGAATTGCAAAGTGGTCCAAACGAGAATACTATGCAACAGGCTAGCAGCTTCGTTATTATTATTTATTTAACTTGAATAAATCCAAACAAGCAGTAACATGTGGCATTATTCAATTCTAATTACCGGACGCTAGATAAGACTAGCTAGGCAGATATAGGTAATTCAGGACATATAGAACATGAAGACAAACAGCGAACTTCGAGCCAACACCCCACACTTAAGGACTACAGTGAGCATCACTCGTCGGCTCTACATGTCTCCATTCTTTGTTGTCCAGTTTCTGACATAAGGCTTAACAAGGTATAAAAACACTGAAGACTAGAGGAGAATATTACAGTTCAGTCTCAGAACAGTTTCAATTTATGGTAATTTTTTCTGAGGGATAACAGTTTGCCATGTTGTCAGAATTCATCTCAGGTATGTCTTTGTGTGCGTTTTATTATTATTTTGTATTTTAAAGACGGAATCAATTGCCAGGATCACAACAGCGTCGCCGGCGTGCCGAAATTTCGTCCTGCAGGAGTTCTGTTACATGCCAGTAAATCTAGTGACATGGAGCTGCCGTTTTTAAGCACACTTAAAAACCATCGGGCCGAATTTGAACCCGCAACCTTGGTATCAGTAGGCCAGCGTCTAACCAACTGACCAACTGAGTCACCCAGGCCAATCGTGTTTGTTTGTACAGTGCATGTGTGTGCAGTGCGTGCGCGAGCGAGGATGTGTGTGGTGTGCGTGTGTATGTGTGTGTGGTGTTTATGTGTTTGTGGTGTGGTGGTGGTGATGGTGGCGGTGGTGATGGTGGTGGTGGTGGCGGTGGTGGTGGTGGTGGCGGTGGCGGTGGCGATGGTGGTGGCGATGGCGATGGCGGTGGCTTTGGCGGTGGCGGTGGTTAGGCCGTGGCGATGGTGGTGGTAGTGGTGGTGTTGGTGATGGTGATGGTGGTGTCTGTGTGTGTATGTGTGTTGTGTGTGTGTGTGTGTGTGTGAGTGTGTGTGTGTCTCTCTCAGTCTGTGGACATAACTCAGGAACGAAAAGTCGGTTAAAAACCAAAGTTGGTATTTAAGTTTAATGTCTTTCAAGGATGCGACACGAAGATTTTAAAGAAAATTGCTCTGCCCTAAACTACCCTTTACATCGACAATTTTTCGAAAATTTTGACTTTCTTGAAAATGGCTCTAACGATTTTGATTAAAATGCCATATGTTTGATATATTTTTATGACAAATGAAATGCATATCTTGAATTTTCTAGCTATAGCCCATGAACTCCTATTTACTCTGGATGACTTTTGCATAACTGTTAAACCGTAAGAGATAGACAAAATCTTACTATATAACAAATGTAGATCTTGCTAAAACACAATTTATGTCTAAATAAACTTTTTGTACAGTGAACCATTTCGGAGATATTCCTCGTTATTTGTGTAAGTTTTGAGGAACATATTTCTGTCAAATGGAACATCCTTATCATTTTTATATGCTAATCGTGCAAAGAGAACGGAATTTAACAGCTTTAAAAGATTTGACTGTCCCTCAAAGTCTACTGTAGTCCCACATTCCAGTTGCATGAGCAAGAAAACGAGCAATAAGACAACTTCTGCAAATGATTATCTCAACTAACACAAAGAAGATATAGGAATAAGAGTTTGTAAGAATGGTTAGTAGAAGAGTAGAGAATGTCATGTGAGTGCAATACATCAGATTTTTAAAACAAGATTCCATATCGTGCAGAATTATACTTGACGTACTTTCCTAACTTCTTGTGGTTTACATTTCGTAATTCGTAAACATTTTGGGAAATTATCCTACAACTGAAACTTTCAGTAGGTACCACATAAAAGGGGTCTTAAATTCTCAAAGATTTCGCAGAAGGTTACACCCATAAGTATTTGCTGAGATTTGTTAATATTAAGCATTTATGGCCCTCACTTATTCTAGTAATACCAACACAACGGATATGTCGTTTCATTACATACATCAGCGTCCATTTCGTATTTTGCAAGCCTACCTAAACGAGTGGAGCTTTACTGCTTTTATTAATCCATGAAGCCCTCCAAAATTTAATTTATACTTAACGCTACCTTGTGTATTGTTCCAATGTTTAATGTACTTTAAGGGGTACATAAACCTGACATTTCGGAGCTTGTGCACCTGAATTTTCTAAAATGTACCAATTTATGGCAACAAATTTAAAATTTTCAGTTGTCTTCAGCTCATGTACGAGTTTAATCCATTTTAAACATGAGAAATGCGAACTTAACTATTAAACTATGCAGCAGGTGTTCCGAAAGGGTATCTATAAACATAGTAATAAAAAGGTTCCGGCCTCTGATCCAAGTTCATTTATGGCTGTATTCTGCGTTTAATGGCTACAAAATTAAATAAAAATAAAAACAAATCTGCTCTCTTTCGATTATATTGCATTACGTATGTATTTCATAGCCAGTTTTCAAAGTGCCTAGCTTAGGGCCAGAAGTATTCAACTACGTCCTCAAATCTGAGGTTCTTTATCCTAATATCCTTAATTGTGTACTGATTTCAACCAAACCTAAAATGTGTTGGAGTATTAAAGTATTTCATCTCTGTACGTGTAGTGGTTCATCTAAGAGTTGAAAAACATCAGAAAGTTCTACCCTTGGCTCCATAACAACCTGCGCAGTGGGACTTAGTTCCTCGACTGCAAGCAATCTATTGTACCTATGCCCCTAGACGGGGTACCCCTGGGGAGGATCGATGAGGTGAATGGGTCCGAAGGGTGGCCAGAACGTTGCCATGACAGAGCCTGAGGGCAGGGTCCCTACATTTTCATAGTTAGAAGCACTCTGGCGAAGGCTGGCTCAACACGGTTGCTCTCCCACTCCTTCGGGTTCGTATTCCCAAGAGGAGCGCGGGGTTCGAAAAACGTCTCTCCTCCGCCGTCGGGCTTGTACAATCCCATGGGGGCTCGAGAACCAGTAGGCTCGTCTTCCAATCCAGGGGACGAGATTTCCAGAGCGCATTTGTTCCCCCTGCCGTACTGCTGCCGCAACGCTCGCCGACGCTTCCAACCCAGAAAGAAACCTAACGACTGAAATGAAATGATTATTGCAAAGAAATGGAGGGACAGGAAATTCTGACGATATAGAAATCCTTCCCAGCATTCGCCTGGCGACCCGGGGAAACCTCAGAAAAACCCCATGATTCAGGAAGGTGGGCCACGGTGATCCATTCAAATCCGGTCCAGACCGATGGTTTTTAAGTGTGCTTAAAAACGACAGCTCCATGTCAGTAGATTTACTGGCATGTAAAATAACTCCTGCGGGACGAAATTCCGGCACACCGGCGACGCTGATGTGATCCTGGTAATTGGCAGCGTCGTGAAATAACAAAATAACTAATTAATTATCACGACGATTGAACCCGGGACCTCCCGAATGTGGGCCACAGAGGTTACCACCTGAGCCATCCCGCTCGGTAAGTTCTATCCTTAATTGTGTGTTTTAAACTAGATTTAGAATGCGTCAGCAGATTGTCTTCAAGGGCAACTGGCATCATTACAGAACCCCGGCACATTAGAATTTGCGGTGTTTAAACCGGTGGAGGCTCACAGAGCTTGATAACTAGGGATACTGTTTTAATCCAAGTGGATATTTTTTCCCTATTCTCGGAAAGTATGCCCATTTGGTAGGTGAGTTAATTATTAAACTGCCAACAGTTTAAATAGTATTTTCTGTCGCATATAACGCATATTTTATTTGTATTATGAATAATAAGCAGAATATTTCAGCAGTTTGCATCCTATCCTGCATATTTGACTGTTTAAGTGTATATTTCATCAACATATTTTTGTTTTAACAATTGTTGTCTTCATATTTGATTTGGAGATATAATATTTATAAATAATACGTGCCATTGAGTAGTCTTGAAATTTTGCAACCCTGGCGATACCTCATACCCAACACAATAAATATCTCTTGCCACACGGGTGAATTCCCCTTAGATATCTGGTCGTAGCCGCTCACTCACGGCATGAAGTTGGCTGTTACGGTTTTCCTAGAATAGAGTGATTATAGTTATAGGTATACGTGATATTCAATTCCGCTTACATTTTATTGTTAGGATCTCTTAACATTTGCAAAAAAATGTAACCTACTAATTTACACAAAGGGAAGCATTTCAAAATATTCAAACGTTCATAGTTTTAGAAATTCCATTCCGGGAATATTTCTGGAGGTTTGCAATCGTTTTCCAGTAGAAACTTCAGGTTTTCAGTTTAGTAGTGTGATAGCTTATACATGGTGAATGCCTTGTTTTCGTCTAATCGTGCCAAAATTAAAAGTGGGTGCCAATGATAGGTTACAGAGGTTGATATATCCCAGGCATGGGCTCGAGAGAAGAGGCAGCGATTGAACTTACCTTACTCGCCCTATATGCTCTTGCCGAGTCGTGAGGGCTATTTTGATACAGTGCAGTAGTGGCTTCGTTCCACCTGCGCGACAGTAATAATTTCTACGCTGTTATTAATTATTTTGTTTGTATTACACATATTTTGTATACAATAATTTTTACAGCCACCTACTATAGTTAGGTAAATTGCATAATCCTCAACTTTATAACTTTCCTTTATCTTATGCACGTAGTATTCTTAGGCTACTTTACGACTAACTTGCTAAATTGTTCTTTCATAACAAATAAAGCAGTAAAGTTCCATTGCTATTAGCCTTAAATATATTTTAAAACTATTTGAGCAACTTAGTACATAATTTGGTTTTAAACTCAATATTAGGTTCAAACTTTCAAAGACGAAATACAGAGCTTTCGAATCGGTTCTTCACCGCCGCACGGCCTTTTGCCTGTGCGAGTTTGAAGTTGCCGCGGCCGGGTTTGCCACTATTAACAAGCCGCACGTAAAATATGTATAAAAACCTTAACTTATAGAAAATGCTGGAAATGTCGCCCACCCTCGGCTAAACAAGCATTATATCGGGAAAACACATTCTGATTCACACGATTAAGTTGGACCACTGTAATGTCTCTGATTTCATTTCTAGTATTTTGTTTTAGTTCTTCCAATGTATGAGGATTTTTCTGTAAACTTTGTCTTTCAGATTACCTCACAAGTAAAAATCACACAATGTTAGATCAGGGGAGCGAGAGGGCCATACACCAGCACTAATCACTCTATCTTCAAACACTTCCCTAATTTTATCCATGGAGTCCTCGGCTGTATGAGCAGTAGCAGAATCTTGTTGAAACCACTCATATGATTGCTCTTCTTCTGTCAGTTCACGGAAAATTGGGATCAAAATGTCATTTCGGTATCTCTTTTTATTTAGTCTGGTCCTAAAATATTGGACCAATTATGGGTCTAGCGCTAACAGCACATCAAACTCCAACTCCCCGATCATAATGAGGGATTTCTTGAACGCGATGTGGATTTTGAGATGCCCAATACCGACTGTTATGAGTGTTCACGCGACCACTTAGATAAAACCACGCCTCATCTGACAAGAACAGAAGCTGTGGATTGATTAAACCATCGTTCAGGACATTTCCAGCATTTTCTAGAAGGTAAGATTTTTATACATGTTTTTCGTGCGGCTTGTTAGCAGTGGCAAACCCGGCCGCGGCAACTTCAAACTCGCATAGGCAAAAGGCCGTGCTGCGGTGAGGAACCAATTCGAAAACCCTGTACAATTGCGTATATTAAACTATGTTGCTTTTCAAATGGGAAGAGTTCTGATCTGCAGCAAATGAGATACGTTTACATGCATAGCGTTGCAAGGTTATTACCCCACTCTTCACATTTATTGGCACGCGTCAAGCCCCACTTAAAGGTAGAGCAACATGACAACACAGCAGGACTCTGATTGGTTACGAGCTTGGAGATGCTCAAGGACAAACTCCTTCTCGTTTGAAAAGCATAGTAATAACAAACTAAACCCCTAAAAAGTAGAATCATAGCGTCCCTTTTATATGTTTACAAATACGAGTATTCTGAGAGAACCTTTTGTAATTGTAAATAAGTACCTGTAAGATCACCAAAGTTTGCTTTATGCTTCTAAGTGGCTTTGATATTGCTTAATACTTGCAAATTGAAATCCGCATATTAAACAGCAAACTTTCCTGTTTTTGTAACTTACAGCAAATTCTCTCTACCACTCTACATGAAACGGAGTCCCGACGAAGCCCGTACTCGCCACTGAATGAAGCTGAACAGCAGTGAAGGGGAAGGATGACCGGTGGAGTGAGGAAAGAACGCGTTTCAGAGGAGCGGCCCTTTTGAGCCGTACATGTTATTGACGTTTTCAGTGCATACATTCATAGTTACATATTAGGGAGATTATTAAAACACAAAATTCCTGCCCCTATTCATAATAGTCGTTCCTCTACATTTAACAATGTTCATGTAATTTTCAGTTGACTGCAACTATGCGTGTTGTACAATATTTCGTCAGGGTGTTGTACACTTTTACGCTCTTTGTTTGACAATAAGTAAAACAAGTTAATATTTTATTATAAGGGGTAGCAGCCTATGGCGGGGCGGGTTCCTAGGGGAGCGGCTAGCCCGTGATTCTGGTTGCTGCGTCGGCCGTGCGGGAGACGGGAAGTCCGTAGTAAATAGACTATGTTTGTTACTTAAGTTATTTCTAACACGCGTAACACAAATACTTTGAAAAGAAAAGTAAACAACTCAGGTAGGAGGAAATTGGCCCATATACTCTACAGCTTCCTCTTAGAAACGACAGCAGTTTCTTAACGAATATTAGGTTTAAGTTCATATAAGGTATGTGGATTTGTTTTGCAAACTTTCTCTTTTAATGCCCTCCAATATAAATAACAATAAATGCACAAGTTGTGCTTAAGATACATAATTAAATTACATTAGTCTTACATTGTTTATCACACTTGGTGTTGCATATTTTGCTGTGGTATCCATGCATTGCTATTGAGTTCACCAAGTGTCGGAGTTCTTGATTGGTATTGGTCCAGGACCTGTTTGACTTCTGTTGCATAAAAGTCCAGTCATATCTCCTTTCTCCTCTTTTCTCTTTCATGTAATAGTATGCATGACATTTTAATGTTAAATTGTGACTAAATTCATTCGAATTAAGGTAGAAATGCCTCACAGCATTGCTCACGCAACGCTTATGTGATAGTGAAATAATAAACCATATATATTCATTAGTCAAGAAGCTAGTTGCCTCCAAATATTTCACACCAATTATATTTTTTCGGCGAAAAAGTTATTTACTGACAATAATTGTATCGAACATATTATTTGTTAATCTCATAATGTAGAATCCCTAGTTAACGTATGGCCGAAGCACGGTGTGTGTGTGTGTGTGTGTGTGTGTGTGTGTGTGTGTGTGTGTGTGTGTGTGTGTGTGTGTGTGTGTGTGTGTGTCTATACCAAGTAGCCCGCTTCACCCGGCATTGGGGTAGGTAGATAACCGTTCGTGCGTTAAAAGAGTTGCAGAAATCACCGGGGTAAATCCAGCCAGTGGCGTGAGTGAACTTTGTTCTACTTGTAAGAGAAGCGGGCGGGTGAGGAATTCCCCAGTCATTAACTATCGTGTGCAGCCAGAATATTTTTCACTCCACTTACAAGAATTTATTTTCCAGGGAATAAACTCATTCCTGTTTATGTTGCTATTGTCTAACATTAGGGATTACGGATTGTAAATTGTCGTAGCAAAATCCATGCAACATGAACTGAAGTGGACCACCTGGTGTGTGTATATGTATATACATACTTCAGGTGAGTCAGCTGCCCCTTATTCTCGAGTTTTATGCAATCCGCATTTTATACCCCAACATGAAAACATCGACCCCATTACTAGGCTCTACCCGCGTATTTAACATGGAGGCTAAACGCTCGATGAAATTAGTACTAATATAGATGTTATCACATAGCTTTTTAATATATTCGTAATTAGACAGCTGACGTTTGCACTTCTGCAAATGCTCACTGGAACCAGCGAGTATTACATGTCAAACGGAATGTTTATCTCACACGTTACTAGGTAGCTCAGCTAGAACGAGTGCAAGACTCCGA
>CM060962.1:172266317-172323817 GCA_030765045.1 Tenodera sinensis | reverse complement strand
GATCAAAATTGTTAGAGCCGTTTTTTAGAATATACTTCTCGAAAAATGTTCCATGTAAGAGGTAGTTTAGGGTGCAGAAATATTCTTCAAAATTGTTGTCGCATCCTTGAAAGGCATTAGACTTAAATACCAACTTTGGTTTTTAACCGATTTTTCCCTTTTGCGGTACGTTGTTCACAGACAAACACACACACGCGCGCGCGTGCACACGCACACACACAGACACACACACATGGTCCTTTTTCTAAAAATCTCTTTTTGGATTCAGTGGGCCTCAAAACATATATTTCCGGTGAAATCTTGACATCGAAATTTTCGTTTGAATACTATACTTCCCCAACTTAGTAGTAGAGAAAGTAATATATGAAAGAGAAAATCGACTGACGTGATTTCTTATCAGTAAGGTACAATAATTTTTTGCTTGACAAATGCTTTAAATTATCTCGTTTTCCGCTATTTCATGCGTAACCTATAGACTAGCACTTAGAAGGAAATAGTTTCTAGCTTGATTTGAATGAATATAAATGCATCTGACCCCTTTCTTTTAATGAGTTTTAAAGAAATGCAGATACGATGAAACGTATATTCATGAAATATATTTTTTAAACAGTTTTGTTGTCTACTTCTTATAATGGTTTGCTTAATGCAAAGTATTATCAAATATTTATGTATTTAACGTTGTGCCGAATATTCCGTAACTTCTTCTATGCTATGATATTCTATACCTGAGTAAAATGTTTTGAAGACACTCTGTGCATAAGAAGATTCAATAGAATAATTTCAGTTTTTGCATTGAAATTACGGCTAAGGAAAAGAATTACTAACCACGAATTTTCACTCATTCATTCAATTATAATCATTATGGACTCATAGTCAATCATTATATCTTGCTGTTATTCCATTTGTACTTTCCTAATGTTTTAATTATTTGTGTACTATTAAAGCATTTAAATGTAAAGAAGAAAAGGTGTTTTGACTCCGCAGTTCAAGTGACCGACGCTAGATGGCTTTAGTGGAGTTTCCACTGAGAGTTCTCCATTCGAGCATTTGATGAGTTATTTCTTTGTGTTCATAAGGGCTTGAAATGAAAAGTTTTAGGGAAGGAAACACATTTTTACATTCATAAAGCATTAGTGTTGTTTGGTTCTTTTAGGTTCATATTATATAGTGATATTCGTCGATATAATTATATATGGGATGCTAAAAATGGTCTAAAACTGCTTTTTAACTAGCCAGAACTTCTGCAAAATTAAAGTAGCATTTCCTGTGTCAAGAAAGAAACATAATCAATATTTAAGGTTAATTCTGCCAAGGAAAGCTATAAAATGTTGAACGTGCAGTTTGGATTACTTTTCTTCGTGTTCCGTTTTTCTCTCCCATTTTTTTTTTTCTTTTTCTTTTTTCTTCCCTGCTTCCTCTCTTTCTGTTTCGCTTTCTTTGTGAAATTCTCTTTCTCATATTATATCTACCAAAATTCCTTTAAAATATTATAATTTTTCTATGTTACAATCAAATACTTAAATAAATATATTAATTCTAAATTAATACGGAAAAATAAACCTATATAAATCTACCAAGACACAAGTGTTGACATTTAGTATGCAACTTGTAAATGTATAAACAATATTGAGCAAATAACTTTTGGAATCACAATGTTCCTAAAGTTTCAGTCCTCCAATCAACTCAATTTAAATTTTATTATTCAGTATTATACTATGCAATTATAGCATAATTAAACTTACACACACAGCAGGCACGACAGGCGCTATGTAAACATTTTTACAATACGCATCTGCAAACTTTAAAACAAAATGTCCCAGTTTCGGGTTCATTTATTTGAAATGTTAATACATCAGTTCAGATTTAGTAGGTATGTAATGTGCAGACGAAATTTCATTAATAATTTAAAATTAGTTTCAGAGCCATGTATATATTTTAACAGTAACAGTTATTTTACTGATTGAAAAAATCACTACTTTCTTTCCTGAAAGAAAATAATATTCTATAATTAAACTCTCAATGCTACATAAATAAAATATAAATACGAACGTTTAATTCCCCTACCGGTTTGGAGTAAAGTAAAGGATTGAATTTTTTCTTAAAGTGTACATAATATATAAATTATTTTTATTAGCGTCACAACTAAAATATCCCGTAATATCCCTCAGAATACGTTCAGACATGCGGACAGTAGTTCAAGCTATGATCGTATAACTTAATACCATGGTCATTCATGGCCTCACTCCTGTGTACCGTAGCATTATCACAAAGAAGTGTTTGCATTTTTCCACACTGTGGCATGCAGTCTTGTGTAATTTTCCTGACGCACGTTCTCGACTTGATATCACGCACTGGATATATTACTTTCTCTACTGGTAAGTAGGTGAAGTATTGTATTCCCCTCAAAAATTCGATGTCGAGATTTCACCGGAAATATGTTTCGAGGCCTCCTGAATTCAAAAAAAGAAGCATTTTTAGAAAAAGGTCCGTGTGTGTGTGTGTCTGTGTGTGTATGTGTGTGTGTGTGTGTCAGCATAACTCAAAAACGAAAAGTCGGTTAAAACCAAAGTTGGTATTTAAGTTTACCTAATGTCTTTCAAGGATGCGACACGAACGTTTTGAAGAAAATAGCCTCACCCTAAACTACCCTTTACATGGAACATTTTTCCAAAATTTTGATTTTCTTTAAAATGGCTCTAATGATTTTGATTAAAACGCCGTATGTTTAAGATATCTGTATGACAAATGAAATGTATATCTTGAATTTTCTGTCTATGGGCTATGTAGTCCTGTTTACTCTGGATGACTTTTGAAAAACTTGTAAACCGTGAGAGATAGACAAAATCTTAATATACAAAAATGTAGATCTTGCTAAAACACACAATTTATGTCAGAATAAATTTTTTTGTAGAGTGAACCATTTCGGAGATATTCCTTGTTATTTGTATTAGTCACGAAAACAGAACTTTCATGAAATGGAACATCGTTGCTCACTTCTTTATATGTTAAGCGTGCAAAGAGAACGGAATCTCAAAGCTTTAAAAGATTTGACTATCGCACAAAACCTGCTGTATTCTAATAAGGAATAAGATAATTTGTACAAATGTTTATCTCAACTAACATGAAGAAGATCTAGGAATAAGAGTTTGTAAAAATGGTTAGTGCAAGAGTAGAGAAAGTCATGTGACTGCAACACATTTGTAAATTTTGAAAATACATCAAATATAACAATTATAAATTTTGTGCCAAATTAACTAGTGGCTAAAGGACCGTGAGCATCCATGAACACTAAGGCCCAGGGTTCTTCCCTAATTACATTTTGCATTTCTATGTCGTACTTAACCTTTTTTTTTTAATTGTTGCATTTATATCTCGCCTTTAACTGCAGAGGTCATATCGGCGGCGTTGCCTATTGGCAATTGGTGTTATTCGTTAGCGGGTTTTTATACGTTGAATTCACACACACACACACACACACACACACACACACACACACACACACACACACACACACACACACACACACATACACATACACACACACACACACTTTCAGACTCAGAGAAGGATGAGGAATAATCTTGGCTATGCTATTCCTACCCCCTGCCAGGAAGCGAACCCGGGACCCCTAGCACAGCAGGCAGGTGCTCTACCAACTGCGCCATGGGGCCAGCCACTTAAAATTTGTTGGCTTAGCCATTTGACATAATTTACACCTGGAAATAAATTTTCGCACTTTTTGATACAATTTCTTTATGTAAAATTGTTTTGCTATATTCAATGCTGTGCGTTCTGATCCCGCATGTAATTGTAAATGGTGGAAGGTATTAATAATTAATTCTTCTAATGATTTTGGAACGTGTATCTTCCATTTCTGTGGGTTCCCATGTAATTTATACAGTATCCCTTGGTGTTTAGCTGTCGCACCTTTCGTGTCCGAACCTATGTCCGGCGCAGACTGTAACATTAAACGGGTCTCTTCACAATTCTGTTGCCACGTTTTTATGTTTCTTAACACGTTATTTAAGCTTGATTTTTCCTTTCACATCCATTTTCATCACCTTAATTTCGTAAAAAGGTTTGTTGTTTTCTGGTAATGAGTTGTGTCTAGGAAGTGTTGATAGTACATCACTGAAAATGTTAACCACCCCTGGTAAGTGTAGTATTTCTACATCATATTACAAAATTTCGTGAACATAGCGTGAAATTTTGCTACTTATTAATTTACACTGATGAATTCTAGGCTTATGTGATCCGTGTGAATAATAATTTTCTTATTGTATTCAAATTGTTTGAATTTTTGGAGTGCAAAGTGAATTGCTCCTATCTCCAACTCACTGATGCATGAATTACTCTCTGTTGTTGATAAATCTCTAGAGGTGGTGGCAATTTTATTTTCTCTATGCACCTGGCACAGGATGCTTCCATAACCTCCAGTGCTCGCATCACAATAGATATGGAATGGTAAATCATCCATAGGTTGTTCTAACAGTTCTTTTTGTGGAATACCACTTTTTCTTTATCGTTCCATGCCCATTTTGTGTCCTTATGCAACAACTTCCTCAAAGGAGAGACCTCTTTGGCAAAATTTATCAAAAATTTGCTTTCATATTGAATGATTCCAAAAAATCTCCTCAGTTACTTCAAATTCTTTGGTTCCGGTATTTGCTGATATTTTCTATTCTTTTGGAATTTGGCCTAATACCCTACTTCGTTACAATATAAGCTAGGAATTCTGTTTCTTTAACAAAAGATGGCATTTCCCAAAGTTTATAGTCATTCCAAAATAATTAAATGTAGATAAAACATAATCAATGTGTTGTAGGTTAATCAATGTAGGTAGGTTTGTATGTCCGCATCACAGATCAAAAAATCGTCCTCGTATTGTATTACAAACTCTCCAAACATTCCATAGACTGCTCTTAATAACGCACCACTACTTTTACGCAATCCAAAGGGAACCCCTTTGAAGGAAACAATTTTTCCATTGTGTAAAAAACCTGTTAGATGCCTTACATGCTTGTCTAAAGGTATTTGCCAAAATGCCTGTACTAAATCTATGCTTGAAAAATATTTTCCTTTATTGACACGTGCTAACAGCTGTTCAAATGTTTCCGTAAGGAAATTATCCGGGAGTGTGAAGGAATTAAGTCTACGTGCGTTTAATGTCATTCTCAATTTTCCATTGGGTTTCCTGACCCAACAACATGGATGTATATGGACAGAATTTGAGACTTCGATTGTCATTTTGCAACTTCTCTTGAATGACTTTATCTACCTGCTCTCTGATTGCAAAAGGTAGATTTCGACATTTGTGAGTATATGGCGCAACAGGCCTTATCTGAAACGAGTGTGTGTATGTTGTACATTTTCCGGGTTTAGAAGAAAAAACGTGTCTAGAGCACCTGCATTAACATTGCTCTGTTCGGCGGATAATTCATTTGTTTGTTCTATTTTACACTTAATTTGTTCAGCTATTGTTACATCCCAATCAGGGTGGCTCTCATGTGTCAGAACCGGGTCTACTGTTACCTGCGGTTCTTCACACCTGTTTATTTTAAAGTGTTTTACATATACCGACTCTGCAGAATTCCTCAGTGTTGTAATACAAAATATCGTTACACATTTCAAAATCTTTTGTAGATGCCGCTCTTCGGCATGAATAATGCCTAAGTCTGTTCTTTCCTTTAATCTATTTCCACGACAAGTATTTCCTCCTGTATTTCTTTCTCTCGTCCCGTGAGTACTTTCAAGTCTGATCCTTGCATGAATGCTATAATAATTTGTCCTTTTTCCAAAGCTATGCATTTTTGCTCAAAATTAATAATAGCTTCCCATCTATTAAAACAATCTGATCCAATAATTACCTCTTGTTGTAGATGTGGGATAATTAAAAAAAAATACACGAAATATCATGTTTCCCATGGTAAGTGAAAACATTGCCTGTTGCTTAACTCGCTCTTAGCTTTTAGAAATGGCCACCGTGAAATACACATTTTTAATGGGCAGACGTTATTTTTATATTTTGTTGTAATTTATTAAAATATTCCTTAGAACGCACTGACACATTTGTACCCGTGTGTATGAGTACCTCTGTTAAAATACCCATGATTTCTATAATGCGTGCAATATCGACAAGTGTGAGTTTAAGAACTTCGTCACGTTGCAACAAAACAGTGCTCAACGCGTTCTCCTTTTTGCTCTACGGAGTCCAAAGTCAATTGAAGTATTATTATTAATCTTATATACAGGATGGAACTGAAATGATCCGCCAGACTTTAACAGAAAATTTCTCATGTTGTGAATAACAAGAAAGTCTAATACCAAAATGTTGAAAAGTTTATAGTTTTCTAGAAAAAAAATATTTTTACCAAAAAAATTTATCATCACCTGGCTGAATTATTGACAGCGGTTTTTGTGTAAATTAAATTTAAAACTACCCACAACTTGTTGCCTTTTTGTTACAATATATATAAATGAATGAATGTTTGTGTGGTTGTCCTCTATGCGTTCCTAAACCACTTGACCAAAAACCGCCAAATTCGGTACGTAAATGTATATTCTCATGGAAATGGTTTCTATCTTATCCATTTTACTTTGCAACATATTATGTTCACTTAGGTTTTCTTTACTCACTTTTCTTTTACGTCACACATACAGATGTCCTTCTCTTCTTGCCCTTTGACGCACAATTCATACAATTTTCTATGATTGAAATAGAACTAGGTATTACATTCATACGGTCTTGTCTACTTACTTTTCTTTTACAAAAAACATTTCTTTCTCTGCACTTCTACATACAATTCCTATAATTTTCTGTATCTTTGAAATAGAAATACGACCTATTACATTCACAGGGTTTTCTTTGCTCACTGTTTTACGTAACACATTCACATATATTTCTTTTTACACTCTTCTACGAACAAATTATACCCGTAACCCCGTGGCAGAACAGCCCAACCGAGCTATACCGCCTGATCGCTGCGTTCCTCATCGCTGCCCACCATAGGCTTAATGAGTGGGGTGCAGTACTGGAGGTGGGACGTGGTCAGCGCCCCGGTTCCTCCCGGCCGGTTATGGGGTCCTCTCAACTGGGGGCCACTACTTTCAATCAAGAAACTACTCAATTGGCCCCTTAGGTACCTAACGAGGCCGAGTGCATCACTTACCAGGTCTCCCCACTCCGGTACCGGGAATCGAACCCGGGTCCCCCGCTTGGTAAGCAGCAGTGCTACCACCGAGCTAAGGAGATAACCAACAAACACAATTTTCTATATTATTGAAATAGAGATGCAACATATTACATTCACACGGTTTTCTCTGCTCGCTTTTATTCATGGGTATTTGTGGTTGTTCAACAGTGCTTTCGCAGTGTCTTCCCAGTGTTTCTATTTATTTAGTTTTTTTTATTCCTTATGGTGTCCTAAGAGTTTTATTTTCTATTTGTTTAAGTATGTTAAGTAATATTTTTTAAATGTGTCCAAAGAAACACAAGGCTATTGAGCAAGAGCGACCTACATAGGAAAAGTTTAGGAATAAATCGTCAAACGCGGGGTATTTCAGCTAGTTACTGATAACTCCGGCACCAGGTTCTTCAACCAAATTTAGAAAAATACAAGGGTATCATCATTATTTAACGAGACCTTAGTAGCTTCCCCTTATTTCCCCCTCTTTATTCCTCTCTTAGTTACAACTAATGGTACGCCAGCATGAAAGTGAAGTATTGATTATTTCTGACGGTTCAGTTAATCGTTACTCAACTATTGCTTGATTCACATCATGTCGCATACGTCAGAATTGGTCTATGGCAAGCTGGTAACACAGTTCGACAAATTTCAGAAACTGTGCAAATTCACAGAAAAGTAATTACATTTTAATGCCATCCAAAAATGCTGTTTATTACGTAGATATTAGAAGCAAACCTTTCATTCGAAAGCAGAAATTATATTATAATGTAATGTAATGGATAAATAAGTTTAAAGTTATTTCGATACGAACTTTAACTCGAGTATAAATATAGGGAGAATTTGTAGAAGGATTAAACGGTTTTGTGTTTTTCAATTTAATGTTGCATCATGTTTACTGTAAATTTTTTTAAACATTTTTCTGTTCCTAAGAATAAAGTTAAAGCTCTTCTCAACGTTTAACTCAATAAATGTTGCTTATTTCAAACAACATTTTCAACGTTGTATAATTGGAACTATGAATTTGTAGATAAATCTAAAGAAAATTGAAACTTGGCTTTTCTACAAGGCCAGGTGTAGCTACCTTTCCTCCTTCCCCACCTTTCCTTGTTCTAATTACAGTGCCACGCCTCTTGAACTTATTGCAAGGCTGTCAGCATTCATTGCTCAGAAGTTATGCCTCGTCCCTGGAGAGACCCAGTAAGACGATAAAAACGGTGGTCCCAAACAGTACATATTACTAAACTCGTTTTGTGTACCATAGGTAGTAGGTCAGCGCAGTCTAACATTAAAGTGGAAACGGATTTGTATTTCTAGAGAGAGATATTTACGTTTGATGCTAATTTTAGCTTAATAGGGAGCCCTCGGAAGCCTTCTCTGGAATGGAAACAAAAACAAAGGTGTAAACGTGTCCCTTGAACCAAATTTTGAAGCCGCCTCAGCCCTTCGAACGCGTCACTAATTGCTACGCTGCATTAAATAAGTGCTTCAAAGCAGTGAGAGACACATTTTTCCCCATGTGCACATATTCCATCTGAAACCTGGCACACGTTATAGGGAAAGTCCTATTTATTTTTAATTAACAGGGTAACCAGTGTTGAAATAATCGATCACGTGCTACAAAGCGGGCGCATCACACTTTTCCACACGGTTCGCTCGCTTTACATTAGTTCTAACAAAAGTGAGGTTGATAGAGGGACAGTAATTGCATGTGAGAACAGAACTTCCAATCTCGTGGCTATCGTTGTCAAACGCATCAATAATAACATCAAATGCATTTAAAGTCCCAACCTGTGTGCGACATTTAACCTCGTGAATCGCAGTGCACAAATATTTGCGCTATCACAGAGAATACTGGTTCCAACACAGCTGTATGGCTCTGTGTGATAGAATGGTAGTCAGTTACACGTTAAAAGCCTATGGAATTTACCTTGCGCTGCTGTATTTTGGTTAAGCGTTTCACCCTTTACATTTTTAAACGTACCTTTAAAAATATCCAGACAAGAACGGAAGTCACTTCTGTGAAAACTGCAAATATTAAAGGCTGTAATTATTCTGAGTATATCATTTCATTACACATATACAAGATCGAAGTCAAGTTTATTTTAAACCCATTTAAATACATCTTACAACATACTAAGAGCATCTGTGTTATTACAACTAAGAAGATCTCTCTCTAATGTACACTAACGTGCATAAAAGGTGGCACATGCCCCTGGATCGCAATAGTATTTTTCCTTTCGTAAGGTTCCCACATTTAGCCAACCAACCTTTGACTCCACCCAACCAGTGCCACTTCTCTATGTGACTGATCTGAACAATAATCCAGAGACAGAAAAAGGAACCAATGAACGAGTTTATTGTAATAAAATGATAATTGTCCAGTCCAGTTACTTTTCTGTCATTTTATTTTTCTTCTAAACTTTGGCACAAGTACACAGTTCTCTTCTACTGACAATGACACGGTCTGCAGTCTTTCGTAATATTACAACTCACAACGTGTTTCTTCTTGTAACCTTGACTCAGTCGTTTCACTGTGTTTCTTCACCTTCTCTGTCTCTCACACACTAACTCCGACGATACAATCACCTAACACTCATTGCAACATTTTCACTATGAAGTGACGTATCTTTCATGAAGACAGTACCACACACACAGCTGTCTCACAATCACTGACACACTGACCAACTCAAAAACTGCCTGCCTTCGCGCGATCCGCAAGCTTTTATTCTAGCGATGCCAGATCATAGCCAGATCTTTCTCGAACTTCTTCAAACAAGCTGGGCAACTGGAAAATCCTTTGTGTTGCCGCTTGATTGTTATCAGTCACGTGTTCGCTCGCATGAGTGGTGTGGGGAAGCTTAATTTTGAGCGCCTTTGATACGCGCCTGGTATCTGGCGCGAAGTAATTTAGCCCCGATCGTCCTCTAAAGAATTTCGCTACGATCAGTGCAAAAGCAAATCCATAAGGAAGGAGTGAAAAATTATTTACGTGTGTCGCTAAACTGAATGACAGCTACGAAATTTATATGAGCACTTTCATCAGCAACATGGAGATGAAGACAAAAGGTTGTTACTAAGTTTTTATTAGATTATATTTTCTTTTCGCTGCTTGATTCAACGAAGCCTTGCCTGAAGGTACTTCGCTAATGAGAACATGTAGCCTGTAGATACTGCTATCCTCCGACCATTCAGCCATATTTTTGGGGAGGAAAAGTACCTTTCCAAACTATTAGCTAGAAATTACGCTCGAGAAATAGAACATCTCACGCTGGCTAAGGGTCGGGCTACATTTGTATTGCCAATATAACCAGCTGCGTTGCATTATAGGTCACATTTTCTACATGCCAGGATACATGGGTTTTATGTACTGTCAATAGAAATCTATACTTAAGAAAGAGAACAAAACTCGGATGCACTACCCACATATGACCTCCTCTACCCACTCTCGTTTATTTTCATATAGCTTATATAAAGTATGTGTATTCATACGAAAATGTATTTGCTCTCTAATTTGTGTTAATTGAGGTAAACATCTGCAGTAATGGCTTCATTTCACAGTTCGTTATAAGCTCAAAGGGAAGAGAGGTACACAGAGTAATTCCTTTGTGTTTGTAATGAAATGTGTAATGAAACTGTTTGTGCAAACATGTATCTCAATTAGCTTAAATTAGAGAGAAATATAATATTTTTTAAAGAATAGTTCATATAAGCTGACGAACCAGATGCTCCGCGGTAAAGTGTGAGGTTCGCATTCGGGAGGTCGTGTGTTCGGTTACCTGGCCGACCTTCCAGGCCCATCTTTCTTTCGGGGGTTTCCCTGGGTCACAGGGTGAATGTTGGGAACGATAGTTACATCCCCCGAGTTTACTGCCCATACATTTCGTTTCGTTAACATTTCATACGCCCTTCATCCCGTTGGTTCTTTCAGGGTTGCAAGTGTCAGCGAAGGCGTTAGGTGCAGCTTGGCAGGGATGATATGTGCACAGGAACTCCTTCCGTCCCTCGTTGTCTGTGGGATTCGGGTAGGAGGGCAGTATATGGTAGCGTTGGACTCCCCCAGTGTCGCCCTAAGAAGATCCCTAACGACCTAAAAACGTCAAGGTGTAGTCAAACTTGGGAAACCTTAGGGACCTCTGGCAATGTCTGCACGGAATAAGAAGGCACACGAGGCGGAGCTAGACAAAGGTGGGTGAGAGCAAGCAACCTATCCTAAAGAGGCGACGTTTCCCAGTTCGGTAACGCGTTGTCTAGCATAATATTTGCTGTTCATTTTTCTCTCTGCGTTCAACAAATCCAGCAACGGCTTATATTATAAAGTATTCCATTGAAAAGAGCTGGAAATGTTGAAGATGACTGCCCAAGAAGCAATATTTTAGGAAGCTTGTAGCCCAGGATATCAGCAATTAAATAAACACTGCTGCCATCGATTGCAAAAGCCACATGCCCTGCATCATGGTTGTTTATTAAGTCATCTCAAATCATTTTTTTTTTTTTTTTCCTCAATGGGGGAGATGCCTGCAGAAAGCGAAAAGGAGTTTGGTTTCTTGTTATGCGTCTTCCGAGTCATATTCAAGATATATATTTACAGTGATATGTGTGTCTTATAGTTACTGTAACTCGTTTTGCTGCTAAGAAACATGGCTTATCGAAACCTAGTGCCTCACAGACGAGTAGATCAAAAGGAAAAGTGTTGCATTGAGTTCTACGGGCAATTATTTTCAATGTTTACACTTTTTAAAAGAGTTTGCCTCAGAAGAAATGCGTGCGAACACTGCATCTAAAAAGAATCGGGTGCTAACAGCTAAGGTATGCAATGTACATGAACATTCAGTGAACTTTGTCATTTCAAGTATATGTTCTTCAAAGTACATAGTTTTAGGTATTGAACTTTATGGGGAGCAATAAGTGAATTTTCGAAAGTGCTTTCTTGGGTGTTCTAAAATTATAACAAGTGCTGCATATGTTATAAAGAAGCGTGGCTGCAAAGTTTCTGCATGTATGTTAAGTGATACTGGGTTACGTATTTTTAAACCACAAATGTAGGTTATTTTATAAAAATTCTCCTCGCGATGCAAGATTCTCTATTTTTAAACTTGCTCTTCCTCCTCCTCCTCCTCCTCCTCCTCCTCTTCTTCTTCTTCTTCTTCTTCTTCTTCTTCTTCTTCTTCTTCTTTAACTTCCCCTGGTTACTCTAGAAGGGTCTGGGGGTCTTTGGTGAAGGACTTCCATATTTTCCTATATTTTGCCATTCTCTTTAATCCAGTATATTTTTGCTTTCTTCCCCGATTAATTCCTCTATACAATTCTCATTTGTGACTCTAGGGTGGCCTCTCTGTCTTCCTCCTTCTGGCCTTGCTTCCAGAAACTGTTTTGACTTCCTTCCCTCATCCATTCGTGATACGTGACCGAACCATCGTAATTATCTTTGTGCTGATCGTTTCTCAATTAGGGGTTCTTGCAAATTCCCTCTAATTCTTTGGTTTCTTACTAGATCTCTTTTAGTTTTTCCCGCTATACGTCGCAGGCGTTTCATTTCTGATCCCGTTATTTTACTTATATATTTCCCTGTAGCTGGTCAGCTCTCGCTTCCATATAATAGGATGGGTTCCAGTACAGTCCTATGTATTTTGAGCTTTGTTTGGGGGTGTATTTCTTTTTTCCCCAATATGGTATGACTAATTTGATAGTATTCTCCATTACCTTTTGTGACTATTACTCACTTCTTGTTGTATTTTGCCACATTGGTGTAATATTGTTCCTAGGTATTCAAAGCTCTCAACCTGTACGATCTGTGTCCCCTTACAGTATACGTTCAACTGTCCAACCTAATCCTCTGTCTTGGCCACCTGCATCACCTTACCTTTACCTATGTTTATTTCCATTCCTTTTTCTTCCAGGGTGGCATTCCATTCTTCTATTGCTTGCTGTAATTTTCTTTCGGTGTCTGCTATCAACACTATGTCATCTGCAAATATGAATGCCTGACACTTTCACTGGTTTTATGTATTTCATACATTAATATTATAAACAGCAGTGGGCTTAGGCTGTCTCCCTGTTTCACCCTCATTTCCATTTCGAATTCCCGTGATTCTCTCCCAGTCAACCTTAAAACTCCTTCTACTTTCTCATATGTTGACTTAAACACTCTTAGTAGCTTTTCACTTTTCCCTCTTTTTTCCAGTGTATTCCAAATCTCCACTCTAGGCACCCTATCAAAAGCTGTTTTCAAGTCTAGGAAAGTCAGGTTGACGGTTCTTGATGTAATTTTTTCACTTATTGTTCTTAACGAACATATCCAATCCTGGGTTTGTCTTCCAGGTCTGAAGGCAGCCTGTTCTTCCTCTAATTCGTCTTCAATTTGTCTGTTTTCAAGTATCCTTGTGAATACCTTGAAGACGGTTGAGGACAGACATATTGCGCTATAGTTTACACAGTTGGAGGATTCGCCCTTCTTGTATATGAGGATACTTACATTTATCTTCCAATCATTAGGTATTTTTTCTCCTCCTGCACTGTTCTAAATAATTCCCTCATATCTCTTATTAAGGTCTTCCTCCTGCCTTGATTAATTCTGGAGAAATTCCGTCTGGGACCGCAGCTTTTCCATTTTTCATTTTCTGTACTGCCGTTTCTACGTCTATCTTATCTATTTCCTCCAAGTCTTATTTTCTTTCTATACTTAGAACTTTCATTTCCATTCCTTTGTTTTCTTAAATTTGTCTACATATTGCTCTCTCCACACTTCCAATATCTTCTCAGTATTGGTTTGAAACTCCCCTTATTTATTTTTTACACTTCTAGCCTTCTTCCCTATTTTCCCCCTTAATAGTTTAACTGTGGTCCAAAATTGTTTTCTCATCGCCATGGAAGCGTTCTTCTATTTCATTACCAAACTCTTCCCAGCTCACTTTCTTAGATTCGATTACTTTCATTTTTAAACAATACTGCATATTTATGTTCCTTGTTGAGCTGTAAAATAAGTTTGCTAAGAAATAGAGTTTTAACACAATTGGATTTTAAAAAGATAATTTTTTCAATTGTGGGTTTCGCTTTTGTGGGTTGAAAACAAATGTATATATACCAAACCTTGATGAGCATGCTGTCGTAACACATTTGCCTTACATTAATAACTGCATAACAAGTTTTAGTGAACACATATTGGGGAAACTATTTCCGTTCTTTCACTCTGATAACTTACATTAAGGAACATTTTAAATGCTGAAAAGTGTCTAAAATACACAATCGAGAAAGCCACACTGGATAAATAAGCGTCAAAACTGGCCTGAAATTATGCTTAGGCATTTGCTAGTAAATAGTTACATTTTTACTTAGAACACATAAATTAGAAACTGATTAACATATCTGCAGAAATTTTGCATAACACTTTTAGAGAAAAATGAGAAGTATCACAAATGGCTCAAATACGCAACCGCGGCCTCCACTTAAATTTATTTAAATCGCCACGTAACTCTTTCATTTTCACTCCGATTAACAAAAATATATAGAAATAAATGCTCCTAGAAAATCGGATATAATAAAAAAATCAAAAGTCAGAATTACAATTTTTAATCATTGAGTTCTAATTTCATCATGAAAGATATAAACTCCCTTAAAACAATAGATTGCGAATGAAAACTTCAAGCTTACACGAGGAATTTATATTTTAAGTACATTATAGGATTACAGAGATATCGTCTCGTTTTAAAGAGAGAGAATTTGTTATGACTGGTTTTAATTCAGTACCTTGCTATCCTTCAGCGCCTTTGCTACTGCCTCACGTGCATATCTCCCCTTTCCCCTACATTTTTTGTACAGTAAGGATTGATCTATGTCTTACGGCAAAAGTCATGAAGAATATACAGGGCTACATAGGGTATAGCCAGATAATTAAAATACACATTTCATTTGCCATAAAAATATCTAAAGCATATGGCATTTTAATCAAAATTGTTAAAGCCATCTGGGAACATCAAAGTTTTCGAAAAGTATTCTATGTAAAAGGTAGTTTAGGGTGAAGGAATTTTCTTTAAAATCTTCGTGTCGTATCCTTGAAAGATATTAAACTAAACAGAAACTTTGGTTTTTAACCGACTTTTTGTTTTTGAGTGATGCCGTTTACACACACACACACACACACACACACACACACACACACACACACACACACACACACATACACACACACACACACACACAAACACACCCGCGCGCGCGCGCGCGCGGACCTTTTTCTAACAATACCTTTTTTGGATTCAGAGGGCCTCAAAACATATTTTCGGTGAAATCTCGACATCGAAATTTTGGCTTGAACGCAATACTTCCCCTACTTGCTATATGTAGTAGGTAGAGAAAACAAAAAGGAACAGAATCAGTATGGTCGGTCCGAAGAAAATCGAGCAGGGATCAAACTCAATCCCAGACTTAGACGTTACCAGTAATGATAATAATGGAAATATGGATATACGCGAGCTGAATTTTCTTTCTTTTTCGAGACGGAGCTTGGACATCATTTTCTTTAACACTGCATTACTGCAACTGAGAAGTCTCGGAGTCAAATGTCTTGTCCTGAATACCATATTTACTTTGCCTACATTTGGTAAGCTGTATAAAAGCTGTATGAATGCTTTACTATTCAAAATTAGACCGACAAACTTTTAAACCAGAGAAATGGCTGGTGTCTTTGCGAGAGTATGACAGAATAGGGGACGTCAATGTACTCTTTGTGTTAATCGCAATGGGCGTACGTTCCAACTTACGTTGAATAGTAAAGCTGTTTTTAACTGTAAACAATGAGATGTTTGTGTTTTGTGTATGTATTGTTTGTTTCTTGAATTAAGATTTTGTGCCTTACTAAGATAAGTTCAATACTAATTTATTTTGAATCGTTGAGTTTGCCGTAAATACTTAAACTGGGTGGGAGGCAGTAATCTATGGCATTAACTAGTCCAGCGTTTAAATGAAGCACCGCAACGAAAAACGTGTCTTAACAAAATGTGTTTAAAATAATGTTATCTATCAGCTCCCAAAGTTTATCGGTTTAATTTTGTTATCTCCTGTACATATCCATTTATTGGTAATTCTGCCTCTCCCCTAGAAAAAATTATAATTTCTGGTGCATTCTGCATACTGAAAATTTAGTGAATGAACATTAGCACCCAGTTATCTAGTAACCAAATTCAATAGCGACGCATTAGGGCAAGGAAACATGAATAAGTATTTAGTAAAGCTGCTTTAGGAAAAATGCAGATAGGAAATTTCCTTTTAGGAAAGTTGTATCTTAGGGAATAAGGTATTGGGAAAAATACATAAGGAAGAACATATTAGGACGATTTTGTTTTAGAGGAAATGGACTTTAGGAAAACAGAAATAGGAGTTATGGACGAGAATCGTTAGTATATCTACGTTTGGAGTGAACAGGAAGTACTTTCTAAATTAACTAGGTTTGTTCCTTAACCATGTGTTCACAGGTTCTACAAATTAAACATTGTATTTGTGGGGGAGGGACTACTGAGGTTACTGGCAATAAAATGTTTGGTTTCTCTTGCCAGTATAACGATCCCAGCGTGCAAATACACCGCGGAAAAAGAAGCGAGCGCTAACGGGTCATAATATTCAGCACAATAGCGTGTGGTAGGATTTGGTTTTGCACTTTCGTTAGAGGGGGCATGTGTGTCGAGACGAGAGAATCGATTTGTTTGCTCGACTTGCCTCTGTATTGTCAGGCAATTAGTTGGTCTGCGCCAGCAAGGTGCTCGGACAAATAATACCATTTGTGCCGATCTGTGTCGACAGCTTCTACTCCGTCCGTAGGATTAGTTCTCTCTAATCAACGGTCCTTCATTCGAAAGCTTAAAAATTCACCCCCTACCGCATCTCACTGATGATCCTCCTGCTACCGCTCCCCTACATCCGCTAACACATGCTTCTTTGCTGCCTGCCAGGCGTAACAAATTCAACTCTCAGATCCCAGAATAGTTGCTCAGCTTCTCTTCGCATACCGAAT
Organism: Tenodera sinensis; assembly: GCA_030765045.1. NCBI lineage: Eukaryota > Metazoa > Arthropoda > Insecta > Mantodea > Mantidae > Tenodera > Tenodera sinensis. The sequence goes on along the minus strand of CM060962.1, from coordinate 172,306,627 downwards.
TAATTATTGAAGACTATTTGCCTATAAGTGTCCCTCCTCTTTGGTGTTCGGTTAGATAATGATGATGAAGAAGAAGAAGAAGAAGAAGAAGAAGGAGAAGAAGAAGGAGAAGAAGAAGAAGAAGAAGAAGAAGAAGAAGAAGAAGAAGAAGAAGAAGAAGAAGAAGAATATGTAGGTTTATGGGCACTCAACTTCATTTTCATCAGCGCCCTTGAAAAGCATTTCATGGCAAAAGCTAGATATAAACTTCAATCAAAAATACAATTACTAGTAAAAAAGAAAATATAGTCATAAACAGAAGAAGAAAAAAACAGAGTAACAATAGCCAGAATTAAAGCAAGGTGATGTCAAAAAAGCATAATAAATAATCTAAAGTTTCAAATCCTCAAACTCAGGTTACACTCCGCTAAAAACCTAAAAGCTCTATCAACCGCTGTTTTGTCGTCCGCTAAGACCTCTGCAAGTCTGGCTGGCAGCTGCAGAGAGTTCCGAAGGTGCACTAAAGAGGTACACTTTAGTAGCACGTGACGGACTGACAAAAGGTTGTCGCACAGGGGACTTTGAAGAGCAGGGTCCCGTTTAAATAGGTAACCATGCGAAAAATTGGACATAAGGATATTAAATGATTTTTACTGGACCGAGGATTCCGAGGACCAGTAAAAGCACTTAACACATATGTATTACTTACCATTTTTGAGAGATAACTAGTAATTTAATATGAATGAAATGTGAAATACTAACCTTGAAACATAACATTCATCTTTCCATGGTGTTTTGATGGTTGAACTTCATTAGCATATGTTAACTATAGCATCCTTCGTGTCTCTCTTTAGATTTTTCAGGTATAACAGAAGTACATCCTATTTTCCAATTTTCTGCTATTTCAGAATCAACACACTAGTTCAAGTTAGCCGCCACGATTGCTAAGTGTAATTACTGATTTGGGCACGCCTACTCTGTTTATCTCGAATAACGTGTATTAAGATTCAGTGACCCTGCATCTCTTCGAGCGCCTTTACAATGAAAGTGGGACTGATTCCAGTGCTTTATTCTTTTAAATTATAACATACATAATATAAATAAGTGGACAGTTACTGAGGTGGTGATTTAACAAGTACGTTTGGTTATATTTTATATCTGTATTAATCGTAATATTGTTAAGCTTAAAGGCGTGAAACTGCCAGCAGCCAAGAGCTTAAAAATACGTAATATAGCAGGGTAGGTTAAGTTGGTAGATGTCATTCATTTACCAGCAATGTCAACATAACCGGAAAGGCCATGAAAACGTACCTGTCCCAAAAAATATAAACATGAATAAAATTTCAACCTTTAAATATTTATTTTGTTGTTTAACGACGCTATCAATTTCCAGGATCATATTAGCGTCGCTGGTGTGCCGGAATTTCATCCCGCAGGAGTTCTTTTACATGCCAGTAAATCTACTGACATGGAGCTGTCGTTTTTAAGTACACTTAAAAACCATTGGTTTGGGCCGGATTATAACCCGCGACCTTGGGATCAGGAAACATTGTGTTTGCTGTGCTCATTTTGCAGTCTCTCAAATAACTTAGTCCCTTCTCAGTCTATACAACATAATTCATCGAAATTGTTGCACTGTTATTGTTGAATTTTTTCCAAACTGGTTGATTTGCACATAGCATCATTTTACTCTGTTTGAAATTTAATGACCCAAAATCGATATTAGTCTTATCACTAATCTTACATGTCTATATTATAGTTTTGTACTCATATAATTTTAATTATTATAATATTAATAATTATGCCGGTAAAGCTCTGACTGGCCTGCCGACCTCACGCTCACAAACCGCCAGTGGGCGATTATCCATCCAGTACGGCGAGGTGGTGAGACCAGCATCACGCATCCGCCAGACGTTAGCTTTCTTGCTGGGAACGCTGCCTATCGCTGCTCTTCTCTTTCCTTCCAATGCTAAATGGGCAGCTGTCCTATACCCGGGACTTAAAAACCTGCACCCCCATGGATGGAATCGATCCCGGAAATCAGAGCTCCACGTTCCAGCCCAGTGCACCTCGGCGCAGGACGAATTACCTCAATACATGTCCTAATAGTAGGCTAATTGTTATAAATAAATAAATAAATAAATAAATAAATAAATAAATAAATAAATAAATAAATAAATAAATAAATAAATAAATAAATAAATAAATAAATAAATAAATAAATAAATAAATAAATAAATAAATAAATAAATAAATAAATAAATAAATAAATAAATAAATAAATAAATAAATAAATAAATAAATAAATAAATAAATAAATAAATAAATAAATAAATAAATAAATAAATAAATAAATAAATAAATAAATAAATAAATAAATAAATAAATAAATAAATAAATAAATAAATAAATAAATAAATAAATAAATAAATAAATAAATAAATAAATAAATAAATAAATAAATAAATAAATAAATAAATAAATAAATAAATAAATAAATAAATAAATAAATAAATAAATAAATAAATAAATAAATAAATAAATAAATAAATAAATAAATAAATAAATAAATAAATAAATAAATAAATAAATAAAATAATTTAGTTTACCTGACTATAAAAATAGCCATAAAATCTTTATCTGCCACTATAATTAACTGCTGAACAAACAATCAGAAATTTAAAAAAATGTGTATATGTTACATTCATATTTAAGTCTCCTGTACAAACTATTCATACAAAAGCTTATTTTTCTGTTTACTTGAATACTGGAGCTCTAAAGCATTTTTTAAAAAGTAGGTTGCTGTATCCTGGCTTTAAATTCCATTCTTGCATCAAGTCACGACAAACAAATGAACGGTGATGTAGTACTTGAAAAACTACAAACCAATAGCTACAAACATCCCCGAAACATTTAATGCCGCAGGCAAATTTGTCACAAATTGTTTTATAACGGGATTTATATTTTTATGTGGTAAGTTTTTGCCTATCTCTTGTGATTTACTAGTTGTACAAAATGCATGCATAATAAACAGAACTTCGTGTAGAGTTCAACGCATACATTTTGTTATTCATGTAACTATCTTAAATAATAAGTTCTTCAATCAAAATAGGGTGGTTTTTGAGAAAATAAAATAAAAAGCTTACCTCGCACGAGTGGTCGTCTCCTTAGCGCGGTAGTAGCACTGCTGCTTACCAAGCGAGAGACCCGGGTTTGATTCCCAGTATTGGCGTGGGGACTTTAATGCCGCTGGGTGCACTCGCCTCGTTAGATCCCTGAGGGGACAATTGAGGAGCTACTTGATTGAAAAGTAGCCTGGTTGCGAAGAGCGCATAGCTGGGCGATAGGGATCGGAGTGATGACCACGTCCCACCTCCAGTACTGCATCCCACTCATGTTACCTGTGGTGGGCAGAGTTGGGAGACAGCGGCCGAGGGGTGAGCTATGTCAGGGAAAGAGCTGTTGCACCGAGGGGTTAGGTTAGGTTACTTAACGGGTAGTTTGAGATGGAGAGATTTTCTCTGAAATCTTCCTGACGATTTTTTGAAGACGCTGAACTTAAATACGAAGTTTGCCACTTATAATTTGTTTAGTTATGCTGTCTATACATTCACACGCACGCAGGCACCCACTACTAGAAATGCTTTCTTTGGTACTCTGGGAGCCTCAAAGTTTATATTTCTAGAGAAATATCCATATTGAATTTCTATTACATATAGGCGGTAGAAAAGATGATTGAATTGCGTTAAAGAAGCAGGAAAGCGTAACCACAGAAACTATGGCGCAGGTTTGAAGCCCACCTGTTATGAGATTTAGCTGTAAGGAATTTTTGTTTTTAAGTGTTTAAAATATCCTGAATTTACAATTTTAAGAGTAATTATGATTTGAAAATTATTTTGTAAAATTTAGCTAAAAGCACACGAACATTTCAAATAATAATGTATGTAATATATCGGGTAGAACTTACTGCTTTGGCTATACGTTAACCAGGGATTCTACATGATGAACAAATATGTGCAGTACAATTATTGTTAATAATTAGCATCAAATGTTTGGAGCAATCTAACTTCATGACGAATGGATATAAATGGAGACTAAAGTAGGTATTTGTGTGCTCCTTAGGAAATAATTTAATAGCATCATTAAAAAGTTGTAAGATGTCTACAAATCCAAGTTGATTAGGACCGTTTATTTTTTCACTGTCACATAGACCTTGTGTGAAAAATGCAGCAATGCATTTCTACCTTAATTCGAATGAATTTAGCCAGAATTTAACGTTAGCGTGACGTTGCCAAATCTCTCTTAGAAATTAAACTTTGCAAGACACTTTTACATTAAATTGTGACTAAATTAATTCAGACTAAGGTAAATATGCATTGCAGCGTTGTTCACAAATTATTTCCGCCACAGTTAGTGAAATAATAAACCATTTATGTCCATTCGTCATGAAGATATGTAGGTGGCTACAAATAGGTATTTAATACAAACTGTTTTTTTGTTTGTTTTTTTGTTGTTTTTTTTTTTTTTTTTTCCTCGACAAAACGGGTCTTTCTTGGCAATATTTGTATTGGACATATTTGCTACACTTTGGTAGAATCAATGGTTAAGGTATGGCCGAAGCAGTAGCTTCACCCTGTATAAAATTTCAAAAACATAATTAATGAAGCTATTAAGTTTGCACTTCAAGGCGTTTCTGTGAGAATTTTAGGTTTTTAGCTTACACAGTATGTTATAAATTGTTCATGGGCCTAAATTTTAACATTGTCAAAATGGAGCACATACAATTTACATAAGATATTTTCTGGAAATGTTCAATATTTTGCTTTCTATTACTCTTGTAGCTACGGCAGCGAAATTTTAACACGTAAAATTATTTATACTTATAGGTAATTTGAAATAAAATAGGAGTATGCTATTTTACTATTCTTACAAAGCTGGATTTCTATCGAACAGGTACATAGGATTTCGCTGATAATTCAGCTGTTTTCAAGCTTCTATGACTTCTTCTTTTATTTTGATCAATTTGACGTTCAAACATCATGATGGTTTACTCAAATGTACACATAAATCACGTTTTAATTATATAATGAAAGTAGAATTATTTTTCTGTTCTCCGTTTCATATGTTTAAAGCAGAAATCCTAGAGAAGAGTCGATTTTGCAGAGTTGCATCAGTGCAAAGTATATTTTCATGTGTTCAATACCTAAGTTATCAAGGAAACGGTGCTTGAAAATTGAACTTGTGAAAAAAATGAGCAACAGCTATGAATACCAATTAGCTTTATTACTCAGGTGTATGTAATCGTATGTTCAAAAATATAGCACATACCGAAATACCTTCAGAAGTTCCTTTGAAAATACGCGACACTACTTTAATTAGAAAATTAAAAAAGTATAGGCTTGGGAACAAATGCATTGTCGTAATCTTAATTTTTCTTTCTTTCTTTACCTGATTACCCTCACCTTATGAATGACTTACGCCCTCTAGGACTTACAAGCCAGTTCCTAGGATCAGGCGCCTGTCGGGGAGCACAGGGACCTCGAAATCGATGATGAGTGAAATACTTTAGTTCATAGACCTCCACTCGGTGTCCTTCAAAATACTAACCGGGTGCTATCGAGTGATGTTTGCACAGCTGTTTAGGTTATTCACATTCTTGTAAATATTCAGTTTCATGCTTGTAGAAAACAGACAAAGAGGAATGGTTCAAGGGGTTGAATAGTTGAAAAAACATATGAGGTCATAAATTCAACTAAGAAAGGAATGAAATCAAAGGCAAGTGCGTACCGTAAGTAAGTGTTGTTCAGAGAACCCTTTGGTAAGTCAGTTTCAGAAACATTACCATTGCTGGCAAATGGTCTCCGTTCTAACGACTTGCAAGTTTGTGAAGAAGTGCATTGCATAACGACAGTAACAGGCGTGTTCACATCGTCTGCATCAACAGAAGAAAGAATGACGCAGAAATTGTAGACCCAACAATCCGGTTTGAACAGTCAGCTAAACAGCCTGAACAAGTTGAGCAGAAAAGAAGAGCATTTAGAAACCAACAATGCCATATTTTATGGACAAATATCAAATTAAAAAAATCTGACGTGTTGCACTCACATGACTTTCTCCACTCTTCTACTAACCATTCTTACAAACTCTTATTCCTATATCTTCTTCGTGTTAGTTGAGATAAACACTTGTACAAATTATCTTATTCCTTCTAGGAGCAAGGGGAATACTTTGAGCGATAGTCAAATATTTTAAACATTTGAGATCCCGTTCACTCTGCACGCTTAACATATAACAAAAATGAACAACGATGTTCCATTTCACGAAAGTTTTATTTTCCGAAACTGACACAAATAACAAGGAATATCTCCGAAATGGTTCACTCTACAAAAAAAAATTATTTAGATACAAATTGTGTTTTAGCAAGACCTACATTTTTTGTAGAGTTATCTGTCAGAGTTTTGCAATACTTATAGACTTTCTCAAATGGGATTTTTTTATTTATTTTTCTCTCTTGGTCATGCAAATAGATCGTAATTTCAAAGCCACCATATAGTGACCACTCTTGAAACATTTGACTATCGCTTAAAGCCTACTGTGTTCCTACAAGAACATTAGCAAAAATATAGTTTCTACAAATGCTTATCTGGATTAACATGAATACTTAGAGGAATAAGTGTTTGTAAGAATAGTTTATTCAAGAGTAGAGAAAGTCATGTGAGTGCAATACATCAAATTTTTGGATACACTTTTCACTGTCACACAAACACATACCTTCTGCAAAATCTAGTTATACATTCACATGACTTGCACTATCTACTATTGTTTATTTATATATAAAAATAACCCTTACCACATCAGTCCTTTGCGGGCTAAGGTTTACCGCCTGGCCGCTGCGTCCCCTACTTCTGGCCACTACAGGCGCGATGAGTGGGGCAGAACTGAAGGGTGGGTCAGTGCCGCGAGCCCTTCCTGCTGGTTGTCTGCGTAACAGAGCCGCTACTTTTCAATGAAGTAGCTCCTCAATTGGTTCCTGCGGGACCTAACGAGGCTGAGAGCACCCCGTGCCAGCGCTCCCAGCGGAGGAAAAATCCCCAAGCCGATACCTGGGATCCAACGTGGGTTCTCCATGCCAGAGGCAGACGCGCTACCACTGCACTATGAAGGCGATCGTTTATTTGAACATAGCTTCTAAAAACTATACCAACGAAAGCTTAATTTTTCTCGCATCTATATAATGTTTTAATTGAGATAAGTAGTTTAATTTAGTGTTCAGAATACCGAATTCATAGTCGGATATTTAAAGACGTTATTTGCTGCTGGCCTTCATGTTTCACTCTTTCCAGTAAGTGGCAAGAAAAAGCACAACAACAATATTTCAGTGATAAGTGTTGAAAATTCTCAACCAATAATAATGTAGGTAGGTATATCTCGGAAATAGCTAATGTCATAAAAGATTTATTGTAATAAATTATGTGTTCCAAAGTGTTGTATATTATGTTTTCTTATTTTTTATGGTTTACCACTTTTACAAAATTATAAAAAATCCCTTTCGAATGAAGTTGACTTTTATAGGCTACTCCAGGAAATCCAAGATATTCCTACCTATCCACATTTTGTTTTCCATGTAAGCATCTTAAGTATAAATATTTTAAGCAAAATCATTAGAGCAATTTTTTTAAAAAATAAAAAAATGTACATTTTTTTCTATCCAAAGTGTAGTTTGAGTTAGGCGCATTTTATCCAAAATTTTCGTGTCGCATTCTTGGATAATACTGAACTTATACACCCAGTTTGATTATTTTTTGGCTTTTCATTTCAGGGTTACTCCGCTTACGCATATGCACACGCACCTGCACACGCACAAGCACACACAAACACAAACTAAAACCTTTTTCTATTTTTTTCTATAAGGTTATCTAGATACTCGCATTTGTAGTAAAATATCGATATTGAAGTGTTGGGTGGAATGCAATGAAGCACACGCTTCGTGATTGTGTGAACAAGGGTGTTAGACTCGGAGCATGGAAAGTGCAAAATTCCTTTGCTTATAAAATAGCTGAGCCAATAAACTTCTGCCCCCTCTATAGATTGTGGTTTACATTCATACATCTCAGTAGTGTAGCATAAAGTTGAAATAGCATTTTATTTCCTTCAGTTAATTTGAAACAGTGTTTTAAGTTAAAATATCATTAACTTCGATTTATAGAACAGAAATGTAAATAATCCTTAGCTAAAGTACCAAGAATTATTCTGCAGAAAATGATGTCAGCAGAAAAGCATTTGTGAGCGTATGCTCATGAGAAACAAAACTAAATTATTATAATAATATAAACAAAATGATACATAAGAATCTGTTAATTAAAATAACATTTAAAAAATGCAACGTCGTGATCAAGTTTAATTGTTTTTAGAAGCTTCCAAAAACCTTCATGGACAATCTGAAATGGAAGCAAGGCAGTTTTGGCTACACAAAGTCATTCTGCATCTAGGTTCCAGACGTATTCGGCAAAGAAGAGCAACATTGACAAAGAATTAGTGCACGTGGTATTGCAATTATTATTTAAATAGTGCAAAGAAGACGAAAGGCATTGCATGATAAATAATATTAATAGTGAGAAAAACGTATGTAGAAGAATATATTAATAATATATGGAACGTTCGCGTCCCGTGCAACGAGATTGGAAATAAAGAATTATTGACAACATTGAGTGAAAATGTCATCATCGAAATTTAAATGTCGACAGACCTTTAAACGCTACTCACTCACTCACTCACTCACTCACTCACTCACTCACTCACTCACTCACTCACTCACTCACTCACTCACTCACTCACTCACTCACTCACTCACTCACTCACTCACTCACTCACTCACTCACTCACTCACTCACTCACTCACTCACTCACTCACTCACTCACTCACTCACTCACTCACTCACTCACTCACTCACTCACTCACTCACTCACTCACTCACTCACTCACTCACTCACTCACTCACTCACTCACTCACTCACTCACTCACTCACTCACTCACTCACTCACTCACTCACTCACTCACTCACTCACTCACTCACTCACTCACTCACTCACTCACTCACTCACTCACTCACTCACTCACTCACTCACTCACTCACTCACTCACTCACTCACTCACTCACTCACTCACTCACTCACTCACTCACCTACCCACCCACCTACTCACCCTTTCGATATTTAAATACACAAACGTAACAAATACAATGTTACAAAGCATTTAAAAGTAAAATATTAAAATATTTCATCAATCGTGAGCACTAACATATTTTTGAGTTAAACAAGGTAATAATAGCATCACATGCACACGTAAATTACAAGGCACAATAATATCTGAAATATTGGTTTAATTATACGAAAGTTTGTGAATTAAATAGTATCCGAGATACCCTCAACAACGTTAAAAGTTTTGTAAGCATTCCATCTTCTTGTAAGAGGTGTCTATTATTACTTTCCCTACTACGTATAGTAAGTAGGGAAGTATTGTATTCGACCCGAAAATTCGATGCCAAGATTTCACCAGAAATATATATTTTGAGGCCCCCTGAATCCAACAAAAAGCATTTCTAGAAAAAGGTCTGTGTGTGTGTGTGTGTGTGTGTGTCTGTGTGTTTGTGTGTGTGTGTGTGTGTGTTTGTGTGTGTGTGAACAGCATAACTCAAAAACGAAAAGTCAGTCAAAACCAAAGTTGGTATTTAAGTTTAATATCTTTTAAGGATGTGACATAAAGATTGTGAAAAAATCCTCAGCCTTAAACTACCCTTTACCAGGACAATTTCTCCAAAATTGTATTCCCAAAAATGGCTCTAATGATTATGATTAGGATATTTAAGATATTTTTATGACAAATGAAATCTGCATTTTGAATTTTCTGGCTATAGCACATGTAGTCCTGTATACTCCAGACACAGACATACACCAAATCTTACTGTACAAAAAATGTAGATCCCGTTAAAGTATACAAGTTAGATCCAAATGCACTTTTTTTGGAGTGAACCATTTTGGAGATATTAATTTTTATTCCTGTAAGTTTTGCGATATTTACACGTTTCTCAAATAGAAGGTCGTTATTCACTTTTTAATCTCGTAGCAGTGCAAATAGAATGGAATTTCAAAGCCCATATAACGACCAGCTTTTAAAGATTTCACTATCTGTCAAAGCCTACTGTATTCCCATATTCCCCTTGCACCTACAAGAAAGTTAGCAATCAGATAATTTCTGCGAATGTTTATCCCTATTAACATAAAAGTATAGAGGAATATGAGCTTGTAAGAATAGTTAGTACAGAGTCAATGTCTGGTAAAGGGGCATAAAAAATCATTTCTGTGCAAGCATCGTTGTTATAATTTGTAACTGTTGATGTACATTCGCTTGTCATTGATAGCACTTGAAACGCATTTAGCTTGTCAAGTATGAAAAAGCATCGCTTTGCATAAAGGGATCAATATGAACCCCTCTAAGTGTTTAAGGTAAATTACACCACAGGTCCCAACTGATTATCAGGAAGCAGTTTATTTTGGGTGAGTATAGTCAGCACATAAAATGAATAAAGGTCTCAAGAGAAACTATGTTGAACTAGTTTTCCTAGTAAAAATCGAAATTAGATTATACTTAGTGGTAAAATACGTTTTCATCGTGGCGTTCAAATGTTCCTTAATTGGCAATATTTGAACACAATTCAGACTTAGGTTTTCCTGGCGCATTTATGATTATAAAACATTGCCATCTACAGTGCCAACAACAGTCTTTTATCTGTCACTTTAAGATAATTATGGTTTCCGCAGCTCTAGATACTGTTAGAACAATTTTGGAAACTTGTGCCCTGTGATTGGCAGGAAACGACCTATGAAGTCTTAAATGAGACTATATCGACAGGGGATAAACTCTGACGACATGGAAGGGCACAATCAAACCAATATGCATCTTGTGCCACCGTTGACACACTGCAACATCGGATTGCTTCCTGTAACCAGGTTGATGTCATCTGGGTGGTGCTCCAGAACTACGTCGCCAAATGGTGCCCACCGCAGATTATGCCGTGCATTCATAAGCTTCAGTACTAGAATTTCGTCTCCAGAATATGCTCCTACAACGTTGCGCAATCTGGTTGGTAACAGGAACATTTCACTGGATCCTTAGACGGAATAACGGCACGGTTGTGCAGAGGAATGGGCTGGTTCAGATCCCTGACACAGGAACATTGGCAGCTGTTATAACCTCAGGTCTTCTCGATTCCATGCAACCATTCCACCAACGTTTATACTTTTTGGCTTCAGAAAATTCATTTGTCGCCATTTCCCCCACAAGCTGGAATTCAGAAGAGAATTAGCTACGCCTTCCAGCGTAGTATCACGTGCAAATGTCACCATCGGAACAAATAAGTAAACATTTGTGAACTATGTTTAGGCAACAATGAATATGGGAGTTATGAGAGTCACGACGCAATAATGTGGTTTCAGTGAACAAAAGCAGTGTAGTTATCTTTAAATATAATCTCTCTCGTCGGAAAGGGCTGTCAGAAGTTCATAAACTATCAGGAAAATTAATTCAAGAATAGTTATGTGCCTACATTTAAAATGGACACATATAAAAACCCACGCTCGTCATTATGACGAATAACGGGAATTCTAAGAAGTAATAGTAAGAAATACTATCATCAGTCTTCGGACCGAGAGGGATGGCTCAGGCGGTAACGTCTATTGGCTCGCATTCGGGAGGTCGCGGGTTCGATCCCCGTGGCAGCGCACTCTGATATGGGTTTTTCCGTGGTTTCCCCATGCCACTTAGGCGAATGCTGGGTTGCATTATTTCACACCACGGTTTCCTTTCCATCATTTCCTTTCATTCCATTTCCTTATCGTCTTTCAGGTTGGTGCAGTTCCAGGCATGTAGTGTTGGCAGTGTCGGGCAGGTGGCGTGGATGACTGCGCATGGTAACTACTGTTCTCGGCGCTGGGTGGTGTCTGGTGGCCCTTGTCCTCCGTCGAGGGGGGACGGGGGACGGAACGCTTCGTGCGATACCGCCCCTCGCGGTGTGATGAGGGCTGCTTGGCGGGGCCTTGTGCCGGGATGAAGACATCTCAGCACTGGTTATGGACTTCCACACGTCTCTGGTGGGCCTGTCTAGCTGCGAGTCTGATAGCACCCCTTCGGTTCCCTCATTCATCCCTACCTCCTGGGGGGTGTTAGCCACAATAGACCTGTGTGGGTCGACGTAAGCGAGGTGTCACCCTCTGTACCTCTACCCTTTACCTTTACCCTTGCCTTTCAATTTTCAAGAACGCTTTAAACAGCTAATTCTTTCTAAACATATACTTAAAAAGTGCTTAGTGAAAGCCAAGGACCGGGACTGCATAATTAACCAACTTATGAGAAATTACAGAATGTAGTGTTGAGTGCTTACTTCAAATGTAAAACAATAAATAAGTTCCAATGTTTAAAACTGTTTTTGCTTCTACCTAGGGCTGCCGCTCAGTCATTTTGATACTTTAATTAGCAGTCCTAGATTTCTGTTGTGGCATCTTGCATTGTGGATGTGTTTGGTGAAGCACTTTGTACATGCTTCTGAAGTTATTTTGTTTTTACATTGTTGCACTTTGCACGCATTGTTTGAAGTATATTGTACACAACAGAATTATAATAGACATCAGTTGTGTAAGATTATTTCAAAGAAAATCCCTACAGGTAACGAGAAATTACACAATATATCCACAACAAATGAAATAAAGTCAAACGGAAAGAAAACCAATGTGAAGTGTTATCATTTTGTCATGCTTGTTTGTGGAAAACGCAGCGGTAGAGTAATAAAACAGTTCTTCAGTATAGAGTGCCCAAATTCCGCAGAATACCTAACAAATAACTATAATGAGAAAAATCTAATGTGTTCAATCATATGACTTTCTCTACTCTTGTGCAAACTATTCTTACAATTGCTTATTCCTCCATCTACTTTCATATTAATCGAGATAAACATTTGTAGAAATTATCTTATTGCTAATTTTCTTGTAGGTGTAAGGGAAATACAGTAGCTTTAATGGATATTAAAATGTTTTAAGAGTGGTCGCTGTATGATGACTTTGCACTTCCGTTCTCTTTGAATGACCAAGAGTTAAAAAAGTGAATAACGACCTCCCATTTGAGAACGGGATTGCAAAATTCTGACAAATAACAAGGAATATCTCCGAAATGGTTCACTTCACGAAACAGATCGTTTGACATAAACTGTGTTGTAACCAGATCTATATTTTTTATACTAAGATTTGGTCTAGGTATTGCTTACGATTTACCAATTGTGTCAGTCCTTAAGATTAAACAGGACTACATGGGCTATAGCAAGAAAATTCAAAACATACATTTCACTTGTCAAAAAGTATCTTAAGCATATGGCATTTAATCAAAATCGTTAGAGCCATTTTTGAGAAAATCAAAATTTCTAAAAAAAATGTGCGTGTAAAGGACAGTTTAGAGTGGAGAAATTTTGTTCAAAATCTTCATGTCTTGAAAGATATTAAACTTAACAACTTTGGTTTTTAACCGACATTTTGTTTTTGAGTTATGCAGTTCACAGACACACACACACACACACACACACACACACACACACACACGCGCGGACCTTTTTCTTAAACTGCTTTTCTTTGGATTCAGGGACCTCAAAACATATACGGTTTCCCCGTATTTCCTTTGAAATGTTGACATCAAAATTTGGGGTCGAACACAATACTTCCCCTACCTGCTATACGTAGTAAAGAATGTAAAAAGATGTTAATTTTTAAACTAAAATGTTACTTAAGATAGAAAACCCACGGCATAACTGTAATTGAAGTGCATTTATTAATAGCCTCTGTATTCAAATATACGTTAACGTGCTCTTTCTTTCTCTTCATCTTAATGCTAATTTTCAATTACAGTAAAACGCCGCTTAACCGAACCCCACTTAACGAACATCTGACTTAACAGAAACAAAAAAAGAATTAATTTTTAAAAAATTAATTACAGAAGGAAAAAATTGTCAATGTTTTTTACATTCCTGCAATAGTTTGTCTGTCCCCTTTGGCAAGTGTTCAAATTTAAGTGGCAATGTCCTCAAAGGAATGCTACAACTCTACCCTCGTCCCTCAAACACTATTGTTTTGTGACCGGCTGGAAGGACATAGCATCTCGTAAATGAATCGATAAAAAAGAACAGAAGAAAATAATTGATTACACTCTTGGATACAGAAATAATGTATAATTATGATTTATTGGTCTAATTAAAGTTATGTTTAAAATTTACATGCTTAACGATCTCTTATTCCCTCCCAGTTTTACGAAAAATATTTTTCATTGATTCTCTGAAGAATTGAGTTATCAGAAATGACTGCGCCCCCTTTATTTCGGGCTAACGGGGTTCTACTGTACTAAATAAGAGATAACAGTACACCAGCGACTATTGTGTTTTGTCATAACTAAGTTTCACGAAATTAGCAACAATAGTGATCTTATGTCAAAGTGTACCCTATAGCGCTTTTAAGTATATACATTATACGGCGTTTCTGGTGCACGTCCAAAAAAGTTAAGTTTTTCATGCCTAAAGTTTCGAGGTCTACTAATGACAAAGGTCAATTTGTTGTAATGCTGCTGCTGCCGCTTGATGGCAGCATTTGTTAAACGAGTGAGTAGAGATCCGTTAACGAAAGGTAAGGGGAAGCAGTTGTTAATTGTAACGAATTGATAATGAGGCGTAACAGACCCATGTGGTCCACCAGAAGGTAAGCAGGAACAAGTGAAACACTATAATGAAGAAGCAAGCAGTGCGAGGACAGCCGCTCAGCAGGTAACGACCTAACACCTGCTGTTTCCAGTTCTGGTTCACCTCTGAATATGCATTGTGCACAATCAAGCCAGCTTTACCAATTGCAATGGTGGAATAATCGATGTTTCACCTCATTATGCCAACGGAAAATCAGGGACCAAATTGCTATTTTCTACAGTTTTGAGGCCACATACTTCCTTGTTTACGCACATGCAAGGGAAGTCACAATATGTTGTTGGGCGAATTATATTCATACATTGCACAGTTAATAGAACAACAAAATATTTAGAATGGAGGTGAAATAATCCGTCAGACTGAAGGAGGTGAGAGAGTGGACATAAATTAACAAGAAATACCCATATGCTTTATAAATTAAATGCACCGTTAACTAGATAATCGCGTTTAAGGGGAAAGTGTGTGGCAACGTGGTACAACTTGTTGATTGAGTAATCTGCAGAAGGCGTAAGAAGTGATCTCTAGCCTATATGTTAATGTCATCATCAAGACATACCATAATTATATCTGTGATACATTTCACAAAATGTTTTGTATGGACGGAAAAAGAAAACGTCGGCAGGTTGCACTATGCTTGTGCACTTTACTGCTTCTTGATGTATTTAATGCCCTCAGGAACTATAAAGTTGTAAAGTTTGTTATCTTCAATGGCTGTCCAGAAGTGAACCAAAAGAAGGGCTTTGGTTCTTTCTTGTATATGTGGTCACATTACTTGTAGCTCTATACGTAACTGGGCTTTAGTGAGAGGGGAACCTATAACCTATAGCCTATTTCTCCCTCTCCTAATGATACAGTTGGAACATAGCAGCAAAAACTTAACAAACAGATTTCCTCTCTAGTTGGTAATAAAAATAATATAGCTTTTGTTCTATTCTCCGCGACAACTATCGTGACCTTCCCTTGCTAGATTACGACAAGCAATTATTTTCACAGTTCAAAATATTAATTCAGTGTCATTTTGTATTTTCTACCAGCTGTGTAGAAAGTAGAGAAAGTATTGCATTCCATCTAAAAATTTTATATCAAGATTTACATACAGAATACATGTTTTGAGGCGCCCTGAATCCAAAAAAGTCATTTTTAGAAAAGGTTGAACACTCGCGCGTGTGGGAGGTTCAGTAGTTTGCTCTTGCTGCAGACAGTGCCACACAGGCGGTATACGCTGATGATGCGTGAAATGATATTTGGAATAGGAAATTGGGAAGGAAATGCACCACTCCTAAGTTTAGGGAGTTTCCCTGGCGTTTGTCAGTTATGAGAATGAAGAAAACCCTCAGTCAGGAAGGATGAACCTAGTGGGATTTCAACCCTAGAACCCCCTTAGTTCATTGGTCCGTGCCTTAGCGACCTAGGCTACGTCCCCGTATTGATGTTTCTGCAATATAATAATTATAATAATAATAATAATAATAATAATAATAATAATAATAATAATAATAATAATAATAATAATAATAGTAATACTAATAGTAATAATAATAATAATAATAATAATAATAATAACAATAACAATAATAATAATAATAATAATAATAATAATCATCATCATCATCATAATCATACTGAATTCAAAAACCAAAAGTCAGATGAATACCAAACTTCGCATTTTAGATCAGTATTTTACAAACATGCAACACCCATCTCAATTTACCTGTTACATGGGAAAGTTTTTGACGCGTACTTTAATTTCTCAAAAACTGTTCTAGGATTTTGATTAAAATATCATATATTTTGTATACTTAAGTAACAAATAAAATTATTATTTTGAATTTTCTTTAGATACTGTGTGCAGTCCTGTTCATTCGGAAGCAGATTTGTATAATTCTGTATAACTTAAAACATAAGAAATAGACAAAAACTTACTACTGAAAACAGTACGTCACTTTAAAAATACACCATTTACTTCATATTACTTTTGTTATTGCATCAGTCATTTCCGAGATATCTGTTATTATTTGTATGAATTTTGCAATGACTTTATTTTCTTAGTATTATAGCTATTCACTTGTTTCTCGCGATGTTGAAGGCAGTATCACTCAGCAGCTTTATGTACGTTAGAATTACTGTGCAAAAACTGGGAAATACTTTATCACTTCACATGAAGGAAACCTTCTCTCAAGTTCATTAATTAAACCATGAACTACTTCTCTTATTTTGTCAAAGTCTCTGTTTTCACCTTCCTCTTCAGGTTGAAGTATACAATATGTGAAGTAATTTTCATTGGAAAGACTCAAATAAAGACCATCCTTAACTCGCATTCTTTTAAAGTTTGTGTTGCGACATTAATTTTATTTTCTATTGCGCTGTTAGAAACAAACTCATTTTGCATTGTTGTACTAATTAGAGACAGAACATATGACTTACTTAATAAGAAATCCAACAATAGAATATTTTTCTCAGTGAAAGTTACTGCCAATTTACAACAATCTCTACTTAATAATTCACAGGTTTAAGATTCTAAGTTTAGGAACTACATGAGACAACGAAGGCCATTGAACACTGCCAACAAAGCATCTCTCTCACAAGAAATCCCACGAATATGAACAGCTTTTAAACTTTCAGACAACTCGTGATGCCTGTATCCGCCGCAATGATTTTAAGTTTTGCAGCTGTATGTGGTTTATTGAAAATTGTATGAAGTTCATCTAACAAGCATTCAAAGTTGTGAATAGCATTGACGTCACTAAAAACTTGTTGATAAACGAGGTCAATCCTATGAGCCATACAGTAATCAGGTGTTGATATATGTTTCTCCTAAATCTCTCTGCAGCACCTTTTTCTTCACCAGTATATACTGCTTCATCTGAACCAAATCCTATAAGCTATAAGCTTTTCTTCTGAGAAAACTGCATAATTTTTCTTCGAGAGACTTTGCATCATTATTTTCCACTGGTGCTAGTTTACACAAACCAAAGGGCTATTTTGCTCGTTCACATACGTAATATAAAATCAAGTGTTTTTCAGAAAACCTATATATTTTTAACGTCCTCCAACGTAGTGTCATATCGGACGGTGAATGGATAAAATGAGTGAAATGATGCTCAAATGAGACCGAAGTAAATAGAGTTTTAAGTTACCCGACATTCGTCTTCTCAGGATATGGGAAAACCTCGGAAAAAGCTTTATCCGGATAACTCACCCCAATCGAGATTCGAACTTGCGACCTCATGGACTTGAGGTAGACACGCTACCACCAAGCTATAGAGGCAGACAGAAAGAAAATCCTATCGATCAACTCATCCACAGAAATGGGAAGAAAGCTGATTTAACCAATTTTACATTAATTTTAATAATTAATTTTTAATTATTATTAATTTCTAACTATTAATTAATTTTAACTCTTAACTTATAATAGTTAATTAATTTTTAATTTAAGCAATTTTAAGATTAATTGTTGCTGCGGTATTATCTGTATGAAGATGTGTTCCCATATTCACACCATTCGAAATTTTTAGTTGTTTAAGTTCTGGATGGTCATGAAAACTCCGCTCTCTTTTTGGGTAATATCACCAAATCTAATCCCCAGTAATAATAATAATAATAATAATAATAATAATAATAATAATAATAATAATAATAATAATAATAATAATAATAATAATAATAATAATAATAATAATAATAATAATAATAATAATAATAATAATAATAATAATAATAATAATAATAATAATAATAATAATAATAATAATAATAATAATAATAATAATAATAATAATAATAATAATAATAGTAATCCCTAAGGAGTGTCTTCTATGCAGAGGTTACCCTCACCGCCCGGCCGCTGCGTCCTCCAGCCGCAGCCAAGGCCACGGAGGAGTGCACTTTGGGGTGGCGGGGGTCAGCGCACCGACTCCGCCGACCGTAAATATCACCAAATCTACTGGTGGTATATTAGTAGGTATTAAGATTATAACGTTTAAAGAACTGGTAATTAATCCACTTTTTGTACGTTTCATATTGCTTTCGTTTTCAGTGTTCGCTCGTCTGTTTCGACAGATAGACTGAGAACAACCATTTACACGTAAACCTGATATACAGCAAAGGAAAAGATCTCCCAAATTGAGCTACCCCACGCAACAGTTTAACAACGCTTCTATAACAGACAATAGACCAAGCCTTCGATAAATTCTAACAGTCAGTGTTAAAAGTAAATGAAGTACTGAAAGTTTTATTTTTAAATATTGGGAAAAAGATAAACTATTGAAATTCTCTTACATTTTGCGTACAAGCGGAGGCTTTGTTCATACACCATAAGAAGAGCTGAGTTCTCGTATGCACACTACAATTCCGTGTCAGTATGGCAACCCTAATTTACAGATTCTTTCACTGCAGTCATTCCAACCCAGGCGATTTCCTTTGTAAGCGACAATAAAATGTGAATTCAGTATTTCCAATCGATTATTGCTGATATTTTAATTTGCATTCATAAAGTTCAATGCTTTATTTTCAGGGATCTAATGAAAAAAATATTCTTGAAAGGAAAATATGTTCGTAGTGTATGGTGCGCTGTTTGTCTATTTTTAATAAGCCGCCCACACATGGAGTATTTTAGTGGGGCGAAATTCTTGGCATAAAATCATTGTTGGGGGGAGGGAATCCTACCCATTCCCCCGGGAATTTCGCTCACTGGGGTCAGTCAATAACTAATTGTTCTTCCACACAATTCAGATGTAGAGTAAACTTGGAAAGGTGGAGTAGGGCTTAAAACTTCAATGACAGACGGTATTTGAGGTCACTGATGACCTAGTTGATTATAAGACCTTAAGTAAATACACAAATAAATAAAAACATAAATAAGCAAGTAAATAAATGAAAGAAAAAGTATGGCAACAGCCATTCCGCTACCCTTTTCGCCTGTCGCGGCATATCCTGATTGGAAATTTGAATTCACATTTGCCATTTTGGCACGCACCTCGACTCATTATAAAAACCTCATTCTGTATGTTTTACGTTGTTCCCATTGGTAATACATTATTTCTGATCAATTCCTCCAACCTTCGGAGTACAATTCTGTGCTGCGACGCAGAGGTTATGACACAAACTTGTCGAGAGGTTGGCGCCGACCATCCGCAGTTGGAGAGATAAATAGAAATAAATAGGTAGGGTAGCACTCTAATTCAGAAACTTTTGTGGAAAATTATTCCAGCGGCTATGTACACCAATTTGTTCGCGAGTTGGTGAGTGCCTTACTGATGTGACATAAAATGCGAATCTACAGGTGAGATTATAACGTATAGTGACTGCTGCTTCCACGAGAGAGTAGAGATGTCTTGAGTTCGATCGCTCTGCAAGTGAATTATCCGAATACAAGACTAATTCGCGAATATTTTATTACGCGACTGCGTCATGAAGAAAAGTGAAGTGAAAAGGTAGGTTGAACTAGATCACATTAGGGAAGTGACAGCGAAAAGTAATTAAGCGGCGGTAAAAAATTGGAAGTAATAATACTGTGACGCCGGGCGCGGTGCAAGACAAAGCACTTTGGGGCTAAGCTATTTCACACCAAAACCAGGTCGGAGAGCAAAGACGTTCAGTCAGGGTGCTTCACGTGACTGTGTGCACGTGACTAACAACGAGCAGATCGGCAGAACCAAAAGAAGTATTCTCCAGAACCTTCAAGAAAGATCTGGTTATGTGATCGCCGGCGTGTTTGAAGGAGCTTGCGAAAGGTGCGTGTGACGTTATCCTCGCAATTATAAGGAGGTGAGGGAGTTACAGTTATGGTCATGAGTCAGTCAGTGTGTGTCATTGAGTATGAGACAGCTGTGCGAGAGTCGACGCGTAGTAAAGAAGATTTAATCAGTATCGAGTGGTTTTATCGTCGTAGTTAGTGTGTGAGAGACAGATAAAGTGAAGAAAGACACTGAAAGAACTGTGTTAAGGTGACGAAAAGAAAACTGTGTATCTGTGCAAAAGTTTAGAAGAAAATAAAGTGATAGAAAACTAGCCGGACTGGATTTTGTCATTTTGTCACAATACTGTCTTAAAGAAAAGCAACTCTAGGGGTCACACAAATAGACCCACTGTCCACATCCTGGCTATGGCATGGAATTCTTCAATCGGAGTCTATCTTTCTAAATTATAAAATAATAATTGATGTTGGTTTGTATAGACTAAACCATAAGGACTAGATGCCAGGTTGGGTCCAGCTTGTTTGAAAGACAGCGTTAATATCACAGTCGGTCGTCATCTGCCTGTCGTTACGCTGATCATTTGGCACGGAAGAGTGTGGTGCGGTAGGGAAGCGGCTGCTGCTGATACAGACTTGGGAGACGTGTTGGAAACTGTTAATTGGTGCTCCTCCGGCAGGGTGACAACCGGCGTTAATAAACTACTTGTTCCAAAGTGGAGGAGGAAGTGGAGGAGAAGAGTAAGTGAGAATTGCGGGCGGGC
Source organism: Tenodera sinensis (assembly GCA_030765045.1). NCBI lineage: Eukaryota > Metazoa > Arthropoda > Insecta > Mantodea > Mantidae > Tenodera > Tenodera sinensis. The sequence continues at coordinate 172,285,408 of CM060962.1, read as the reverse complement.
GGGCGGGCGTGCAAAGGGTGACAAACGTTAACATGTCTACTGCAGTAGCAGCCTGTTGGTATATTGTCACAGCCACCCGGCAGATCGACTCTGGAAGTTCGATCAGAAGGTACTACTTGCTGCCAAGTTTCTACCCGCGCCGCTACACCTACTGCCCAACTTGCGTCAAACTTTGTCGACTTAATAATTTCATGAGCTGGAATCTTAACAGGGTTCGTAAGTCGAATACAGAACATTGATACTACCCTTTTCAACAAACTCTATGTATAAAGAAACCTGGAGCAGGAAAAATGGCATCTTGGATTTAACAAAATATAATAATAATAATAATAATAATAATAATAATAATAATAATAATAATAATAATAATAATAATAATAATAATAATAATAATAATAATAATAATAATAATAATAATAATAATAATAATAATAATAATAATAATAATAATAATAATAATAATAATAATAATAATAATAGTAATAATAATAATAATAATAATAGTAATAGTAATAGTAATAGTAATAATAATAATAATAATAATAATAATAATAATAATAATAATAATAATAATAATAATAATAATAATAATAATAATAATAATAATAATAATAATAATAAACATAATACTTAGATTACAATTATAGCCAATGTAAGGTAAGTTGTGCACGTGACGTAAATAAATTTTGGAATTTCTCTGAATTTTGTGTAGTGTTTACAGTTGTATATTCAGATATGAGTGTGGGAAGCCTATTATTACAGAATAGAGAAATTGTTAGAAAAGATGAGTTTCCTATATTGTTTTGTATTGCACACACATATATTGCACATTGTTTCTTTCCATGGTTGTGTTTTATTCTCAATGAATAGTAATAAAGAGAAATATTTTCTACCGAACTTACACATCAACAACTTGAATTTCCGATAATCAAATGTTGTCAATTCCATATTTCTGTATAAAAGGATGGCCAAGTAAGAAATTATCTTTTAAGAGACTTTGGGTCAACTGCTTGATATTTAAAGCCGTGATTGAAAGTGGGTTTCTGAAAATAATATGGACGATAACAGAGATTCGGTAATTCAAGGAGAATTTGAAGTGGATTGGGTGCGCGTCATTAATTTCCGGAAAACCTAGATTAGATGTGAAGTGCTCCCTCAAATTTAAATGTAATTAATTTGTTTATAATAATGTTTGCAATAACAAGAGCTATACAGTTCGAAGTGTGCTACAGACATTTTCGCATAATGTTCCATCTAAAGGGTACTGTGTTTTATTTCCAGAACTAGTGTATACTTTATGTTATTACAGCTACCAAATTTAATGTTAGGTATGGCTTTCCTTAGATACCAATTCATATTTCAGGGTTCCAAATTACATTTTCTGTATAAATATATCATCGAAAAGGTGCAAAAAACACTCGATTAGGCCAAAACTAATAACTTTATGCAACTCTAGCATTAAAATTGTTTATTATGACGGCATAAATCGTGCACAATTACATTATTTCTGGCACCAATACCACAAAATGATGATGTAATTACCATGACAACAGAACAATGACGTCATCAGCACCGCAGCATAATTTTCTCCAATATGCCTGTAAGAAAATCTGAGATCACCACTCTCGCAAGTGTAGCAACATTCAAACATACGAGTCATCCCATTAATGTGGTTTCATTAGTCAAACTAACGCATTTTTTCATTTCTCCGCCCACAAAGTTTTTTATACTCTTTTTCGAAAACATCTTTTGATTTTTCTGGAATTAATGAACTCTTAGTCTCTTGGCTTCGTTAAAAATGTCAAACGGAACACAATCCATATTTTCAATTGTTTTGTCACTACCTTTCATTTTGCTATATAAGTGTTGAAACAAATGAAGCCTCTCCTTGGTAACCATATTAAGTCATACAAGTGTGACCTCTGATACATTATAATTTTTCATTTAGCAAATTTATTAGCTATTTTTACGTATTTTAATGCTAAAATTGCATAAAACGTTATGTAACACGTGTATCTTTTCATTGTGACACTCGTGTCACAATCAGTCAAATTACACACCATGCCTATCGCAAAATTGAATGGCGGGTGGCTCGGTAAAAAATCCAATCATAGGCTTGCCAGGCCTTGCGGTGTTGCATAGTTCAACATGCTGTGAAATCACGTGGTAAAGCCAGTGATATAAATAGCATTTGCAACCACAAAATTTATTTGTACAACAGGAAAAAGAGGAGTAATGGGCAAGTATCAGCCGCCATCAAATGTTGCGTCCAACATAGTTACATAAATAACTGTTATATCGATTTGTAACTTTTTATATAATACATATCAATATCATGATATATGCATTAAATGTCGGGGTATGGATTAATAAACTCATAGGAATTGAAACGTTAATAAGGAATATCAGGAAAACCGTTGACAATTCCTCACCTTGAGCTTTTCCATCTTGTCCTCTGTCTTGTGAGTCTTTTTACTTCACTCCATGTCATTCTCTTTGCTGCTATCTCTTGTAGAGTCCTTTTCTGCTTTTCTTAGGTCTTCCTTTCCTTCTTATACCTTCAGGGTTTCAGCCAAGTACTTATTTTTCTATTGCTCCAGTTGACTTTCTTAGACTGATACTAACATGAAATTGTGGCAACGGTGATAACTAGAGCACGGAGCTGTACGTTATTTGTTTTTTCTCCTCACATATCAATTCTCCCACCAACCAATCACACAGTTTGCTACTTGATGTGTTTACTCGGTCGTAACTGCGCCGCAAAATGAACAGCATCTGTCATATAGACCATCTGTTTTGCCTCACACGCCAATGAATAACCGCCTGGTCTAGATAATGAGAGGTCATTGGCCTTGCAGAAGTATTGGTGCTCAGTTCCAGTACAACATTAGTTATCACGAGAACGGTCCTTTCTGCGACATACCTTCTGTGCTACACCTACTTAGTGGTACTAACTAACCTAAACATACTACTCTCAATGAGTAAATTATAAGTAAAATTATAAGCTCGCGAATGAATAAAATATTTACGCCATTGTCGCCCGCCACGTAACGGTGTAATGGTGTGACATAGCTGACCTTGGCTATTCTTTGCGCTCGGCCGCCGCGACAATATGCATTGTCCATTGATACAAATATATCATAACCGATATGTATTCTAATGAAAGGGATTGTCTTTGGGTTAAAACCTAAGAGGTTATGTTATCTATGTCTCATTTATCAATTCTGGAGAAATCGTACTGCCTCAACTTCCAACATAAAGTTCAATTCACTTCAGTTTCTATTACCAAAATCCAGCAGGTTCCTGCAAATTTCAACTTTGAAAATGTCAATAGCGACAAAAGAGCCATAAAGGATTTGAATGCTTAGCTCACGTTAAAAGCCATTTAAACATGCAGCACAGAATTTAAAAATGGCGTCCAAAGGGAAAATTATGAATTTTTACATTCATGAATTTCTCGATTATTGTATAGAGTAAAATAAGAAATTGTTATTTTTCTCGATTTTCATGAAGTATTAGCTATTTTCTCATTCCGAGCGTTGTTAGCATTGGTTCTGATCTGCCAGTAGACACAAGGATTTTTATTTTAATTTTAAATAATACGAGTAACAAAGTAATTATTGCTTATGTAATCTGTCACATTTTATTTAATTAATAGTCCTAAAAAATCCCATTCGAAATTACGAGTTTTGTAAGAAATTCTTAACCTCCATGGGATTAAATTTGGAAATACTAACCTATGTTTTCACTATCTTCTTTAACTGGATTCTACATAGTTTAAAAATCAACTAAAAAGCGTTGCTTTGGAATAGATATTATTAAGGCATTTATCAATGTGTGATGGCAATGTCATATTCCTGAGTCCTAAATTCTACTGCTTTTTTGAGTTTCCAAGCAACCTTTAAAAGTGATAAAACAGAAGCAAATCGCTGGGATTTGAACCAACGTTAATACCGAAATTATTGACGCATAACCTTAATAATTGTTGTACACAGCAATGATAGGGAGATAGATAAATAATTGCAATAAACAATTTTTATATGTTAAAATCAATGCGTAATGTACAAGCGTGAGTTAAGGCCTTGTGGTGAAGTCATTAGCAATTTCCGGGTTGAGGAAATGGCAATTAGTTCAACGGAGTGTAGCGAAGAAAATGTTAGCTCAAGGCGTCCCTGGAAGTCAGTTATGTTCAGAAGTTAGGCATTCCTTTTTAAATTAACGTCCTCCAACGAAAAAAAAGTCAGGCATTTGCTAGAGATGTAGAGAAAATACTGAAAATTAGAAAGAAGATAATCTTAGCATTGGGCAACCTACAGAGTAAAAATTGCGTTTCAGATAAGAATTAGCAACTATAAGATTTAACAACGTATGCTGGTGGAGAATGAGTTTAGTAAACGGGTTTTAATTTACTACAAGAGCGTGTATTTCTAAAATTCGCGTCCTTCCCTTCGTGTTTTACAGTCTTACAGAAATGTTTACTGTGATACATTATCGGCAGTCGTAGCGCTTGAAGACCAAACTGGATTTATAGATTTAGCTGTCACCACCATAAAACCTTCATTTTAGCATTTCTGCTACTCGCTGGAGAGTATTCTTCTCAATATTATTGCGGAAACCGCTATTTTTAAATGGTCAAGTTTGAATACGTCAGAAATTAGAAAATATATTTTAGTAGTTACAGTTTTGATTGATAAGATTCAGAAACAGTTAAATTCTTCAACCTATAACAGTCAGTATCTTACCTAAAATAGCTATATTATTATTATTATTATTATTATTATTATTATTATTATTATTATTATTATTATTATTATTATTATTATTATTATTATTATTATTATTATTATTATTATTATTATTATTATTATTATTATTATTATTATTATTATTATTATTATTATTATTATTATTATTGTTATTATTAGTCTCCATTAAATTTATCAGTCAACTTAATTGGTGTTGTTTATCCTCACACGAGTCGATGACACTTGCACTTAGTGACAGTTGCACTCCAGTACAATTTAGAGGCAGTTGCACTTCAATTCTGTGCAAATATCAAAGTTTGTGTCGAGCGTAAATTGGATGGCGGTAATGGGGATAAGGGGTGAAATCACCGCTGTCGTTACCTGAAGTTGGGTTTGCTAGTTCAACTTACTCATCCGAGATAGACTGAAGTTTATTTTCGTTAAGTTATTTTCACATGTGATTTTATGGAGTTCACAGAAACTAGCAACGTCAATGAAGGTTGGAATCGAATGCTGGGCAGTTTATTACCGAATGCACATCCAAATGTATGCAGATAGTCAATACCCTTTAAGAAGATGCCAAATACTACATTAATACCATGTAAGCATGGCGAACGCTAACCCAACCCCCACGCAGTGTTCCCTGGTAGCGACATTATGTCGGCTGTCTCTTGTACAATAATAATATAAATAATAATAATAATAATAATAATAATAATAATAATAATAATAATAATAATAATAATAATAATAATAATAATAATAATAATAATAATAATAATAATAATAATAATAATAATAATAATAATAATAATAATAATAATAATAATAATAATAATAATAATAATAATAATAATAATAATAATAATAATAATAATAATAATAATAATAATAATTAATCATAATAATGATAACAAACATCCACATCATTCTGGTGAACACCTTCGGCATCAACCTTAAAGTCCTAACTTGACAAAACTATGTGAAGCGTATAAGAGCGACAACGGATCGCTGGCCTCTTAGCGAGTCTGTAGAGCACCTGACTCACTGAGAGGGCTCCCAGGTTATATTCCAGATTACGGATATGAATGAGAGTGTGAATGTGTATATGATCTAATGTATAAAAACTAAAGTAATACCAGAAATTCAATAACAACTGTGCACGAGTTAACAGCATTGCCCATTGTAAATGTGTCTCCATTACAAAACTCCTTCAATATGACCGCTGCACTTAAAGACGGGGTATAAATAGAACAATAACAAATCTGACGTATTGCACTTACATGGTTTTCTCTCGTCTCTGGCACAAAGTATACTTGCACTTATTCCTCTATCTACTTCATGTTAAACAAGATAAACATTTGTAGAAATTATATTATTGTTAAATTTCTTCTAAGTGCAAGTGTTTTAAGAGTGGTTGCTGTATGATGACTTTGAAATTTCCTTCTCTTTGCATGACCAAGAGAGAAAATATGAATAGCGATCTTCCATTTAGATCAACCTATAGGTATTGCAAAATTCTGACAAATAATAGGGAATATCCTCGAAATGATTCACTTCCCAAAAAGGTCTCTCTTACGATTCACCAGTTATGCAAAAATTATCAAGAATAAACAGGACTACGTGGGCTATAGTCAGAAAATTCGAAATATACATTTCATTTGCCATGAAAATATCTTAAACGTATGGTATTTGAATCAAAATTGCTAGAGCTCTTTTTGAGAGAATAAACATTTTTGAAAAGTTTTCCATGTAAAGGGTAGTTTAAGGTGGAGCAATTTTCTTCCAAATCTTCGTGTCGCATCCATGAAAGATGTTAAAATACTATCTTTAGTTTTTAACCCACTTTTCGTTTTTGAGTTATGCTGTTCACAGACAAATCCACACCCACTCACCCCTCCCCCACCCCCCCCCCCCACACACACACACACGGACCTTTTTCTAAAAATGTGTGTTTTTTATTCAGGGGGTCTTCCTGTGAAATCTCGACATCGAATTTTTGGGTCAAATACAATATTTCTCCTACTTACTATACGTATTAGACAAAGTAAAAAAGAACGGAAACCATACGGATATGCAGTTTAAGTTATACCTAAAATGTTTTGGAAACAGTTACTGTTTTAATATCTTAGGAATTTAAAAAATAAAACTTGTATATTGTGATTAACAAGAAGTAAATAAAGTAATAAACTTTTCTACGAACTTGGAACTATTAATTTTAGTGAAAATGGTTGAAAGTAATAGTGACATTGTATATGCAACAATACTGTATTTCCTCATAGTTTCATCTTAAATTAACGCTTCTTTACCTTTGATGCACCAGTGTATCCTATATAGCTGTTATCTGTGAACATTTGGAAACCCTAATCCTTGAGTTATATGTTTTCATGAATCAGCACAGCAAAAGGAAGAAACGCGAAAATCAGGTTTAATTTAATTCATACCAGGGTAAAGGTTTTTAATAAGGCAGTGAAAATCTAGAGAGCGAGAGTACACAAAGAGGGAAGATTGACCTGGGTTCCTCCTGTTACCTACAGGTAATTACCCTTTACGACTAGGAAATGAGCAGCCTCCAGCAGCAGGTAGCACGGGCTCTTGCAGTTTTATTAGAGAGAGTTTCCGGTCCCTCTCGACAGACAGCGATGTCTCTCTCTATGCCTCTGCATATGGAAGCAAATACGTGCAACAAGGTCACAAGCAATAAACCATTGTTTCGATGCTATATAGTTGCTAGCGAGGCGTTTTACAGCGTTGTGTCAGTTGCCATTTTTAAGTTGACTAAAATTAAATCAACTAAGTAGATACCGGATAGAAGGTATTCGCACACATCTTAAAAACTTAATAGTTAAATTAACGAGAAAGTTTCTGTTTTTAATATGGATAAGGAACAAGCGATAATTCACGTCTGACATTTTCAAATGTTTTCATAGTATGGGATAGGGATTACCAAAGCGGATTTTTGCACTATGGCCAAGTGTATGCCTCTTCCCCCGAGGCTGTGACAGTTGTACGGAGTGACACTTGAAATTTGTTGACATTTATACGGAGCCAAAAAAATTCCCGGAAATGGCCAAGCATGAAAAAGTTAACATATGTGGCACTATAAAACGAACATTGAAAACAAAACATGTTATAAAACTGTGGCAGTGCCCATTATATCTTATGGAGCCGAGACCTGAACCTTGAACAGAAATGATAAAAGAATAATTATTGAAAAGGCTGAAATGAAATTTAAGATATCAAGAGTGATACAATAAGAGAGCAAACAAAACTATTTAATTTAAATGACAAAATCAGGGAGTGCAAAATGAAGTGCCAAGAGCATATCTCTCGAATGCCAGAAGAAAGACTAACCAAACAGGCCTTGCAGTACAAATCAGTTGGTAGAAGAGAAGTTGGAAGACCGCGGAGACGCTGGGAAGATTCCTTCTGAGTCGAAACAGGTCTACATGGCCTATCTTGAGGGTTGATTATGATTATGATTGTGATAATGAGGATGATGATGATGATGATGATGATGATGATGATGAAAAATTTAATTTAAAAAGTTACAGTTGTAGGAGAATCTCGTGTTGACCATCTCCTTCTTGCGTTTCCGCCAAACTAAATATTTGCTTGCGTTTCTTTGCATCCGAAGTATCCATATGTAGTAAAATCAATTAGCAGAGGGGCTCTAATGACCTAGCTGTCGACGGGCCCTTAAACCCTAATCACTCACTCACTCAATTAGCAGGTAATTCAAAAATTACAGAAAAAAGATTTGGTGAATTTTCCAGTGAGAATATTGATATTTAACTCAATTATAATTTTAAATAGAGCAGACTTGCCTTTAATAAACAGCCTACTAACCCACATTCGTTCATTTATACTCATCATATGTCTAATTCCTCATTTCTCTGGATTAAATGCTAAAATTGTGGTTCGTCTTCACACAGTCTACTAGATTAGTTGTAGTGCCAGCTGTGAAAATAAATATTAATTAAAATGTATGAATGTTATAGTAAGTTGTTTACTTTTAAATCACTGGTAATATTAAACAGTATTAAATAAATTAATTAACAATTATTTTGCAGAATACTCTAAACAAATGCCACTTGAGGAATTCATATTTGGAATAACTTTTCTTGAGCTTCGCGCTAGCAGAGTTATTATTATATGAAACCCTCTCATGGTATTACTACAGAAAATTAACGCCCGTTGGGAAAATTAGTTATTTCCTTATCACATATGCCACAAATCCACTTCCTTTAGGCCCAAATGAGAGGAAATGAAGGACAGGAAAATTCATGTTAGTAGTACTAATTCCAGTTCAGCATTTGCCTGCCAACGTGCAAAATATATGAACAAATCAAGGACAGGGTGGCTGGCCCAATGAAAATCGAAGGGACCTTCCGAATGCGAACCTTGGACTCTAACGCTTGAGCCATTTTGCTTTTATTGTTTGTGCTGGACAGTGATGATACATGAAATAAAATGTTTATTGACAAAGGAAGCTATTTGAACTCTTTGTGTGCGTAATTTTGAAGTTTAACTTACATGCATTTGATGGATAGATGTTTCTGTGTAATGCCCGAGAACTTAGGCAGGAGGAGCTGGTAACACAAAATCCAATCGGAGGCTTGCCAAGCTTTGCGGTGTTGTATAATTAAACACGCTGTGAAATCACGCTATAAAGCCACCATTAACCTTTGTGTCTGTCATAGATGTTCTTTACATATAATACCGCACCAATGATGGGTGAAATTAACTGACAACAACTTGCAAAGGCAAATTTAGGAAATTATTCATATCTAAGTGATTCCTCCTCGGAATTTGCCATTTATGAATACGGAGGGAAATGCAGAATATCTTGTCAATGAGAACGGTACCGACGTGTACTTTTCACTAGTTCGTACTTACACTAACTAGCCAAACCGTTGTGAATATTTAAACTGTTGTACACGTTCTATGATTGGTAGGGCAAACAATTCGGCGAAACACCGTAGAAGAAACAAGTGCCTAACATAGTTTACGCATAATTGTTCCCTTTCCAGTTCAATGGTGACCAGGTCACTCAGCGAGAATGCATGTATCCGTGATATTTTTTCAGGTAAAGAGGCCGCAGTTTTACCAGGTGGACATCATACAAACTTTCAAAATAAATAGCCATAGCAGCTGCATCCTCTGCGTCCATCCACATAGGATCATATTAATGGGGATGCCACGTGGTAGGGCAACATTTTCACCCCAGCCTCTTTGGGGCGCTTCCCGAAACTGGAGTTACTTACACAACAAGAAACTCTTTAAATAATCTTCAACGACCACACAAGACAGAGTGTATCCCGTTCCAAATATGCGCAAGTTTGTTTTTTCCCGTTCTTTTCTTTTCTTTTAACAGGTTTTCCCGTGAGTGACACTTTCTGGCACTGATTATCTGTTTTCTAAGAAGCTATTGAGGATAGTATAATTAAATTTTAGGATCAAAACGCCCAAGTGTTGTTTTGGAGCTGCTTTGATATTAATAGCATAGTTGGTTATCTTTAATCAACAATTGCTGATAAAATTTCATCCAAATATACCAAACGGGATGGCTCAGGCGGTAACATCTGTACCTCGCATTCGAGAGGTCGCGGGTTCGATCCCCGTGGCCAAGTTTTCTCACCCATGGGTTTCTTCGGAGCTTTCCACAGGCCACCAGGCAAGTGCTGGGAAGGATTTCCATATCCTCCGAATTTCATGTCACTCCATTTCGTTACATAACTCATTTCATTTCACTCCTCATTCCGTTAGGATTCTTTCAGGATTGGAAGCGTCGGCGGGCGTAGCGGCAGCAGCACGGCAGGGGGAACAAATGCGCTCTGGAAATCTCGTCACCCGGATTGGAAGGCGAGCCACTGGTTTTCGGGCACCCCTTGAGATGATACAAGCCCGAGGGGGGGTCGGGAGCTAAGCCAGCCTCCACCGGGGTGGTTCTAACATCCTCCCGGTGGGTGCCCCGTCAGGGACATGTGCACAAAATATCGCCTTTCGGTCCCTCGACAAATCCCCCTCCACAAGTTGTCATTGTGTTAATGAGCCATAAAATATGGAATAAACAAGAAAATGGACTTGTATATCTTAATCAATAAACGTACTGTCTAAAGGTAAATTAGTAAACTTAGAAGGCATCCACCTACATCCGGTAAACATTTCCATCTGATATCTAAAAAATTAATCATGAATTTGGTAGATTAAACATTGGCAAGATAGGGCTTTTAATCTCTCCTTAAAAGCAAGAGGAAAAATCATACACATAATTAACGATTCAATAAATGTTATTATTCCTTGGAGTAGGTATGTGGAAATTGAAATAAGTCGTTCCGATAAAAATCAACTAATCTAATAAATACTTTTATAAGACGATCCAGTTCAGAGATATAAGTTCTAAATAATTCGGAATGTTTTATGCGAACGTGAAAAAACCAGAGGTTTTCAATATTTTGGCCATATTTAGGGTCTCAGTATCCCTTAAGGGAAAATTAAAAGCCCTGTTCCACCAATATTAAATTTTCTAACCTTATGATCCTTTATCTCAACCAATTCAACATGTCAGACAGAATTTTTACAGGATTTAGACACATACCTTCTTAGTTCGTCAATCAATTTTATACAATAATATGGTTAACTAAGGGATATTCTTTTTCTTAGTTATATCTGCTCATTTTTGTTAATATTGATCAGTTATTCTTTTTATAACATAACAAACCAACTTGTTGATATCTAAGTAAAACAGTAAAGTCATTGGAATGTTGTTTTTACCATATCAAAATTTCATTTAGCTATCTTCAGTAGTCACTGCACTGAGCAAGATGGTGTTTATATCAAACAATTTCATTCAGAGAAAATCCTCTTCAAAGTAAAAATGGAGAAAATTTCCTAACACATATTTACAAAGAAGAAATAACATTCTTTGTGCTACGGAAGTTGACAGTTTATATATTTAGAAGTTGTAGCAATTTAGAGAGCAAAGCTACCCTAAGATGTACCTCTGTGCTTCAAATTGCATAAAAGTTATTATTATTATTATTTCTGTAAATTGACGAAAAATGTATATCAATGGCAGATGCACTCCCAGTTTCAGAAATATATTTGAAGTATTGTGACAATGGTGATATAATATATAAAATTAAAGACGAAGTTCCAGTGTAATTTACTACACAGAAGACTAAATATGTCCTTTTTTGGCAAATTTCACCGTTTTGTTTCCTCTTAATCTGGAGTTAAACAGGGTTAACAAACGACATGCAGTTTCAAAGCACACCACTAACCCACCAGGCACATTTGCGCTATCTTTACTAGTCAAAAGTACAACAGGATTAAATTGCATGAAGCCACTGTTTCCTTAATGCAGAAAACATCCAGGAATTTCCTCTCTCAGGCCACCAATTGAGAAACACGAGTGGTAGAGATATTGCATAGTCCCTCCAATTTACTGCTTAGATAGTTCGTTCTGGGACGTCTTCGATAGGATAAATGAAGCCAAGCTAAAGTATTGGCACTCGTGCTTCCTACAATGTAATTAAGCGCTGTCATTTGTCTTTTCCCGAGTCTGTTTTCGTCGTAGCTATCACAAGAACGCGGTACCCTGATCAATATGGTAGAGCCTAAGCCACTATTTTTACTACCAATTCGTAGCCTAACGACCAGAGCTCCAGGCATTGGATGGGACCATGGATTCCAGCTGTTCTTGTTCTTTTCTCCCCTTTTCTGTTCATTTACTCCTGTCTTGTCAATTCCCCCTACACAAGTGTTCGTTTTGTGCTTTTCGAATTTGTTCATATACTCTATAGGGGTTTACCGAAACATCTTACCAAACATTATTTTGTTGTAGCCTTTGACACAGTCATGACACAATCCAAAGATATTCAGCTCTCCGTGCAATACACCACTACCGAGTTAACATAACAGAACCATAGAACGCGCTTTCAACTTCTATTACTTTTACTCCATTGTCTTTCATAGAAGCTCAGTTGTAGAGCAACATAGATCTATGGTCTACGGAAGGAGACTAATCTGGAATGCTAAAAATCATATGTTTAATTTTTATATTTAAAAATACTGTGATCTTCTAGTTTAAGAACCTACACACAGTAGGACGATTATAAATATCATGCCCATATTATTACTTGCAGAGAAATACGTTTTTGCTTTTGAAATTCCTTTTCTTCTTGGCACTTTTTTGTGGGCCAATGAATAAAGCAATCATCAAATGCATATTTGGATCTTTAGATAATATGCTTAAGGTTATGTATGCAAACTTACATACAAATCAGAACAAAAATGAAATGTAAGGAGTAAATTTCATAAGAATCTAAAGCTGAGGGGGATAAAAGCGCCAGTGTGGTGCACCCCAGTGTTGTTAAATTGAAGCGCATAGGTGAATTAAACATGTTGCTAGACTTTTAAAAATGTCGGGTTGGATAAAATGTTTGGCCTAAATGATTCACGTCTTTCCATAGAATATTTATATGATATTATTTAAAAACAACATACACCTAACATACACTGCTGCTTGGTCGAACAACAAAGATAGAATGTTCCACACAACTCCCTCCCTGCTATGTACGCGTCGGCTGAGAAGAACGGTAAAATGCCCCTGAAGCAGTAGCGACGGCGTATATGGAACCCACCTTCCCAGAATTAATTGATCAATCAATCAATTGGGGTGGGTTTTGTTGAAGAACTCGTCGTTGCAACATGAAATTCAACCTGACTTATGAAAAATGGTGTACAGGTTGGGGAAAGATATGATAAAAATGGTTGCGCTGAAAGGCAGATAAGGTATTTTCATAGAAACAAGAGGCTGCAGAGGCTTTTTTACTGCACTACACGTGTCTACATTAAATTCGTCATGTTAGTGTCTCCAATTGTGAAGCATCTTTGTGTCAGATGTAAACAAAGCGCTTTCTTGTGCAGTACTAGTCACTATCACTAAGTGCACCTGAAGTTTAATGTCACATGTGCACTGTGAAGTTTACTGGACGGTGTGGTAATGCCGAACGCTCCTCTTGTTCAGTACAAAGAGTACAGTACAGCAGTGGTATTCAACCTTTTTACTCCGCTTACCCCCAAAGACAATTTTCCATTTCAACCTGTACCCCTAGGCCTAGCCCTAATTCAAATTATACAATATCATATCTAAGGTGCGTTGCTAAATGATACAACCACCCCGGTTTTCAGCTGTAATGCGACATAGGTACCTAATTAGCTTGCATAGTAATATCTAATGTAACATAGTTAACATGCCGGTATTCATAACAAACCACGGAAACATTTGACCCCTTTGTCTTACAGTAACCTGACCACGAGACCATTCGACTGTTGCAAAATGATACAACTATGCTTCGTACCCACCTCTCCCCGTTTTATCCACTGTTGATAGTAGTCGTAGAGGTTATAGGTACATTGAGTTGACTGTTTACATAGTTACACACCAGCATTCCACATGAATATTAGTGGAGGAAGCGTTCAAGAAAATTGGACGTCGAGTGGTTTTATCAGGTCAGGAGAAACGGTAAATAATCGCTTATGACAAGGAAGGTTTGTTGTCTAGAGAAATAGCAAGAAGGATTCATAGATATCCTTCCGCTGTGAATATTGTATTGCGCCTTGGGACTAATTATAGCAAGAATAAGTCCTCTGGAAGGCCACGAAAACTTGCACTTAGGCAGGAGAGAAGTGGAATAAAACAATTAAGTGCAGGTGGAACCTCCCTGGTAAGACTGACTCAAGATCCAAACATACATGCAGAAGTCTACGCTATCTCGAATGTTAGCTAGGAAGAACGCCTTCGCGTACCCCAGGTTAAATATCACTACAGCACAGTATACGCATGTAATGGTTAGTTTCTTATTGTGTACCAGCATTAATTAGTTGAGACATTACGTACACACATGTGTGAATTACATTTCATTTTAACTGGCAATAAATTGTATGTTTCATACACCACATTTCTTAAGTTCACGCAGTGCTTTTGTTATTATGCTGCATCTGAGACAACATGCTCCTAATTCCAAAATGTTTAGTTTGGTACTGGCTATAGTTTTCTGCACTTTGTAATTTTTCGTATTCTGTGTATTGGACTTCGTGAATGCATCTATCTTTAGTAATTTTTTTATTCATTAGTGTACTTAATGTAGGAAACCTATGGTATTTGACCTTTTCTTCTGCTCTGTTGCCAGAAAAAGTTACCTTGATATTGTTAAGAATACATAAAAAATATTTCTACAATATCTATATAACGAAATGTACAATATGCGCAACTGCAATAAATACCAAGGAATAATTATGTAATGGAATGAATAATGTTATAGTTAAGGTGATGATTAAATAAATCTATAGGAGATGCATACAGATTAGCGTAAAGTAACACTAAATCTTCAGTCTCAGCAGTCCTAATACTGTCTTACGAAAAGCTCTTAAAATTTTGACATTCTCTTCACATTCTGTGGCAGTATATTTACGATGAACTATGAATAATAAAGTGATGTTCATTCTAAAGGCATTGATAATATCTGTCGAGTTTCAGAGTGGTTTTTTAAGATTATGAAAACACAGATAAGTCAGAGATAAAGTGTGAATACTTGTGAACGATTTTCATGGATGTCCTGAAAGCATTTCAGTGAAAACTTGATATCGAAATTTTGGATCGAATGTAATGCTCTTTATCTTTGCGAATAGGTAAAGAAATTACGGCAATTTGGAAAATAAAATAGCTTCTTATTAATACCTTGGATGCTCTAAAGTATACTGTTTCGGTTGTGAAAGTCATTTTAGAATAGAACGTCTGAATTTAGCAATTCGCATACGCATTGTCCTTTTTTTTAAAAAAAAAAAACATACTTTCTAATAAACTATAAAGTTGTTAAAATTGAAAAATTTTCCAGGTTGAAAGGCCTATGTATAAAATTACTGCTGTCATTGTTAAGTTGTCCTGAATGTTACCATTTGAAAATGACAACCAAAGAATTGACCAAAATGATGTTAACAGATTCACATATAAACTATGATCTTCCAGTCGGAAGATTTTATTACTTCAGCAATTAATTCCGGCCGTGAATCCTTCGCATATGTTTAAATTACTAAACGTTTATTGAACATTTGGTCTAAAGAGAGCTTGGGACAGTGTTCTTTGTGAATGGCTCAAAAAATTTATTTTTTGTTTTGTGTCTAATAAAAATCTACGAAATTTTATGAATCCAATGCTGTATTAAAATATTGGTATTCTTAATGTTTACACCCTTTAAATGGAGTTTTAATATAGCGTCTGCTGGGTCATACCCCATTTAAATATAGTATCACCATCGATATTAAATTTGCTATAACTGCACAAAAATTTGCTCAAGAATTGACCTAAGAGCCAAACATCAAACAAAGGAAGAGTGACGATGAAGAACCATTGGAACAAGAAGATTGTGGTGCAGGAATGTTTTAAATTTTGGTCAGTTAGCACCCCCCCCCCAAAAAAAAAACACATTCATTTAATTTTTATTCTATTTTATTTTTATTTTACTTTATTTATTTACCTTTTTTTTTTTTCCATTTTTTCCCAAAGTCGAAATTTTATAGCTTTGGGTATACTTTTCTCAGAAACTGCTTAAGTTAGAGGTCGGAAAGTTTTTAACAAAGTGAGCGGAAGAATAATTTTTATCTGCTATACATTGAATTTTTAAAAATTAAGCATTATTCATTTCAAATGGAATATTTTTTTCTGTACACAAATTTTTAGAGCTTACCTATATTTCACTGGATGAAAAACTAACCTACTCATATTGTTCCTCACTAAGCACTTTATGTTTCCTAAAAAATTGGAAGATCTATAAACAAATTTGTAGCATGGGTTTTTAAAACTTCATTTGTAGATCTCACTTAAAAAGTCTATTGACAAAACCTATGAAGTGCCATTACAAATTATGTATTATCAGCATGTCAAAAACATTTATGTATAGATGGTGTAATTCTGATTATCCTTTGACAGAGCTAATCCCCCTGAATTTTGTATATACTATCTCGTACAAGTACACATTTAGTTTTTCAAAGAAATTTATTGCTGCTAGTATAAAAACATGTAATAGGGAGATTCTGAATGTGTGTTTATAAATTAACTTCTTTAGCAATGTCTATTACTGGTAGTAACAGACGTAACTTCATATACTCTCCCATTGGCTGGCCTCGCAGAGTAACAGCTCTGCCATGCTGACGTAGTTTATGTTTTCCTGTTACCACCGCCTCCATATGACTGATGGCTGTGTTTAATTTAACTGTCGGTTTAACAGCTACAACGAAGTTTTACTATTATTTTATTTTACTTCTACAACGACCAAGAGCAGCGAAGTTATTATGATTATTTTAAACCCGTTGTACAACGGCCATGGAGCCATGATGGAGGACCGTGGTTTCCGGCCTCATTTCTTACAGTAGAATGAAGCAAACAAATTGCATGGTAGAGTTTAACAGTTCAGGGCCCCGCTGACGACCGGCCGGATTCCCTCCCCCACTAGCAAATATTATAACAGTGCGGAAATGGAGGTAAACGCAGTATTGGGGGATGGAAAAATAATAATGTTGGTGAATGAATGTGACGAGACTTGGTGGTTGTCCAGTCATTGACGGTTTCCACCAGCAGTGCAGGGAGAAGAATTATACGTGGAAGGGAACTGAGGCTCCACGTCCGATGAAAATGAAATATATTTGTCCATTCACGTTCCTATGTATACCTGCGTCCATGTTTGTTCATGAGTCACGAGCAACGCGGACAAAAATGGGGATGCAGCATAATTCAAAAGCAACTAGTAAAGCACACGTGATTTCGTGGCCACTATTCTCTGCACAGCTTCCCACATCAGTTGTTTGGAATAAAAGATATGTACACATCAATTCCTCGCTAAGCTTCAAAAAAGAAATCAATTGTGCAGGAATACTCAAGAAGTGAGCACATTAGTGAACATTTACACTTTCTGTAGAAGAAGGAACCTGAATATGGAACATCCTCTTTACATTCTGCCCATTGCCAGCTTTTACTGCATGTGGGGTGTGTGCGGACCCCAAAAGAAACATCGTAATTTTGTCTAGTCACTGCACACATCTTAGTCCTTAAACTAAAATAAAGGCATGACGATATAGCTTTGTAACTATAATTAAGGAATTAAGGAATTGGCTTTAGTCTGTGATGATGCACATGAACACTAACACTAATATTACTGAGGAAGATTAAACTCACATTTTAAAGCTAAGATATATAAAAACCACGGAAATGCTGTAATTCACATTAGAGCCTTTAACCTCTTCTATACTCAAAATTTGAAGCACATTTTACAGACCACTTCTGTGTTTAGGGCAGACGGGTATTGCACACATTATTTTCACTTTCTTGTCACATGATCTGGGACACATTACGCACCGGGATTTCTTCTGGAGTTGCGGCTAATTTACCAATTCACTGTCTGATTTCCTACCTTCGCCTTCTTTTGGCAAGGTCTGTTCAACACAATGCCATTACACAAAGCTGATGAATCAGAAATTCCAGGAAAGGCGATTTCTGCATAGCAAGGGATAAGAAAGTAAAGTAAAGAAATGGTCAAGGGTCAGTCCAATCCCCGTTTAAAATTAGCTACAAATTAAAAAATTACTGGGGGAGGGGGATCCGTAAGAACCCCATATGCAGTCTAGAGTTGATGTCCCCGTCTGTGATACAGTCATGAAGATTGATTTTTTTACCCCCCCCCCCCCCCATCTGGTGTGATTACGCAGCTATTAGCCAACGGCTTTAAGCAACCACGCAACTATTTTAATTTGTTGTTCAGAGAGAAAGACACGTGTTATCCCAAATATTCGTTAACAATAATCATTTGGGACATCGAGGGTAAGAAAGAGGAGCCAAATTTATGGGTTTTTTTTTAGGTTTTGAAAGCTCCAGTTATAGGAATATAAGCATTTTCTAAACACGACAATCCAACAAATCCCACTTCTGACACCAATACCTACGATAAAGAAGACAAAAGTCCAGTCCAGTTACTTTTCTGTCTCTTTATTCTTCTCCAAAAACTTTTGCACAACTACACAGTTCTCTTTTACTGACATTAACGCAGTCTACAGTCTTTCATGATATTACAACTATTTTTTTATTGTAACCTTGACTCACTCCTTTCTACCTTTCTACACTTTCTCTGACTTTGACGAACAATCACTCAACACTCATTAACTGCTTCGCTATCTTCCTTTCGACGCGATGACACATGAATTTGACACACACATACACACACACACACTAAAATTAAAAACTGACTGACTCTCCGACGACTCACATCTGTAACTAACTACTAACTCCCC